>OY856412.1:646401414-646776414 GCA_963693085.1 Alisma plantago-aquatica
ATGTGGAGACTGACATTAAGAGTATTTGTCAGTGTGGGACTATAGATAGGTGTTATGTTTCCTAAGATTGAGAACTTTTTCCCAGAGATCATTACATTTCCCTTTACTTTCATTGAGTGGGACATCACCCCATGAAAACATTCAAGATCATTGGGTTAGGTTTTGACATGAATCTCATATGTAGTATACCATTTAGACAGTTGTTGGTTCGATTTCTTCTTTGTATGATATTAGGAGTGAATCTTGGTGATATCTAGATGGCTTCATAATATGATGTTAGATACACTTTTTTGTGTGCCTCCTTCTTTCCAAAGAGGAAGAGGAGGGATGTAGGTTGTCATACTTTATTTTTGACTTGAGGGTTAGGGTGTTTCTTTTTGTGTTGATCATGGGTTGCATTTTTGGTAAAAGTATTTGGGATAGCGGGAGACTGGTTGGTTCTCCTTTATCCTTGACCTATACATAGTTCCTTCTTCTAACTAGCGTGGAGGTGTGTATAACCATATGTTGACTTTAGTGAGAATGCTTTCGTCGATGACTTCTCCACTAGGCAATGGTTTGAGTTACCAAGTATGGTGTCTGCTTCATAGGCCTAATTGAGGCAGATCAATCTTTTACTTTAAATTTGTATACAAATATTTGCATTTACAAATTTTACTTATTTTCATTCTACATCTTTGGGGATATGAACACTTTTTGCTCAATAGGATATGACTTTGACTGATCCTTATGGCTATCTCCATTCTACTTGTTGCCATAAGGCCGAGCACAATAGTATGTTTTCATATGACTGGTGGAGAGCCAATCCTAAAATGATGACTACTATAGAGGTATGTATAGTTCTTTAATATTATTTGCTCTTATATGTATGTACTTCAACTAATTTTAGGTTTGCTTGTCATTTTCCAAGTCAGATTCATGATGTTCTCTAGGTTTTAGCTCGGAGGGAGTACATTGTGAGTTGCCAATTTTACGACCTTTTTTATGGATGCTCAAAGAATCCTGTTTGAGTCACCATCTGTGAGTGTTATGGACATCGGTGAACATATTTCTCATTAGTGGGCTGGAAACTTCCACAGTCCCTTCAACCCTCTTCCACAATTGATTCCCTCTACAGTTGGGATCAACCAGTCTACACGAGAGCTAATGGGAGATCATGTATCATATCTTGAGTATCTTGGGTGGTATTACTCACATGGTCAATCATCATTGTTTCCTCAGTTGACATATTATTAGACATGATCCTTTAGTAAATGTTTAGCTTCTAATTTACTTATTTGATTGCAGTAGTCCATCACATGTTTTCCACAAGTGGTTGACTATGATTCTAACAAAGAGCAATATAATTGTAGGTATGAATTTCATCGTGCACCCCCTCCCGAGGGAACATCTCCTGTTGAAGATCCACCTTCTCTTCAGTGGTTCCCTAGAGTTTTGACAATTTTCCTAAGCTACAATCTCACCATGACTTTTGCATTGAAGGCACTTGTCACATCTCAGCCAATTTTAGTTGGACTTCATCCTTCGATAATGATGATTTATGTACGAGTGAAATGGGGGGACTCTTTGGTTCAAACATCCTGCCCAGTTATGGACACAATCATCATTTTTCAAGGGACCACATGCATGGGTGATTACCATATGGTGGATGTGCCTTAGACTATGGTTCCATCATCAGCAAGTGTAAGAACAAGTTCCTCTGGATAGGATTCTCTTTTAGGTATGAGAGAAATGGGGGGGACTCTTTGGTTAAAGAATCCTACCCAGATATGGACACAATCATCATTTTTCAAGGGACTACATGCATGGGTGTTTACCACATGGAGGATGTGACTTAGACTATGGTTACATCATCAACAAGTGTAAGCACAGGTTCCTCTAGATAGGATGCTCTTTTAGCCATCAAGGTTGAGTTTAATGGTTCCTCTCTAGTCATAGATGGTCCACCATTGATCTTTGTCCACTTGCGACCATGGAGCATCAATCTTCATGCAATTCTTCTTTGGGTCATAGACCTTTGGCCAAGCAAATATTAAGATGGATGAAGAATAAGTTGAATAAGAAGGTTTATTTAGAATTCTATCTATGCATGTTGAATTTTCCTTTGATCAAGAAAAATCATGTATTTATACTATTTTGGCATTCCCATGAAGTTATAAGTATGAATTTTTAATTTAGTTGAATTGTATTGTGAGGTTTTATATATCTTCAATTCAGAATTTGATTCATGATGTTGAGTTCTTGAAGATATGAGTCTTGTTGGAGGATTGCCTTGATTGATGGGTTAGATTGCATATTGGATTGTGCCATTTTGTGAGGGAAAGGACAAAGAGTCTCATTACATTGGAAATGTGTTTTTCTAGGTCGGTGTTGTTGAAGTTGTGGCATATTTCACCATTACATGAGAAAGAACATCACGGAGTCCTTCTGTCATCATGTAATGATTCTATCTCAACCAACCATGCTAAAGATTATATGTAGAGCATCACAACTTTTCTTATTCAATTCTTATTAGTCTTTCAGACCGATAGCGATGGGGAATCGAATGATAAGTGATATTCTGAATATGAGGCATCCTCCCCTAAATGCTTCCCTGACACATTGTTGGATTATAGATCTCTTAAAGATATAGGAAGTCAAGCTAGCAAGCTAAAGCATGAGCCATCACCTACTCTAGCTTGCTTATGTCCACATCGCAAGAGTGATGATGTTGTTAGTGATCTCTTTTTGGTACCCTCTTAGCCATTCCTTATGCTTTGATAGTATCTTTTGGACTCATACTCTTGAGGGGTGTAGATAGAAACACCAGGCTTCCCCTACAACTAACATATGCACCAAGGAAGTTGAGCTAGATTAAAGATCCGACTACTCTATTGATTATAAAGAACTGTAGACCTACTCAATGGTTGACCAAAGATGATTTTCTTTATTTTAATATTTCTCCTATGGGATTCATTCAAGAGAGAAGGATGTCATGATATTAAATATCCATATATGCCTCATTTAGGAGTGTATACCTTAATCATCCTAGCTGAGTTGCTTTATAGAGAAAATATTTGTAGTGATTGCAGTAGTGTCAGGTTTCATGACTGCAATTTAGAGAAAGAAACCATCAATTTGTTGATCTTGGTTGAGTTGTGGGAATGCTTCGATGAAAAAAAATTGATAAGAAATATGTTGGGTCCTTTCAAGGTTTTGTAGATCTCTTGATGCATATTCAAGTCGGTGAGCCTGTTTAGCATCATAGTAATTTTGCACATGTCTTGCTAGTTTGACTTTAATATATGTAATTTTGGGATGAATGTAGTTCCATCTAGGCATGTTTGTTTGTTGGTTAGTAATTGTTTGTTTTCAGTGATTGAATAACTTTCCATAATTAGAGCACAAATTTGTGTGCTATCTATTGTTAGTGTTGAGGTAATTCAACTATTGTCTATGCGCATATCATATCTAAGATCTTTAATATTTCTTCAAGAAATTTTTAACTAAATATTAAAAGGTTCAATAAGCAATGTCAAAGATGTGGTTGAATCTGAACAGGATGACTCAAGACATATTTTCCATTGGCAAAAACTATTCCCCAAAATACCTACAATGTCTTGAATTGGCTTCCGTGGTAGTAGTGAATAATGATCCTTCAGGAGGACTGGCATTATGATTTAATCTCTTTAGGGTTTTTGTTTTGTGAATGTTTTTTGTTTATGTTGGCATGAGATGCCAAGTTTTGTAAGATATTTTTTAGAATATTTTTTTCGACATGATATGCATCATCAACTTGGCTACTTTAACCATGATATCTTGATTATGCATTCATAATTGGGTCTTTGTTCATTTCAAGGTATTTGGTCACTATGAATACTTTTTATGAATTAAGTGAACGAGATCGATCTAACTCTCCTACCTATATGTTAACAACATAAAGGATGATTGTAAATTTAGGTGTTTTAGGAAAGAAAATATTATGGTATTAACCACTCTTCACCCACACCCGTTATTGAAGTCAAAAGTTGAAACCTCAAGTATTTTGAAGTTTTCAAGATCTTCTATCATTTATGTGTGGGTGATTAATCCCTTATAATTTCCATAGCATGTTCAACCATGAGAGAGTCCTTTGTTTTAGGGAAGGAGATTGACTATGGCTCTATTAAACCTTGATGTCATGCTAGTTGCTAAAGCCATGCCATGTAGTAGGTGTATAAGTGGAAAATTCCTATACAGTGGGTCCAAGGTATCAACTATTATAGACACCCTAGTGGGATTTACTCATGACACACTTTACTGTAGTGATCCATCACAATCATTTGTTTCGATAATTAGATTTTATATTTAGGGAGTTTTCCACTTATCATGGATCTTATGAATTGGCACTTTGAACAAACATTAATGCTTAGAGATTTACAATAAGAGCTTAGGGTTCCATGAGGAATGAGCAAGATTTTCCTAGTGAAGGCTTCTTACCTTTTCGCTCCAGGGGTAGCTCATGCAAAGATCCTTCCCACCCATTGATGAGGCATAGAAAGCCACAAGATGTCCAATCTCTACTTCAGTTCTTCTGTCTTTTTCTTTCTAGGTTTAGCTGAGAAACTGTCATCACTATAGATTTGTTAGTTCCATCTGTGTTTAAGTTACAAGAATCATTAATTGTAAGAATTAAATCTAACTCTTCTTTTGGAACTCAAAGCTTTGCAAACACTCTTATGATTTTTGTTATAGTTATCATGGGCTTTCACGTTGCCTTTGATGCAATCATGAACACATTCTATTCTTTTATTAAGATTGGCCTATTTCAAGGAGTTAATTTAGGTTAGCAAAACATTTGTGGTTCAGGATAATGGTTGCACACCATCCATCCTAGAACCTATAATTCTACTTTGTCCTCTACAATGTAGGGGTACAAGGGATGCATTGATGCCCAAGGTTTACCATAAGATTGCTTGTCAACAATAGTAGCACAAGATGAGGCTGGAGTTTTGCGATGAAGATGAATATCTACATGCATTTTGTTTAGGATCGGGCCTCCCCATTTGTAAATATTGTGGATGGCATTAGGTGATTTCCATTTAGGGTTGAACTTGCCATTGGAATCATCATTTTGGATCAATTGAAGCACTAGAATGCCCTTTTTGAAATTGTGGGAGCAAGCCTTCTTGTTGAATACCCAAACAATTCTTGCTTGATAAAATTGTGAATGAAGTAGGGATTGTTTTATTTTTTCTTCTAGTGTGTTAGGAAGTAGACTAGATATTGGACCCACTCCACTTTTGGAATTTCTATTTCTTGTAGTATGTCAAGAGATGGGATCTAAACTATGACTGGTAAGACCACCTTAATTCCATATACCAGTAAATATGAGTAGTTCCTATGGAAGTACTAATAGAATGTGGTATGCCCATAGAGACATTGGATGTTTTTCATGTGAGTTAGCGCTAGATCTAACTGTCTTCTTGATATTATTTTTCAAATTTTGGGTTGCAACTTCTATGGATCCTTTCATCTAAGGTCGATAAATAGCTAATATATTCTTTGATGGTTTTATCTATGAGATTTATACTATTGTTGGAGATGATATCATGCCACATATCTTATTAGGCTTATGATGTTGTTATTGAAGACTTTGACTACATTCAAAGATGAAGCGTTGGTGGTGGGCTCTAGTTCCACCCATTTTATAAAGTAGCCTATTGCGGCTAGGATGAAGTGATTCTGATTTGATAATTTCAGATGCATTTTTAAAATTATATCAATCCTTGAGGAGAAACTGGCCAAGGTATAATCATGTTGTATAGCTAGTTAGGTGTGAGGGTGCAAGCACCATGGATTAGGAGGATTCAACATTTGTAAACATATTGCCAACAACTTATTTCCATAGTGTTTTAATAATATTCCAAAAGTTGTATATTCTTTCATGGAATGATCTATCTCAAATGCAAGTTTCACAATCCTTTATGGATCTCCTTCATGAGAGATTCTACCTCTATCTTTTGAACACAAAAAATGATATTCTAGTTGTAAGATCTATGATATAGATGTCGTACCCCCAGAACATATTATATGCCTAGTCATTTAAGTAGTTTTTATTTACTTTGGAAGAGGACTTTAGGTATGATATGACTTTCTAGTGCACTCTGAAGTTTTCAAACCAAGATTTGTCTCTTCCCTATTGGCTATGTTGACGATGACCATATAGTACCAGGATGAGAAAATATTTGTTCTTCTAAAGAGAAGATCATGTCCCCTTTGGATGTCGATCCAAGAAGTGAGGGTAGACAAAGCATTGGCGAATGCATTTTTCTCTCTTGTGATGAAGTTAAAGGAAATGCGTTCAAAATCTCAAGCAAGAGAACATATGCATTCTTGGTAAGGGACCATGTTCAGATGGTGAGTCCTCCAATTGTTCTAGACTTGTGATATCACATGTAGAGAAAAATCTAGACCTAGAGATGATGTGCCCCTTTCTTTTTAGTGAGTTCGAGTCCTACGATACAAGTGTCATACTTGGCCATGTTGTTTTTTCCATTGAATTCTAGTTCTAGAGCTACACAAAGTTGTTATTCGTTTGGATTTTGAAGTACTACTCCTATCTAGACATATTTGTGATTGACATATCCATAAAAAAAATTGTCAACAAGTCATGATTTGGTAGAATAATAATGTGCATTGCATGATCATTCCTATTCCTTCTTCTAGGAATTAATACTCATGTACCAGATCATCTAGAAATGTGAAATCTGCTAGTTGATTACATAGAGATTGCACTTGGATTTCATTCATTGCTAAATATGTGATGCAAATTTTGATAGAATTACCTCCACTCAAATCACCTTCAAAGGAAGGTAGGTTGATCACATAAATAACATCGAGGAACATTCTTTGCAATCAACTGTATTGCATATGTCATTAGATAGTGGTGAAGATTTCTTATTGCATGTATTATGGCCAGATAATTGTTTTTAGTGGTATAATGGAATTTTCTTAACATATAATAGATAGCATGCTTGTCATTCTCTATTGATTGACTCAAGACCCCTTCCATCGTTGTTTCACAGATTGGTAACTAAAGGGAGAGAGGATATCTTAGAACTATTTGTTTTAGGACACATGGATAATTAGATAATCTCTAAGCTTTTGGAGCTCCTTTTCACATAGTCTATTTGATGCAGAGTCAGACTTTTTCTTAAGTACCCATAAGGTCAGCTCACATTTAGAGGAAACAAAATTGGCCTCATACCTCCTTCTTGGTTCTTGGGCAGTGCATTTCTAAGATATCAAATGCCTTTCTAGGGTCGACCTATATTCCTCTCTACTGATGAAGTATTGTTTTAGGTTTCCTACTACAACCCCAAGGTGCACTTGGTTGGTTTTAAGCATAATGAAAAATTTTGTAGTTGTTAAAATGACTTTTCAAGTTAGTAGATGTGATCTTATAGACTTTTAGATTTAGATATCAATCCATCCACATGGACTCCTTCCTCCTTATGCATCGTCATGAAATAGATGAATCATCTCTCTTTGATATGTAGTTCCATCATTCTTGAGACAAAATGGCATGACCCGGTAGTAGAACACTTCACATTTCATGATGAATGACATATGATCTTTATCTTCTTTAGCCATCTTAATCTAGTTATAACAAGCAAATCTAACAATGAAACTCATGAGTTCATGACTGACTGTTCTATCGGCAATAATCTCAATGTGATAAAGTTAGTTTTTTTATTATTAATTAATCTCTCTTGAAAATCTAATGATATGAATAATTTCTAAAATGTTTGATGAAATACATACACAAAATTTTGATATAATTCAAACCCTAGGTGCATATTAGGGTGATTGATGTGTATTAAAACCCAGGGAAACTATGATATCCAAACATCTAAGTTTCACTCTCAAGTTTGCACCATAATTAGGGAAGTGTGTTACAAAGATTCACCAAATATTTCAGGGTCATTTGATGCACAATATAAATGATATAAAGAATTAATTATATAAATATGGTTTAAATCATTAATAACCTCGATCGAGGTTCAGGGGGCTAGTTATCAACATGAAACATAATGAGTCATGTGGCCTCTAGAACACATGAGGCAATGTGGCTGCATCAAGGTTGTCCATGAGACACACTCAAACTTCTGATCCAGTGGAGAGGGAGTCATCTCCTTCTTCTCGACTTTTTCATCAATGATTTATTATATGTGTGCAACCTCTTACACCTACTACACCCGGTCACATGCATTTCATATCAAACCACCCACTCTGCAAGGTCACAGAGATCCCAATGACCTCCACCACCTCTTCCTTAAATCAGGGAGATCTTACTCCCGCTTCAACACGCCTCTCATTGACGGCGATCTGCATTTTAGGGATTCCACACCTACACCTCCTCTTGGTTATTTAAAGCCCCAATCATTTCCACCACACCACTTTATTCGATCCCCAAATCCAATTTATCATCTGTGTATCCTAGCACCACCACCAATCTCATTTTCCTCTACCTCATCTACCTTTTCCTGACCTCAACAACAGAGAAGAGAGTCTCAACCCTACAATCCACTGAACCCTCCACCTTTGTGATATCACTACAACCACATATTGCACCTCTTTAGCCTCACATATCCCTCCTTCTTCACCTACCTCCTTTCTTTTGATGATATGTAACACTTGTGTGGTGGCACATAACAACAAATGGAGTTGCACCATGTGAGCTTGTCACCTAGATTTAGGAACTCCACCTAAATCTAGCAAGGGCTTCACCCGACCACAAGCATGACTACAACTCTCCCTCACTGTAAAAGAGTGAAATCACCCCTTTACTAAAAATTTGAAGAATTAACATCCATTCCGAACACACTCAAAGGTATGATGGAATGGGCATAAATTTTCCAAATTTATTAAACATTGGTATACAAAAGGTCATTGGAAAGCAGCGGAATAAAGATTAACTTACTATAATCAATTTCATAAAAGATTATAAGAGAATACATCATTCTCCCTTTAGGGTTTACATCAAGATATACAAACAAGATCTAGATAGAGGGAAGTCTAGACTACTACATTCTTGTCTCCAAGCAACATCTCCATCAGCTAGGTCCAATCCAAAGCTATGTTCTCCTTATCATGTCCATCACCTTGCTCAGAACTTGGGTGGTTGGAAAGGCACCCAACAAAAGGGAAAGGAAAAACAAGTATGTGTCACAAAACTAGTCTAGAATAACAAGAAAAGTAAAGCATGTAAAAGTAGTTCGGTGGTCATCATAAGATGAAGATAATAAGAGAATGAGGCTACATCAAAAGAAACTTGCCAATAACAATTATATTAAAAAGGGGTTTTCATGTAAGATAATTATGTCTACCTAACTAAGTAGGGTTGAGGCACCTACCAGACCTCTAACCTTAGGTGAGGGGACAATAAGACATTCCCAGTCACCTACCATAATATGGGGAGAATAAAACACTCCCCAGGGTGAATAAATACATGCCCTCTGTGGGTGGTTGTACATAAGTACTGCTACTTAACATTAAATAGAACATAAATCTACATGCTAGAAAAAGTAGTTATGGCAATAATAATCATGTGAATCAATAAGCATGGCAGTGGGGTTTAAAACACAAACAATAAGAAACTATGATCTAATTTGAGGCACAAGAAATTAGGGTTTCAAAAAAAGAGTTAGGTTCAATTAAGCCTCATTAGTGAATATTAGGTTAAGGAAAAAATATCCCAACTAAGGTGTTAGATGCACATACCTCTCTCCAATTATCAACTTGCATGACTTTAATTTACTCCAAGTTCCACTTTTCCTATTATTAATGTATAATTATGTATTAGGGTTCATTATTTACATTAATGTAAAGAAAACCCTAACTTTGATAACTTACATATTATAAATCATGAATTAGATCCAAGATTCTCTTTTTATCCAAAAAGGTTAGACTGTGACTATTAAGATCATTTAAACATGTCATGGTCATTGAAACTAATAAATTAGGGTTTTTAACATTAGATACTTTTCAAATTAGAAGCAGATCTAAGTTTTCAAACTAATTTTATCAGAATCCTTGATTTTTTCCTAGTAAGATTTATATATAATATGTCATGATTGGATGATCCTACTAATTACTATATTTTTAGCAACTTAATTAGTTTCTGACAAATCACAGGATGCCACCTGGGCAGCGTGCCCTCTCGCCTTGCCAGTGAGGACATGCCGACCTATAGGCTCGCACCACCCAGCGCGTCGTGCCCGTGTGGCCTTGTTTAGCCAAGAGAAGGAAAAGAACAAAAGGCTAAATTTCCCTCACCTATACACAGAGCGGTCGGGGGCAGGGGAGTATTTTCATCCCCAAGCCATCTTCAACCTCTTGACGGCCTGTACCTATACATGGTTGAGTCAACTGAGGGTTGACTCTGGGAGATAGGGCACCAAAGAAGAAAGCAAGGGTATGGATCCCTTCGTGATGGCATGACTAACTTGTTGGCAGTCCTCGGTTGCTCAGAGGTGGTCGAGGACAAGAGAACGATGGGGGAAAGTCCTCTAGTAGGGTCTGGAGAAGGTACAAGATGAGCGTAGGCTAGAAAAGGAATTGAAAATGGAGAAGCAATCTGGGAGTCAAGACGAATCTCTCAGAGGTTCAAGGAACTCCAATGGATGCTTCACAAGTCCTATGGAGGCCTAAGGAAGGGAGTGTTGGGTTTTAGGGGAGGTAGAGAAGGTAGCAAAAACAAAAAAATTCTCCCCCAAACCCAGCACGAGGAAACGCGTCAACGTCTATATAATAGGAAAGGATGGTTTGTGGAATCATACCTTGTCCCGAGGCTTTCTCGGTGACAATACCTGGCGCCTTGCACGATCTTCAACTCCGGTCTTGGACGGTGTATGTGTAGCTCCTGGTCGCACCGGGACTGACGACTCCTCCTTCTACCAGATTGTCTGATGATAGTTGTCCTCCTGAGCGGCAATGACCTCCTGCCTCTGAAGTAGTCCACACGGACCACCTGGAACTCCACACTCCTTGTCCTGCAAGGAGTTGGAAGGAGTTGCACCCTCTTGTTGATGTACTAGTCGCCAACACACTCTCCTGCTTCCAGTTGCAACTGCAGTTGTCTTTCCCTTGTTGCAACTCCCTTTGCGGGTAGCACTTGCTCGGGTTCTCTCTCAGTAACCAAAACCAGAGAGAACGACAACTTTGCAGAGCAACCGGATTGCACTGAGTTGTACTTTGAGAAGCCCCCAATACCCCTATATATATAGGAGGCTCATGGGAGACGGTTCTCTATCCCGGGCAATGTGGGACTAAAAGCAGGAGTAGAAGGGTTTGGGATTTTCCACAAAAACAATCAACTCGCAACCTGAACCGATCGTTTCATTTATGAAACGGTCGGTTGGGGACCTGAGCCGGTCGGTTGACACTCAATCGATCAGTTGGGATCCATGAGCCGGTCGGTTCACTTTCTGAACCGGTCAGTTCGTGGTCCTAACCAGTTCCTGATTGACTTTCCAACTTTTGTTTCTAATTGGTATCAAATACCAATCTTTGTTCCAATCAAATTGGGCAAGTGAAACGAAAGGAAAATTCACACCAATCCGACTTTCCTAACTTGCTCAGTTGCAACAGTTGAACCGATCGTTTCAACACTTGAAGCAATCGTTCACCCTGTCCACGAGCCGATCGACTAAACACTTGAGTCGATCGGTTCACCAAGCTCAGCTGATCGGTTCATCACATGAGTCGATCGGTTGGGAGTGCATATTGTGCAGAATCAGTCAATTGTGATTTCAATCAATCCGATACTCTAATCAATCTGTCCAACACCTTGAACACTATGATTTTGAGCTATCAATCAATTGAGTGTTTAATTGAACTACTAAACTCCTTTAGTAATCAATCTAAACATTGCTTGTGGACAAAACTCCTCTTCCAGGTTAAATCCTATGTGTGTGACCCTACAGTTCCATTTCACGTTGGCAGTGAAAGTCCATAACACTTATGACTTCACAAGCAAAGAGTGGTGTCTAGTCACACATCAGTGCTACCCAAGTGAAAGTAGAAAGTTGGAGAAAAATTTTCAATCCTACAATCTGTGAATGGTGTTACAGTGAATGTATAATTCCTTTGTCACTGATATCCCGAATGAACTCGAAGCATGGAATAGTCATCCTGTCAACGTTCATTCACTTTCTTGATCTCAGAGTAGATTGGAAGAGATATGTGTGACATCAATATCACATACTGATTCACACATGCGTGTGCACGCCTATTTCAATCCTACTCATCAAGTGGCCTTGGATATCAAACTCCTTCAGGAGGGACAAATCCCATATCTATCACTCACCCCTCAAAAGCCCCATGTGTCAAAGCCACCTAATCATCACCTTTATAACAACCCATGTTTCAAGACTGTGTTTGATGATGTCAAAGTGTGCCCAACGACATGTGTTGAGTGTAGTGAATTTAGGTCAAAGAATCACACTCACCACCATCACTGTGAGTACTGAGTCTGACTACCATGTCATGGTTCCATGTGTCAAAATCACGGTGGGTCTGTCCAGTACACTTGTTCTCTAACAAGTACCTATGTGTTTGGTTTGATATCTCTATATCATGACTAATGAGATTCTGTCATCAACCAACACCACAATCTAGTCTTATGTTTCATTGCTGTCTATCTACCTTCCACAATGACATCCGACTAGGGACATAACAAAAATGTACAGACTCTTAGCATCCGTATGATCTCATCGTTCAGGTCCTTAACCTGAAAGCATACATCATTGAGTATTGTCATTCTATAGACATTCAATTCGTTCTATCACTATCTCATATGACTGAACCAGAAAGAATTGGATGCTTGCCTTTGATGTTTATCAAATCAATCTTAATGTATGCCACCAATCATCCCATGATTGGCTCTCAGGGCATACATACCAACAAACTCCCACTTGCACTGCGAGTCAATCACCCTTGAATCATATTCATAGTGATCTTCAAACATGTCCCACATGTCACTGTGCTCTTGTGCTAACATAGTGAGATATGTCAACACCTTGCCAAAGTCACTATAAATTGCATGTCTCACATTTGTTCGTTGTACGTCACACGTCTGAGATGGAGTTGTCGTAATATGCGATCTAGTATTCCTTTCCTAACCTTTACCCACATTGCATGATCAAGGATTCCATACTTGTCATCAATGAGCGGAATATCTATAAGTTCATCTCATGAACTTCCAGATCCATATAGTATCCACTGCTGTTCTCTAACGCATAGATACTCGACATTTCCTTTTAAATGGTTTTATTGGAACACTTCCAATCATCAATAAACTTTCACTTTTATATATCATATACATATTTTGCGATTAATTTTCTATCCTTTCGGAAGTTCGCATCAATGTAACTCTTTACATTGAACTCTTCCTTACCTCCATAGAACTAGTACTTCCGAAGTACTTATCAAGTTCTCATGGTATTCCAGTAACCCTTACTAGAAGTAGACAAACATCCACTCGTCATGTCCCACACACGAGTTATTAGGATGAGCACATCATATTGTCGTGTCATACATACAAAATGATGAATGCATTTTATTCTTGCCATGTCTATACATGCAAGATAATGGGATGATTACATACATGATAGATCCATATATATTCTTAGTGTTCCCATTCTTCATAAGAATTGGACACTCAGCCCTGGGATACTAACTCCATGTAACATGGACAAGTTTTCTCCCACTGAATCTATGCATATTGAACCCTTCAGTACAGATTGCCAATGTATGCTTTCTCTTTTCAGGTCAAGAGGTTTTTGAGAACCATCTCTATAGATCTCTATTCCTATCACATAGGAAACATCTCTATCTTCCTTTAAGATAATTTCCACTTTTGGATTTCCATTCTAGAACATTTCCATTTCACATCAACATGTGGAATGTGAATACGCTCCCACTAAATAATAGATCCCTTCTTTATCTTTGACATATCATTCAAACCCTTTGACTATATCATCAAAGTAAAGATCCAATTCTGAGTTCCTTGTACTCAATCAATCACATTGATTAGTCCATTGTAACTTATAGACTTCATTTGCATTAGTGGATTCATAAACCTTATAGGTTGTGTCACGTACACATCCTTGTTTTATTCCTCATAGGAATGCGGTTTTAGTATCCATATGCCAAATGTCTTAGTCATTAAGTTGCAATCAACAAGCATCATCCTTCTCAAAATGTTATCCATGTGTCTTAACAATTAAGACTTATATGCACTTATGGATTTTATTCCAATGGGTGCTACCATCAAGGCCATACCTTATGGTTTACATGGAAGTCATTTAGGATGTAATGGTTATCTACCATAACTCAAAATTCGGTTCCTCTCATTCATCTAGGTAGTTGACTCATCACATGATCAACTCATCATATAGATGATCGAGATGTATATGTCAAGGATATAAGAACTCACAACTCCTTGTGATTCTTAATGTCCTTTATTAGTGTGGGGTATTCTTTATTTAAGAATAATTTTGTTATTTGATAATCATTCTCTAACTCCTTAGAGTATGATTCCTTCTTGATTTAGACATCATCATGCCTTAATCATGAGTTTACTATGCTACACTATCATAATCACTCAAAAGGATCTCAAACATTTGGTCGAAGTATTTTATTCTTTGATCTCATCAAGAATTAACACTTTACCGAATTTGTACTTCATCTATGATAATCTTGAACACTTCAAGATATTCATATTGGTATTTCTCTAAACACCATTTGAAGTATTAGAATTTGTCCCAATAGGTATGTAAATATATCACATGTATCATAACTAATGGGATAATAATTCTCCCACTACCATTAGTGAAGATTGATTAATCACGTCCAAGAGATTCATGTCTCTTACTAGTTATCCAACCAAAAGAGTCTACATTTATCCATCATATGGAAACTAGAAATGAATTTCTCATGATTGATGCTAATTTGATTGTTTGAGTTATCAATAACTTTAGGTATCATTTTATCTTATGCATATCATGTATCACAAGATAAACAAGGCATTTCCACAAAGATCATATCTTTAAGATTGAAACATCAACTTTATTAATTGCCATCATTGTCATACAATATGCAATAATAAAGTGTTTCTATCTATTGGCAATATATGAAATCGCAGTTCTCAACTCTATTTCGTGCCCTTTAGGCTGAAATAAACTGAAAGATACTCCTATCTATGGCAGTAACACTTGCTCCAATGATGGGTACTTCTTTCTTGGTCCTTTCACAAAGGCCATCACTTCTTTGCGGATCTTGCATATCATATATGATGGATCCATATCTTGGTATCATATACCTCAGATAAAGAAGCGGTTCATTTCATGATACCTTAGGTGGAGATCTCCATCCCCTCCTTCATCTTCTTTATTCTTCGAGATATGGAGGGTACTTCCCTCATACACCCTTTCCCATGTGCCTTTGAGGCTGAAGATGGCTTGGGTTGCTGTCTAGCATCAGAACACTTCTTAGCTTTGCCCTTGCCCTTACCCTTCATTGATCATATCAAACATTAGGGTTTGTCCTTCTTCATAATTGCCTAACTGTCCTCAACATGTCCAACAACTTTGTCAACGTTTGTGAAAGTTGTCCATGTCATAGTTCATCATGAACTGTATGATTCTCGCAACATTTGCAGTATCATACCAATAACCAACTCTTGGCTCAGAGGGAATCCATCTTAGTTAGGTTTTCCACATACCCAATCAAATTGAGTGTGTGAATTCCTTACTGGATCTCCTTCTGTCATGACACACTAGGACAGTGTCTTGGAGACATAATATGTCTCATGTTGTCTCTGCAACTCATAGTTCAGAGAACACAACATCAAACATTCCTCATCAATGTCTTCCTCGGTATGCTTCCATAAGCATACTTTCAGCCATTGATGCGGTGGGATTGAGTTTATCTGGTTCTGGTATAACTAGGACTTAGAGCTTTCACTCTATGATTGAGAACACTTCTCAATGTCCTAACCAGTCGTGGAATTATTCCCATTTAATTTGTTGGTCTCGATCGCAAATAAAGTGATTTGTTGATTAACCATTTATTTTAACAAAAGGAAATATATGCAATTTTAGTCCAAAAATCTTTTTGACTTGTTTGATTGATTTGAAAAGTTGACGATAAAATTAGGCCTTTAATTAATTATCGCTCCTACTATTTTACTTCAAATTGATAGCCCTCACCATCAATTCAGAAGATTGCAGCGTACAACCTTCTAGTGGGCAAGATCCTGAAATCCTCTAAGTCATGGACCAGCTAGGGCTGTCACCCGCAACTTAGATCTCTCAGGTAGGCAACTCTTGCCAATTGCATCATATGCAACTCTTGATAAGATGTCATATGCAACTCCTTGCAATGATCATCTCCATGCCTCAAGGTGCGAGATCCTATCTAGGTCACCTTGTTAAGTCCGACCCAAAGCCAACACGATGAATATGCACCGTGCTTGGGCAGACCCACACATTCATCCTTCACACTTCCACGAGATAGACGGTGCACCATGCTTGGGCGTGCCGACACTTGGTCGATCAAGCTTTTCATGTGTGTCGCATTTGGAAGGCATCTAAAACTTAATATTTGAATGAGGGATTTGGTTTTATATACATATACATATCCAATCACCAAAATACATAGTACGTATCATATACATGCTATATCCCACAAAAAACATGCAAAATGAAAAAAGCGATGATTATGGCCATCCTAATGTGATTCCTCGAGCCAAGAGGAATCACAGTCATCTAGGTCTACATCACATGCAACCTGTACAAGATGAACTATGTTCTCTGGCTTCGGAGTAGATCAACTCATCACATGATTGACTTGCTCGTTCTGGCCCGGTCATCTGGGTGCCACCAGCCGATCGATTGGCTCCTCCAACTGATCGGTTCGCCTGGTCATCGTGCATCTCCTTCTGGCCGCCACCCGCTTGTCTCGCTCCTCGAATCGGTCATCAACCGATCGGCTCACTCCTTGAACCGATCATCTGGAACGTCAACCGATCGGTTCACGCCTTGAACCGATCGTCTCAGCTGTCGTCAGATGTCCTCTGTTCTTTGACATAACAGGAAATAAAATTCTATCCTATTTTACATTATATAAAAGGGAAACCCCGAGTTACATTCGGGGGTAGCAAAGGTAGGAAATAATCTCTTATTATTTCGAGTTACATTAGGAATAGGAGAAGGAAGATCGGTGCGTAGACCGAGATGCAAGAAACCACACAACCATACACAGATAGGGTTTATTGGCCATAACCACGATATACATCCACCACAAAACTCATTTAAGGGCGACGTGTATCGAGTGCATTAATAATACATATCATATATGTAAATTGGGATTTGTGGATTTAGGATTGGACATGCATAAAGCTAATATTATTCACATCGTAAGCAATAAATAAAGGCGACAAACCAAAATCGATCATATTGATATTCCTAAAATATAGAGCAGTTGACGTGGCAATGATACCACTGTTGGCTTTTAGGGGAGGTAGAGAAGGCAGCGGAAACAAAAAAATTCTCCCCCAAACCCAGCACGAGGAAATGCGTCAACGTCTATATAATAGGAAAGGATGGTTTGTGGAATCATACCTTGTCCTGAGGATTGCTCAGCGACAATACCTCGCGCCTTGTGCAGTCTTCAACTCTTATCTTAGACGGTGTCTGTGCAGCTCCTGGTCGCACCTGGACTGACGACTCCTCCTTCTACCAGACTGTCTGATGACAGTTGTCCTCCTGAGAGGCAGTGACCTCCCGCCTCTGAAGTAGTCCACACAGACCACCTGGAACTCCACACTCCTTGTCCCACAAGGAGTTGGAAGGAGTCTCACCCTCCTGTTGACGTACTAGTCGCCAACACACTCTCCTGCTGCCAGTTGCAACTGCAATTGTCTTTCCCTTGATGTACCTCCCTTTGCGGGTAGCACTTGCTCGGGCTCTCTCTCGATTACCAAAACCAGAGAGAACGACAACTTTGCAGAGCAACCGGCTTGCACTGAGTTGTACTTTGAGAAGCCCCCAATACCCCTATATATATAGGAGGGTCATGGGACAGGGTTCTCTATCCCGGGAAATGTGGGACTAAAAGCAGGAGTAGAAGGGTTCGAGATTTTCCAAAAAAACAACCAACTCGCAACCTGAACCGATCATTTCATTTATGAAATGGTCAGTTGGGGACCTAAGCCGGTCCGTTGACACTCAACCGATCGGTTGGGACCCATGAGCCGGTCGGTTCACTTTCTAAACCTATCGGTTCGTGGTCCTAACCAGTTCCCGGTTGACTTTCCAACTTTTGTTTCTAATTGGTATCAAATACCAATCCTTGTTCCAATCAAATTGGGCAAGTGAAACGAAAGGAAAATTCTCACCAATCTGACTTTCCCAACTTGCTCGGTTGCAACAGTTGAACCGATCGTTTCAACACTTGAAGCAATCATTCACCCTGTCCATGAGCCGATCGACTAAACACTTGAGCCGACCGGTTCACCAAGCTCATCTGATCGGTTTAACACATGAGCTGATCGGTTGGGAGTGCAGATTGTGCAGAATCAGTCAATTGTGATTTCAATCAATCTGATACTCTAATCAAGCTGTCCAACACCTTGAACACTATGATTTTGAGCTATCAATCAATTGAGTGTTTAATTGAACTACCAAACTCCTTTAGTAATCAATCTAAACATTGCTTGTGGACAAAACTCCTCTTCCAGGTTAAATCATATGTGTGTGACCCTGCAGGTCCATTTCACGTTGGCAGTGAAAGTCCATAACACTTATGACTTCACAAGCAAAGAGTGGTGCCTAGTCACAGATCAGTGCTACCCAAGTGAAAGTAGAAAGTTGGAGAACAACTTTCAATCCTACAATCCGTGTATGGTGTTACAGTGAATGTATAATTCCTTTGTCACTGATATCCCGAATGAACTCGAGGCATGGAACAATCATCCTGTCAACGTTCATTCACTTTCTTGATCTCAGAGTAGATTGCAAGAGATATGTATGACATCAATATCACATACTTATTCACACATGCGTGCGCACGCCTATTTCAATCCTACTCATCATGTGGCCTTGGATATCAAACTCCTTCAGGAGGGACAAATCCCATATCTATCACTCACCCCTCAAAAGCCCCATGTGTCAAAGCCACCCAATCATCACCTTTATAACAACCCATGTTTCAGGACTACGTTTGATGATGTCAAAGTGTGCCCAACAACATGTGCTGAGTGTAGTCATTTCAGGTCAAAGAATCACACTCACCACCATCACTGTGAGTGCTGACTGTGACTACCATGTCATGGTACCATGTGTCAAACTCACGGTGGGTCTGTCCGGTACACTTGTTCTCTAACAAGTACCTATGTGTTTGGTTTGATATCTCTATATCATGACTAATGGGATTCCGTCATCAACCAACACCACAATCTAGTCTTGTGTGTCATTGTTGTCTATCTACCTTCCACAATGACATCCGACTAGGGACATAACAAGAATGTACAAACTCTTAGCATCTGTATGATCTCATCGTTCAGGTCCTTAACCTGAAAGCATACATCATTGAGTATTGTCATTCTCTAGACATTCAATATGTTCTATCACTATCTCATATGACTGAACCAGAAAGAATTGGAAGCTTGCCTTTGATGTTTATCAAATCAATCTTAATGTATCCCACCAATCATCCCATGATTGGCTCTCAGGGCATACATACCAACAGGGAGACTGACTCAGCTAGCGCCAAAGGGCATCTTAGAGTTGGGGAAACATGTTTGGGGGTGGAAGAAGCCGATACATACCCATTGGATGACTCATGGAGGCACAATGAAGGTATAGGAAGTAATATATAGGGGTCTGATGACCCATGGGGCAAGGAAAAAGGAAAAGAGGGGAGTGTCGGCAGAAATGGGAGAAGTGAATAAACCCCTATTTGTCGAACAGACAGTAGAGAAAACCCAACCCTTATGAACCTAGGCTTGCCAAAATTGGTTTCCTATGAGGGATGCGGAGAGCAAGAAATATGGGGGAGAGGAGGAGAGGAGGGGGAGATAAAGAAAACTGCCCACCATTGCTATTGTGTGGAGTCCATGGAGTCTGGGACTCGAGGTACAAGAAATGATACGGGCCATGAGATCTAATTTGATGGCTAAGAAAGAATCACATATCAAAGGCCCGCGTGATAGGAAAATAGAGAAAAATGTTATCCAACTAAAATTCTAATAAAGTAATATGCCACAAGTTCTCTGTCATTCAATTGTGTGGACCAAGTCCTTATGTCCAAAGTGGAGCTTTGGTGCGTATAGGGTTGTTATGGGTCGGTTACCTACCAAGGACAGGTTGATCAAGTGGGGGCTCAATTGTGATCCTCTTTGTGTGCTATGTAATAGGGTTGCTAAGTCACACAAGCATTTCTTATTTGAATGTGACTACATGGCCTACCTTTAGAGGAGGGGGGGTTGAAGTGTGGTTAGGGTTGCCAAGCTCCCTTGGAGCTTAACGAGGCGCTGTTGTGGATCTTGGAGAGAACCAACAACAACTAAAGGAACAGAAAATTGGGTGGGATCTTCTTCACCTCTCTCATCTATCACATATGGAGTGAAAGGAACAATAGGATGCACCACAAGCAGGCTAGGGATTTCCTCAACATTTTTGATGTTATTAGCAATACTATTGTGTGGTTCTTTAAAGTGAACCCGAAGGGCATGGTAGGTGTAACATCCCTGACCTGGGTTATGTGTTAACCCTAGATGTTTTTCCTAATAAGGTTGAGTATATTCTTAATCTTATCTTGGGAAAAGTAATTAGGTCTCATGAGGAACTTATGTTTCAATTTTGGTCCTCTTTGAACAATGTTGAAGCAATGTTTGCTTATTTTGGACTAAAGTGCAAATTACCCAAGTTGAGCGATTAACTTGAAAATTTCACATGCTAAAATGTTCCTCTGATTTTGAGACATCATAAGAATGAATATGATGCAGTGGTATGGTTTTCACAAGCTTGGGCACCAAGATTAAGCTTGTAAAGCAATCTTTGTGCATTAAAACCTAGTTTTGGTTTAATGTGCAAATTACCCAAAACCTAGGGTTCAATATGAAAATTACCCAAAACCTAGTTTCTTGGAATCATTTAGAGCAAATAAAATGAGAGGGGCGCCTCATTTGAATTAAGTTGGAGGAGAGAGAATCTTGATATTAAAATAATCAAGATTTAATCCTAATTGAAACCCTAATTCAATTTAGGGAAAATATGAATGTATTAATTAAAGGTATTTCAACCAAAATTAAAATGGTTGAATTCAGATGTGTGTGGATGATATTAAAGCCTTTAAAAGTCACGAGAATATCCTAAGGAGGTGAAATTCCACTCACCATTATAATAAGAAAAAAAATTTCCACTCAAATATGGATATTCGAATTATAAGGGTTAAGGTGCGTAATTTCTTTTCCCTTAATTCATGGATAATGGAAGGGATCTCAGTGGGGATAGAGATGCCCTTGCATTCAAGAAACAAAGGGGGAAGTGGTGCCAACAATTTTGGAATTAATAGACTTTTATAAGAGATTTTCTCTCTCATCAATTTTCTTATAAAAGTACCCTTTCTAAGCCAAAACAAAGGCTTTTTCGGATTTCTTTCTTTCCCCTTTCTTGTAAAACGACCAAGGAGCTGTGGAGGATCAGGAGGACGACCCCCAACCTGTTGGTAAGCCCTTGACCTTCGTTCTCCTTGATTCCATGGTGGAAATCGAAAATAAATCATTGATTTCTTCTTATTTTGATCTCCTCTTCAACCCTAGCCAAACTTTTCAAATAAAAGCTTGACAACGAGCCTAGGGGGAGTTGCAAGAGCTTCATCCACTATCGTTTCCATGAGCTTGGAGCTTTGGAGCTAAATTGGAGGTGGGTTTTATAACTTGAACCCTTAATTTTATTATTGCAATCAATTCCTTATCAATTGGTGATCATTTCTACATTTCCGAAATTGAGTTTGGTTGATTGATGCAATCTCCAAGGAAATCACAGTAGATTTCATGAGTTTGGAACTTGATGATGATTACATCATCATAAGAACAGACCTCCCCAAATATCTAGGGCAAACAGTTTCAATGTTGGGTCCAAACGGTTTCACCAAACCGTTTGGTGACCAAACGGTTTGCAAACCTTTTGGTGGTTTGAGTTCCAAACCATTTGGAATGGTTGACCATTTGAAGATATATTCTGTGGTACTTGGATCTTGATCCAATGATTTCAATTGGTTGATCTTGAAGGTTTCAATTGTGAATGATTCCTTAATTGCAAACCCTAATCGGCTAAGTGCTGATTTTGAAATTGATTGAGATGTTGTTTTGGGTTGATTGACCCAAACGGTTTCAAAACCATTTGGGGATCACCCAAACGGTCTCAAGACCATTTGGGGGTCACCCAAGACCATTTGGAGGTCTAGGGTTAAGTATGGATAAGTTTTTGAAGATCCAAAGGTACCAAATTGAGTTGCAACTAAGTGCTGATTTGATAATCAATCCAATGGTCCAAAACCCTAATTGAATGTCATGGTTTTTGATGATGGAATGGGCTAACTGTCTCAAGACCGTTTGGAGATCAACCAAATGGTCTCAAGACCGTTTTGTGGTCATCCAAGACCGTTTGAGGTCAGGTCATATCATGTAATGATGATAGTCCATTGATTTCAATTGATTTGATTCCACAATGTCAACCATTGATGGATCCTCGATTTCAAACCCTAAGTGATGGTTTCTTGATTATCAAACCCAGTTCAATTGTGTTCAAAACCCTAAATTGAAGGTCTAATTGAATGGTGATTCATTGGTACAATTGATGAATACTTTAGTGGTTCAATTTGCAATTAGTCCATGGATTGAAACATTGACTTGATTGAGTGTTGAAGTGCCTTTTTGGTCCATGCGGTTTTGAGAAGGTTTGGTCCAAACGGTCTCAAGACCTTTTGTGATGATGTGGACTTTTAGAATCCTAAATGTCCAATGACACAAGTGAAGTCATGCATGTTGAGCTGTTTTGAGAATCCTAGAAGAAGTTACTTGGGCTTGAAAATGATTAAATAATGTACACTTTGATATATTAATTACGGGTCTTTTAGAATAGGTCTTGAGTGTTGGAAATGTCACGCTGCCCTTGACAATGTGTAAATGTTGGGCAATCATTTTTGATTGCATGGATCGGCCATGAGGAGTTGAATCCTATCCCTTGATGTGATCGGACGGTTTTAATATGTCTTCTTCTTCTCAACAGTTATGATGAACAACAATTCTAGTTTTAGGTCGCTTCCCACGTTCTGTTCGTGGCTCAATCAAAGTCATGAACTGGGCAGTTACCTTTTCCTTAACGAGACTTACATAATGACCCTAACATATATGGTTTCAAGAGCAGACGAGAGAAAAGGATCAGTTCCTTTCATCGCTTCCCCATTACCGTGAGTAGCATGGACGTAAGAGAATAGAGATGGAAGTCCGAGTCAGAGGTTGACACTCAAGATCAGAGTTGTTGGGTGATACATGTTTCCTCACTACTGGGCAAGGGTGTGACCAAGTAGTGCCAAGGGCATCGAGGTCTCAGTTTCCAGTCACGGCATGAGGAGCACCATGATCTCACCGCCTCTCCTGTGTACAACTGAGCAGAGTCGGGTATCTCTTAGGACTTGCTGCTACAGGTCTTTACAACCAAGATTAAGAGGACGACGGCACGGAGTCGGGAGCATCAGTGTAGGCGAGCCCTTGCGGTGGCGCCTGTACTGGGTTTTAGAGAGCCCTAGAGGCAGTGGCACCCAAGACATGAGAGGAGATCTCTGAAATGGGAGCAGAGGCGTTTTCCCCATTTCGCTCCGCCATGGCAGCAGGCTGCTGCGGCAACCCTCACCGAGATCGCGAGGAGGAGCACCGGGCGGAAGCGCGACCGATCGGCGGCGTGAAGCGAGCTTGGGCGGATCTATTCGTGGCCAAAGGAAGAGGTGAGGAGATAAGAACCCCGTCTACTGCTCGTCGGAGATCCTTCCTGGCAGTGGCGCCCTTCGGCTCTGGATCGCAAACCACGGGAGAGAGGGCGTGGGTTAGCATCGCGTGGACCAGGGAAAGAAGGAGAGTGGACCGGGTCCAGTCAGCAGACCGCCGACCCAATTAGTGAACCATTGAGATTCAGCCAGTTCATTAATGCCAGACCCAGAGAGGATGCACCCCCTTGCTAGCCACGTGGCAACACGCCATTGGTCGCATAAGGTAATATTTTCAGAAATATGCAGTACTTCAATAATTCATAGAAAATAGCTCGTTTATCGGAAAAATACAAACAATATACCAAAATGTTCAGAAAAATGTGTAGAACAATATGGAAGTATAATATCAGGATTTTGAGTTACTAATATAGTTGATATCATGTAATCTATGTAATTATTAGTCTATGGATAATAAATATGAAAGGATGATATAAAATTATGGGAAAATGTCAGTAAGTCCATAATCATGTCTACAATGCATATGATATCAGATATGGTCCTGTTATGACATGAAATCTTGTAATTTGCTCTATATGCCTTCTTAGGGCTTATTACCCTAAATGAAATTCGATAAATACATTGGCGATCAATAAATGACAAAATTTACAGAGTAAGCTCATATCAGTAATTAGAAGATAATATGTAACTCTGAGATCAGCTATATATATGGAATTAATAGAAACATGATAATGACTCTTCATGTGATATAAAACCCTAATATGCTAAATGAATATGATCTAGAGTTAATATGTACACATAATCATATGTAATCAAATAATCAGATTATTGATCATAATCTGGAATACAACATCAGTAATGTCAATCCTAGATAATAAGAAGAGATAGATAAGAAATAATAATGAGAATATCCTAATGATTAAGTGAAACCCTAGAATGAATACGATTAGGGTTAAGATGAGATGCATGATGATGAGAACATGATGATAGTATATGATCTTGTATTAATCAGGTTTGACCAAGTTATAGTTGACATCAAGAATATGTGATGATTAGTTTATCTCTTGATCAAGGTACGCTATTACCTCTTACTTGGCTTATTATACAATATGCTTGTGTTATATGTGTAGTAGAAAACTTGGCATATGGTATTGGATGAAATAATTTTTCTTGCATGATATGTTGCTTGATTTTCCGTACTTATGGCTAGGAACCCATGAAACATAAGATATCTGATCCATCATATATATGAAAGCACACAATGCTCATAAAGTGATCACAAACTTCTAGGGGGTAGAGCACATGTATAATGATCACAAACCACTTGGTGGTAGATCATAAGGCCTAAAAACATCAAAGCCCTAGGGGCAGATGTACGAGAAATATGATGGAAATAAGCTTAAAACATGTGTTCTCTTTTGTTAATAAACATTCTCGTTCAAGTATATGCTTTTTCTTATATTTCTTCTGTTACTGCCAAGTATTAGTTTTATCTTATTGCCAAGATATGATGAGAGGAATATAAAAAGACACGTAGGCATACTCAGTACAATATTCATGAAATATTGTGCTGACGTGTACCACATGTAATCTTTTGTTTAGGTTGTGGTTATGCTCTTGAAGATCCAGGACAGTTGAGATTTGTGTAGCGATCTGATGTACATGTGGAGCTGTTGTCTTAAGATCTTGTTGTTTAGCTGTAGCACATGTATATGTTTAGTAGTTGCTATTCAATATGTAATATCAAATGTTGTAACAATTCATGTTTTAATTATATGTTGAATGGTGAACATGTGTTGTGGTTTGTTTATTGTTCATGTATATGTGCTACTGATTATTTCCTTCTGACTCCCTCGATTTTCTTCTTCTTAGCCTAGTGTGGGATGTTTAAATTGGGATTCTCACTGAGGTGAGACTTCAATTTGGACATCACACATCAGATTAAGTTTTAGAAAATCCGGGGACGTCAAAGGTGGTATCAGAGCATGAAGAATAGAAAAGCCTGGCATGTGCTCATTATGTAACTTAAAACTAAAGAACCTTGAACCTAATAATATTTTCAGGTTAGATTAGTCGTCTTTTAGAGAATAGATCTGACCTAGCATCTAGGTTAGCACCTAGATGTCCAAGAACTAGGTCTAGACTAGTGCTTGTGGCATAGCAAGTTCTTAGATGTCGTTCTTTCCTTGTGGTGCAGTGGTATGGGACGTTGCACTATTTGGAAATGACGTGCATCAAGGGAAGAGAAACCCTAGACATATGACGCTCATTGTCTAGAGTAGCTACACTAGTCTACACCATGTTCTCACCCCTTTCCTTATTTTTCATGACACTGTACTCTCTACTATGTGTGGGATGCTCATTTTCAGGATTTGGTTTTTCATTCCAAACGAATCGAACCTCGATAGTTTTCTCTGACACTTGTTTTATCAGAGAAAAACTATATAATATTTTATTATGTATATGTATTACAAAAATGTGTCCCCAGACATGTACGAGTAGGAGGTGGCCATGTAACCTAAGTGAAAGTGAATGACATCAGTCTAGAAGAGAGAGTAGTTCTAGATTAGATGTCTAGAGCCTTTTTGGAATATGTGATAGATAGAATAGATGATATAAGTTTTGATGATATGATGTAAGTCTTACATAGATGACATAAGATGGTTATGATGATCTATCTTTATCTTCGAGGACTTGAGTTCAGTTTTGAGATAAGTTTTGATGATGCAAGTAAATATGCTTTTATGAGATAAGATATGTTAAGCTAAGACAAAGTTGTGAGTCAGCATGAGCCTCAAGCTCTTTTACAAAGGAGGACCTCTAGTGTTAGGACCAGTTTTGGGGTTAGCTCAAGAGAGAGTGAGGCCCACACGGAGAAGGTCAGAGAACCTAGACTCCACGATATGAGAAGTATGAGATATGTGATATGATATGTCCTAAACTAGACTACTCCTAAGTGATTGAGATGAGTTGCTTTATGTATGATTCCTTTAGTCTTGTTGAACCCTAGGTGTCCTTGGGAGGACCAAACCCTAGAGATAGAGAGAGGCTGGTTATATATGTGCATATGTGAGCATCAATATGAGGCCTTCCATCTGGGTGAGGGAGAGAGCCCAAGACCCTGCAGGAGGTAGCTATGTTAGTTTTTGTACAGCCTCATGCTCGGGTTGGTGGTTTCCCACATAGGAATCTAGTGGTGTATATAAGAGAGCTTTGGGTAAGATGTTTCATGGGTAGAGACCTATGAAGAGTATGTCATAGCATGCTTTGTTTTGTGCTTATGTGGCTAGAGCTTGTAAGGCTATCACGAGTGCCAACGAGGTAATCCGAGAACCCTATACCTGAGAGGGAAGATAAAGTATGTGCATATGAGATACTCATAGAGTTGAGTGAGCTCAGAGAGACTGAGCATGTGAATACCCTCATGATATGGGTTAGGAGAACCTCAGTTGGACTAGATATAAAGTTTTGATATATGTTTGATAATCCACTCACATAAGTTTGTTTAGCACAACTATGATATAATATATGTAAGGATGTGATCTAATCTTGAGACGTGGTACATAAACATAATATGATGGAAACCTAGAAATGGATTAATAGATGGAAACACATATATGGTTAACCACATACATAAATAATGATGATAATGTGATGTTGTTGGTTAATCTTGTGATGAAATCACTAATAAATGTCACGATTTCTTATGAGCAATGAAATAGGATCATATGAATGAAACATGTTACATGAGGTGTTAATCATAGTGCTTAATAAAGATGAGAAATATAGTTTGATAGTTAGCACAACATAATGTTGATGACACCTTGATGTATGGGTTAACTTTGGTTAACTCCTTTAGAACATGGTAATATGATGATGGAACCCTAATGCATGGCTAAAGATAAGGAAGAAAATCTAACATATGAGACATGTAATGACATAACCTGAGTTTCTAAACCCTTGTTTGAGCTTCCTTGAAGTGATGTTTCACCCTATATGTTTTAAAACATCCCTAGTAGCTTGGACATAGTTTTGGAGCTCTTGTCAATGTTGTACATAGAATGGTGCCTACATGTGGATGAGAGCAAGATAAGGTTTTCCCTGGAAGTATGAGTATCATGTACTTTCGAGGATGAAAGTTCTTTTAAGATGTATATGATGTGAAAGACTGGATTTCTGGCTTAATTCCGAGGACGAAATTTCTTTTAAGGTGTGTAGGATGTGATGAAGTTGACTTTTAGAATCCTAAATGTCCAATGACACAAGTGAAGTCATGCATGTTGAGCTGTTTTGAGAATCCTAGAAGAAGTAACTTGGGCTTGAAAATGATTAAATAATGTACACGTTGATATATTAATTACGGGTCTTTTAGAATAGGTCTTGAGTGTTGGAGATGTCATGCTGCCCTTGATAATGCGTAAATGATGGGCAATCATTTTTTATTCCATGGATCGGCCATGAGGATGTGAATCCTAGCCCTTGATGTGATCAGACGGTTTTAATATGTCTTCTTCTTCTCAACAGTTATAATGAACAACAATTCTAGTTTTAGGTTGCTTCCGACATTCTGTTCGTGGCTCAATCAAAGACACGAACTGGGCAGTTACCTTTGCCTTAATGAGACTTACATACTGACCCTAACATATATGGTTTCAAGAGCAGACAAGAGAAAAGGATCAGTTCCTTTCATCGCTTCCCCATTACCGTGAGTAGCATGGACGTAAGAGAATAGAGATTGAAGTCCCAGTCAGAGGTTGACGCACAGGATCAGAGTTGCTGGGTGATACATGCTTCCTCACTACTGGTCGAGGGTGTGACCAAGTAGTGCCAAGGGCGTCGAGGTCTCAGTTGCCAGTCACGACATGAGGAGCACCAGGTTCTCACCGCCTCTCCTGTGTACAACTGAGCAGAGTCAGCTATCTCTTAGGACTTGCTGTTATAGGTCTTTACAACCAAGATTAAGAGGACGACGGCATGGAGTCGGGAACGTCAATGTAGGCGAGCCCTTGCGATGGCGCATGTACTGGGTTTTAGAGAGCCCTAGCGGCAGTGGCACCCAAGACAGGAGAGGAGATCTCTGAAATGGGAGCAGAGGCGTTTTCCCCATTTCGATCTGCCATGGCAGTAGGCTGCTGCGGTAACCCTCACCGAGATTGCGAGGAGGAGCATCGGGCGGAAGCGCGACCGACCGACGGCGTGAAGCGAGCTTGGGCGGAGCTATTGGTGGCCAAAGGAAGAGGTGAGGAGGAGAAGAACCCCATCTACTTCTCACCGGAGATCCTTCCTGGAGGCGGCGCCCTGCGGCTCTGGATCGCAAACCACGGGAGAGAGGGCGTGGGTTAGCGTCGTGTGGACCAGGGAAAGAAGGAGAGTATACCGGGTCCAGTCAGCAGACCGCCGGCCCAATTAGTGAACCATTGAGATTCAGCCGGTTCATTAATGCCAGACCCAGAGAGGATGCGCCCCCTTGCTAGCCACGTGGCAACACGCCATTGGTCGCATAAGGTAATATTCCCAAAAATATGCAGTACTTCAATAATTCATAGAAAATAGCTCGTTTATCGGAAAAATACAAACAATATACCAAAATGTTCATAAAAATGCGTAGAACAAGATGGAAGTATAATATCAGGATTCTGAGTAACTAATATAGTTGATATCACGTAAGCTATGTAATTCTTAGTCTGTGGATAATAAATATGAAAGGATGATATAAAATTATGGGAAAATGTCAGTAAGTCCATAATCATGTCTACAATGCATATGTTATCAGATATGGTCTTGTTATGACACGAAATGTTGTAATTTTCTCTATATGCCTTCTTAGGGCTTATTACCCTAAATAAAATGCAATAAATACATTGGCGATCAATAAATGACAAAATTTACAAAGTAAGCTCATATCAGTAATTAGAAGATAATATGAAACTCTGAGATCAACTATATATATGGAATTAATAGAAACATGATAATGACTCTTCATGTGATATAAAACCCTGATATGCTAAATGAATATGATCTAGAGTTAATATGTACACATACTCATATGTAATCACATAATCAGATTATTGATCATAATCTGGAATACAACATCAGTAATGTCAATCCTAAATAACAAGAAGAGATAGATAAGAAATATTAATGAGAATGTCGTACTGATTAAGTGAAACCCTAGAATGAATACGATTAGGGTTAAGATGAGATGCATGATGATGAGAACCTGATGATAGTATATGATCTTGTCTTAATCAGGTTTGACCAAGTTATAGTGGACATCAGGAATATGTGATGATTAGTTTATCTCTTGATCAAGGTACACTATTACCTCTTACTTGGCTTATTATACAATATGCTTGTGTTATATGTGTAGTAGAAAACTTGGCATATGGTATTGGATGAAATGATTGTTCTTGCATGATATGTTGCTTGATTTTTCATACTTATGGCTAGGAACACATGAAACATAAGATATCTGATCCATGATATATATGAAAGCACACAATGCTCAGAAAGTGATCACAAACTCCTAGGGGCTAGATCACATGTATAATGATCACAAACAACTTGGTGGTAGATCATAAGGCCTAAAAACATCAAAGCCCTAGGGGTAGATGTACGAGAAATATGATGGAAATAAGCTTAAAACATGTGTTCTCTTTTGTTAATAAACATTCTCGTTCAAGTATATGCTTTTTCTTATATTTGTTATGTTACTGCCAAGTATTAGTTTTATCTTATTGCCAAGATATGATGAGAGGTATGTAAAAAGACACGTAGGCGTACTCAGTACAATATTCATGAAATATTGTGGTGACATGTACCGCATGTAATCTTTTGTTTAGGTTGTGGTTATGCTCTTGAAGATCCAGGATAGTTGAGAGTTGTGTAGCGAGCTGATGTACAGGTGGACCTGTTGTCTTAAGATCTTGTTGTTTAGCTGTAGCACATGTATATGTTTAGTAGTTCCTGTTAAATATGTAATATCAAATGTTGTAACAATTCATGTTGTAATTATATGTTGAATGGTGAACATGTGTTGTGGTTTGTTTATTGTTCATGTATATGTGCTACTGATTGTTTCCTTCTGACTCCCTCGATTTTCTTCTTCTTCGCCTAGTGTGGGATGTTTAAATTGGGATTCTCGCTGAGGTGAGATTTCAATTTGGACGTCACACATTAGATTAAGTTTTAGAAAATCCGGGGACGTCACACCGTTTGAGTCACCGTTTGGGACCAAACGGTCTCAAGACCGTTTGGGACCAAACGATCTCAAACCGTTTGGAGACCCAAAGTGCGAACGGTTTCAACACCTACTTTATCCAATTGGTTTCAAGTATATCTTGTTCAAATGGTTTTCAACCAATTGATGTATGAGAACCAAGATCATTGAGGGTCTAAGCAATTAACTTTGTGAAGATCAACATGGTTAATCCATTTGAATGTCTCATGTAATTGAAGGTCCAATATGGAGAACCTATTTAGATACTTAATGCCTTTGAAGATTTCAATGGTTAACCCAATTGATCACTTTGTGGAATTGAAAGTTTAATTGGTCAATTCTTTTGAATTCCTTATATAATTGATGGTTTAATTGACTCAACCATTTGGACATCTAATATGATCAAAGGTCAATCAACTATGTGATTATTAAAGATGTAGACCCATGATAATTGTGAAGGTTAACCCTAGCTATGTGTACTCAAGTGAAGAGTTAACCTAGATTAATCTTGGAGTACTTAACATCCTAAAGATGATGAGAGAGAGAGTGAGAAAGATGAATGCTTATATAATTAAGCTCTAATTCTCTCTTTGTGAGTAAGCCATGTGATAAGGGTGTGATCCATAATAATGAGATCATGGAACCCTAATCAATGAGCTTTAACCCTAATTAGAGCAAAGCTATGTGTGAAACCCTAATTAGAGCAAAGCTATGTGTGAAACCCTAATTAGAGCAAAGCTATGTGTGAAACCCTAATTTAGGGCAAAGTTGAGTGTTATCATAAATCCAGGGTGATGATGTAACCCTAACTAAGTGTAACAACGAAGGAGACCCTAATTTAATGGGAATTGTACACCCTAACCCTTATTTGGGTATGAGGTAAGAGAAACCCTACTTGAATGTGAATAGAAAACCTAAATCCCTAAAATGGGGAAAGGTGCATGAAACCCTAATATAGGGTAGTGCCACTAATCCTATGTGAAGACCCAACACTGGGTGATGCGTTGTGAAATCTTAATTTCACATAATACTAGGTGAAGCCCTGATATAGAAGAATGTTATGTGAAACTTTAATGATGAGTGATTCTAAGTGAAATCTATATATGTTTGTGAGATGCTAAGTGAACCTCAAATTATAATTATGGAAATCCTATTCCTATTGATGGAATAGTGATTAATTTTTTGACAAATGAAATACCTAGAGGGATTGATTATGGATATCCTTACATTAATAGTCCCTGACTCAAGGGTGAGTCCAAATCTTTGACAATGGTTGTGTTTTCTAAAAATAGATGAATCAGGACCAATACATAGCATAATGAATGTTATGATCTAGTAAGTGATACCCTAATACAAGCTAAGTGAATAACTCAGGTAAGATGAAGGTGTTGAGGGAAGTGATACATCAAGATATGATATATATCACATCCAACACCCCAATTCTGATATACCATGATGTGTTCTAAGTTCATTATAGTTGGAATAGATGACACATGAAATGTGTCATGTCAATTGTTACATTGAGATTTAATGCACTTTGTTAAGTGTAGGCTAACATGGCTTATAAAAAGGTTAATCCAAATCAATAGACTATGATACAAACATATTCTGATAAAGATGAGAGAGAAACTCACACTTGTGTTGGTAATACCTTCAATGATGAATGATGAGGATATATAAGTATGTTTGAATACTTATGATATCTATTTTGGTCTCTAGCTTTGAGAAGCAATGGAATAGGGCTAATCATTAATAATATGATCTTAAGAACCCAAGTGGTTATTTATGAAAAACCCTAATGAAGGGTACTGATATAAAAGATACCATGAACCCTAAAGAGGGAAAAGTGGTATTACTTAGTGTTGTATGATACTGATGTGAAAGAGTAATCATGAACCCTAAAATGGGATGATGGGATGAAAGCATTATAATTGCTATCTTGAATACTAATCATGCAGGGATGATGAGATGAGAAGCATAGCCATGTATGCGCTATGATGTTTGTTTATTGAGAATGTTTTATAGTCTTTATAAACCTTTATATGCTTTCTGTAGTAAGAATCATTGAGCTTTGTGTACTATGTGAAATACATTGTGTAGCATGAATTATGATGTCCTAGGTCAGATGACCTGAAGGTATGAAGTTACATAATAAGTGGTAACAAGTGTTCTATGATGAGATGAGGGTTCAAATAACCAGATTCTATAATCATGATGATGAACTTGTTAACGAGTGGAAATGTACTTTATGAGTTGAGGGATTAAGATCCCAATACTTTGTGAAAAGAGTATGGCTACAGGCCATGACTCCACAATGACAATGCTAGGCATTAGATATATGATCTAAGCCTGAAGGGAGTTAATGTTGTGGCAATGATTCTATAGTGAATAAATGTTATACATGTTCTTCATATTCCTTAAAGAATAAGTGACATGTTGTTCTATAAAATTATAGTTGCATTGCTTTTGATAAGAATGATCTTCTAATCTACTAGACATTGAATTAACTACTGCCAAACAAATATGATTCCTTTGTGTATATTATTCTTCTTAAGATGCAATAATAATGTTTCTGCAGAGAGTTATATCTCTCGCTGGGGCAATTTACAATTGTCTTACCCCCGTGGGAATCACATTTTTAGGTGGACGCGGACGAGGAGGCAGGAATCCTTCAGTAGGTGAAGGGCAGCAACAGCAGTAGCAGGGACATCAGTGAAGTCTCGGGTGGAGACACTAGTTGTTATGCTTTGTATAGATGTAAATAGAGTCCTATGTGTCGTCTCTGTACTCTCAGGTCCTCGTAGTAGTCAGTGCTTTCGATATTTTGGCTCAGTGCCTCGAGATTTTATACTGCCTATGTTTAGTTTAGCAGGACAGTTAATGCTTGTAATTCTCTGAAGGAGATGATACAAAATAGGTACCTTTGAACAAGAATGTAAATATGCTACTTTGGTTCTATGTGAGAAAGTTTTCCTTTGATGGATCTCTTGTTAAAAAGGTTTTAATTTTTAGTGATTTTTGGGTAATCCGCTGCTTAGTGAATGCTTCCGCATTAGTTAATTATGATTTCGCGAGACGATTGTCACAATTAAGTGGTATCAGAGCTCTAGGTTCACTAAGTCTATAGAGACATAGGACTAAGGTTGTAGAGTATGTTCTAAGTGTCTTCCCATTTATCTGATAGTATCTTCTGCTCACATAGGAGAAGAAGAACTTGAAAATGACTAGAGAACATGAGGAACACATTGCTAAGGGCAATGTTGTTGCACCAGGAGAGGGTGCATGGGACCAGGAAAGAGGAGAACAAGTGCCTGAGAATTCCCACCTTGACCTAATCAGGATAAAGAATCCTATGTTATGCTCTTGAAGGACAGGATAGGACAACAATAATGCATATAGAAGACTGGATACTAGTATTACAACCTGAGTTACCAGTCTTTAATGCATAAACTTTGGGCTTTGAAAGGATTTCTGAGTGACGTTGTCATGTTAGAACAGTAGAAATGTGGGAAAGATTAATAAATGGCAAGAAAGTAGACTCTGCCATAAGTCTGGACAAATAGTACATCTGTAATGGTAGTACCCAAGGAGGGGCCATAAGCTATGAATTAAGGTAAGGTCTCTATAATTATAGAGAAATTTGCCTAGATATTCTGAAAAGACAAAGTTTTTGGTGTCACCAGTGCAATAAATGCCTAGTGCACCAGGGAAGTAGCCACTAAGTGAAGGCAAAAGCAGTAACATGAAATAACTAAACACTATGTGTTGAGCCAACCTAAAGTAGTAGATAACCATGATGGGTAATAGTCAAATGAAATATATTCATTCTGATACTTTATTTCATGATTCTATGTTTTGTAGTTGTTTTTGAGCTTCCTTTGACTAGTCCTATAAGGACACAAGGGAGATGAGAACTTATATCTTACTCAGTGTTCCTTAAAATGTTTTATAATCTCCCTTATTTGTGTGTTGAAAGATGAGATATAGATGTGATGCCTGAAGAATATTCAAGTACGGAAAATCCTGTGTGTATAATGATATGAAAAGTGAGGAATATGATAGTAAATAAAGTGTGTACTACCTAATCTCAATACTTGTATACCATGGCCAGGTATATGATTATTGTAGATAAGGTAAGTATGAAACTCTTAGATTGTTATCTTTTTTATTACTCTGATCAAGTAGTCATTATGAAACAATCTAGAGAGTATAATGAAATTAAATAAGAAGAGCTAAGTGAAATTTTTCCAAATAAACTACTTAGTGAACATACTGAGTGAACCTTCTCAGTGAATTTCTCCAAAACAAACTACTTAGTGAACATACTTGGTGAATATTCTCAGTGAACTTCCTTAGTGAATACTTTCAAAATAACATACTTAGTGAACATTCTCAGTGAACTTCCTTAGTGAATACTTTCAAAATAACATACTTAGTGAACATTCTCAGTGAACTTCCCTAGTGAATACTTTCAAAATAACATACTTAGTGAACATTCTCAGTGAACTTCCTTAGTGAATACTTTGCAAATAACATACTTAGTGAACATTCTCAGTGAACTTCCTCAGTGAATACTTTCAAAACAAATTACTTAGTGAATATTCTCAGTGAACATACTCAATGAATTTTCTTAGTGAATATCTTCAAAACAAATTACTCAGTGAACATACTTAGTGAACTTGCTTAGTGAATATTTTCAAAACAACATTCTTAGTGAACATACTCAGTTAATTTGCTCAGTGAATATCTTTAAAACAAAATACTCAGTGAATATACTCAGTGAACTTGCTTAGTGAATATTTTCAAAACAACATTCTCTGTGAATATCTTCAAAACAAATTACTCAGTGAACATACTTTGTGAACTTGTTTAGTGAATATTTTCAAAACAACATTCTTAGTGAACATACTCAGTGAATTTTCTCAGTGAATATCTTGAAAACAAAATACTCAGTGAATATAATCAGTGAACCTGCTTAGTGAATATTTTCAAAAAACATTCTCAGTGAACATACTCAGTGAATTTCCTCAGTGAATATCTTCAAAACAAATTACTCAGTGAACATACTTTGTGAACTTGCTTAGTGAATATTTTCAAAACAACATTCTCAGTGAACATACTCAGTGAATTTTCTCAGTGAATATCTTCAAAATAAATTACTCAGTGAACATACTTTGTGAACTTGCTTAGTGAATATTTTCAAAACAACATTCTCAGTGAACATACTCAGTGGATTTGATCATTGAATATCTTCAAAAAAAATTACCTAGTGAACATACTTTGTGAACTTTCTTAGTGAATATTTTCAAAACAACATTCTTAGTGAACATACTCAGTGAATTTGCTCAGTGAATATTTTCAAAACAATATTCTCAGTGAACATACTCACTGAACTTGCTCAGTGACTATTTTCCAAAACAAATTACTCAGTGAACATACTTAGTGAACTTACTTAGTGAATTCTTCCAAGACAAACTACTCAGTGAACCTTCTCAGTGAATATTTCTAAATTAATTGCTTAATGAGCTTTCTCAGTGATCTTTTCCAAACAAATAAAGGATTGCTGAGTGAATTATATGTGTGAGATAATTATGTTTCTCTTTTGGTAAATATTCTTAGGTGATGATAGAAGTATGTTCTTTTATGCTTCTTCCTTTCAATAGTATGGACATCACATGTTAGGGGTTTATGCTCTGCATAAACATAAACAGTGATAAGGAGGAATTAATGAAAGTAATTTTGTGTGAATTACAGATCAATGGTATCTCCATAACATTGAGAAGTTAGGTGGATACTTGAAGACATGATTAATTAATAATGTGTCCCTACTTTTTCTTGGGATTTCGGGGACGAAATCCTTGTAAGGGGTGGATAATTTGTAACATCCCTGACCTGGCTTATGTGTTAACCCTAGATGTTTTGCCTAATAAGGTTGAGTAGATGCTTAATCTTATCTTGTTAAAAGTAATTAGGGCTCATGAGGAACTTATGCTTCAATTTTGGTCATGTTTGAACAATGTTGAAGCAATGTTTGCTTATTTTGGACTAAAGTGCAAATTACCCAAGTTGAGGGGTTAACTTGCAAATTTCACATGATAAAATGTTCCTATGATGTTGAGACATCATAAGAATGAATATGATGTAGTGGTATGGTTTTCACAAGCTTGGGCACCAAGATTAAGCTTGTGAAGCAATCTTTGTGCATTAAAACCTAGTTTTGGTGTAATGTGCAAATTACCCAAAACCTAGGGTTAAATATAAAAATTACCACTTCAATAAGGTCCCTAATGTTTCTTGGCATCATGTAGAGAAATGAAAATGAGAGGGGTGCCTCATTTGAATTAAGTTGGAGGAGAGAGAATCTTGATATTAAAATAATCAAGATTTAATCCTAATTGAAACCCTAATTCAATTTAGGGCAAAAATGAATGTATTAATTAAAGGGCTTTCAACCAAAATTAAAATGGTTGAATTTAGATGTGTGTGGATGATATTAAAGCCTTGAAAAGGCACGAGCATATCCTAAGGAGGTGAAATTCCACTCACCATTATAATAAGAAAAAGAATTTCCACTCAAATATGGATATTCTTATTATAAGGGTTAAGGTGCTTAATTTCTTTTCCCTTAATTCATGGATAATGGAAGGGAGCTCGGTGGGGATATAGATTCCCTTGCATTCAAGAAACCAAGGCGGAAGTGGTGGCAACAATTTTGGAATTAATAGACTTTTATAAGAGATTTTCTCCCTCATCAATTTTCTTATAAAAGTACCCTTTCTAAGCCAAAACAAAGGCTTTTTCGGATTTCTTTCTTTCCCCTTGCTTGGAAAACGACCAAGGAGCTGTGGAGGATCAGGAGGACGACACCCAACCTGTTGGTAAGCCCTTTACCTTCGTTCACCTTGATTCCATGGTGGAAATCAAAAATAAATCATTGATTTCTTCTTATTTCGATCTCCTCTTCAGCCCTAGCCAAACTTTTCAAACAAAAGCTTGAGGATGATCCTAGGGGGAGTTGCAAGAGCTTCATCCACCATTTTTGCAGTGATCTTGGAGCTTTGTAGCTCAAATGGAGGTGGGTTTTATAACTTGAACCCTTAATTTTATTATTGCAATCAATTCCTTATCAATTGGTGATCATTTCTACATTTCCGAAATTAAGTTTGGTTGATTGATGCAATCTCCATGGAAATCACAGTAGATTTCGTGAGTTTGGATCTTGATGACGATGATACCATCATAAGCACACACCTCCCCAAATATCTAGGGAAAACGGTTTCAATGTTGGGTCCAAACGATTTCACCAAACATTTGGTGGTTTGAGTTCCAAACCGTTTGGAATGGTTGACCATTTGAAGATATATGTTGTGGTACTTAGATCTTGATCCAATGGTTTCATTTGGTTGATCTTGAAGGTTTCAATTTTGAATGATTCCTTAATTGCAAGCCCTAATTGGCTAAGTGCTGATTTTGAAATTTATTGAGATGTTGTTTTGGGTTGATTGACCCAAACAATTTCAAAACCATTTGGGGATCACCCAAACTGTCTCAAGACCGTTTGGGGGTCACCCAAGACCGTTTGTAGGTCTAGGGTTAAGTATGGATAAGTGTTTGAAGGTCCAAAGCTACCAAATTGAATTGCAACTAAGTGTTGATTTCATAATCAATCCAATGGTCCAAAACCCTAATTGGATGTCATGGTTTTTGATGATGGAATGGGCAAACAGTCTAAAGACCGTTTGGAGATCAACCGAACAGTCTCAAGACCCTTTGGTGGTCATCCAAGACCGTTTGAGGTCAGATCATATCATGTAATGATGATAGTCCATTGATTTCAATTGATTTGATTCCACAATGTCAACCATTGATGGATCCTTGATTTCAAACCCTAAGTGATGGTTTCTTGATTATCAAACCCAGTTCAATTGAGTTTAAAACCCTAAATTGAAGGTCTAATTTAATGGTGATTCATTGGTCCAATTGATGAATACTTTAGTGGTTCAATTTACAATTGGTCCATGGATTGAAACATTGAGTTGATTGAGTGTTGAAGTGCCTTTTTGGTCCATGCGGTTTTGAGAAGGTTTGGACCAAACGGTCTCAAGACCGTTTGGAGACCCAAAGTGCAAATAGTTTCAACACCTACTTTATCCAATTGGTTTCAAGTATAACTTGTTCAAATGGTTTTCAACCAATTTATTTATGAGAACCAAGATCATTGAGGGTCTAAGTAATTAACTTTGTGAAGATCAACATGGTTAATCCATTTGAATGTCCCATGTAATTTAAGGTCCAATATGGAGAACCAATTTAGATACTTAATGCATTTGAAGATTTCAATGGTTAACCCAATTGATCACTTTGTGGAATTGAAAGTTTAGTTGGCCAATTCTTTTGAATTCCTTATATAATAGATGGTTTAATTGACTCAACCATTTGGACATCTAATATGATCAAAGGTCAATCAACTATGTGATTATTAAAGATGTAGACCCATGACGACGATGAAGGTTAACCCTAGATATGTGTACTCAAGTGAAGAGTTAACCTAGATTAATCTTGGAGTACTTAACATCCTAAAGATGATGAGAGAGAGAGAGTGAGAAATATGAATGCTTAAATAATCAAGCCCTAATTCTCTCTTTGTGAGTAAACCATGTGATAAGGGTGTGATCCATAATAATGAGATCATGGAACCCTAATCAGTGAGCTTTAATCCTAATTAGAGCAAAGCTATGTGTGAAACCCTAATTAGAGCAAAGCTATGTGTGAAACCCTAATTAGAGAAAAGCTATGTGTGAAACCCTAATTAGAGAAAAGCTATGTGTGAAACCCTAATTTAGGGCAAAGCTGAGTGTTATCATAAATCCAGGGTGATGATGTAACCCTAACTAAGTGTAACAACGAAGGAGACCCTAATTTAATGGGAATTGTACACCCTAACCCTTATTTGGGTATGAGGTAAGAGAAATCCTACTTGGATGTGAATAGAAAACCGAAATCCCTAAAATGGGGAAAGGTGTGTGAAACCCTAATATAGGGTAGTGCCACCAATCCTATGTGAAGACCCAACATTGGGTGATGTGTTGTGAAATATTAATTTCACATAATACTAGGTGAAGCCCTGATATAGAAGAATGTTATGTGAAACTTTAATGATGAGTGATTCTAGGTGAAATCTATATATGTTTGTGAGATGCTAAGTGAACCTCAAATTATAATTATGGAAATCCAATTGCTATTGATGGAATAGTGATTAATGTTTTGACAAATGAAATACCTAGAGGGAATGATTATGGATATCCTTACAATAATAGTCCCTGACTCAAGGGTGAGTCCATATCGTTGACAATGGTTGTGTTTTCTAAAAATAGATGAATCATGACCAATACATTGCATAATGAATGTGATGATGTAGTGCATAAGTATTAGGATGAGTGATACCCTAATACAAGCTAAGTGTATAACTCAGGTAAGATGAAGGTGTTGAGGGAAGTGTTACATCAAGATATGATAGATATCACATCCAACACCCCAATTCTGATATACCGCGATGTGTTCTAAGTTCATTATAATTGAAATGGATGACACATGAAATGTGTCATGTTAATTGTTACATTGAGATTTAATGCACTTTGTTAAGTGTAGGCTAACATGCCTTATGAAAAGGTTAATCCAAATCAATAGACTATGATACAAACATATTCTGATAAAGGTGATAGAGAAACTCATACTTGTGTTGATAATACCTTCAATGATGAATGATGAGGATATATAAGTATGTTTGAATACTTATGATATCTATTTTGGTCTCTAGCTTTGAGAAGCAATGGAATAGGGCGGATCATTAATAATATGATCTTAAGAACCCAAGTGGTTATTTATGAAAAACCCTAATGAAGGGTACTGATATATAAGATACCATGAACCCTAAAGAGGTAAAAGTGGTATTACTTAGTGTTGTATGATACTGATGTGAAAGAGTAATCATGAACCCTAAAATGGGATGATGGGATGAAATCATTATAATTGCTATCATGAATACTAATCACGCAGGGATGATGAGTTGAGAAGCATAGCCAGGTATGGGCTATGATGTTTGTTTATTTAGAATGCTTTATAGTCTTTATAAACCTTTATATTCTTTGTGTTGTAAGAATCATTGAGCTTTGTGTACTATGTGTAATACATTGTGTAGCATGAATTATGATGTCCTGGGTCAGATGACCTGAGGATGTGAAGTTACCTAATAAGTGGTAACAAGTGTTCTATGATGAGATGAGGGTTCAAATACCCAGATTCTATAATCATGATGATGAACTTGTTAAGGAGTGGAAATGTACTTTATGAGTTGAGGGATTAAGATCCCAATACTTTGTGAAAAGAGTATGGCTACAGGCCATGACTCCACAATCACAATGCCAGACATTAGATATATGATCTAAGCCTGAAGGAGTTAATGATGTGGTAATGATTCTATAGTGAATAAACGTTATACATGTTCTTCATATTCCTTAAAGAATAAGTGACATGTTGTTCTATCAAATTATAGCTACATTGCTTTTGATAAGAATGATGTTCTAATCTACTAGACATTGAATTAACTACTGCCAAACAAATATGATTCCTTTGTGTATATTATTCTTCTTAAGCTGCAATAATAATGTTTCTGGTGGAGAGTTATATCTCTCGCTGGGGAAATTTACAATTGTCTTACCCACATGGGAATCAAGTTTTTAGGTGGACGCGAATGAGGAGGCAGGAATCCTTCAGTAGGTGAAGGGCAGGAATAGAAGCAACATGGACAGCAGTGAAGTCTCAGGTGGAGACAACTGGCTGTTATGCTTTGTATAGATGTAAATAGAGTCCTATGTGTCATCTCTGTACTCTCAGGTCCTCAGAGTAGTAGTCAGTGCTTTCGAGATTTTGGCTCAGTGCCTCGAGATTTTATACTGGTTGTGTTTAGTTTAGCAGGACAGTTAATGATTGTAATTCTCTGAAGGAGATGATACATAATATGTACCTTTGAACAAGAATGTAAATATGCAAATTTGGTTCTATGTGAGAAATGTTTCCTTTGATGGATCTATTGTTAAAAAGGTTTTAATTTTTAGTGATTTTTGGGTAATCCGCTGCTTAGTGAACGCTTCTGCATTAGTTAATTATGATTTCACGAGACGGTCGTCACAGTGGGTGTCGATACCATGGTTCTCAGGATGTGGGTTTTGATGTAGACTATGTATAGTATACGGGGTTTTGTTTTTTCCCTTATACTGCCTTTTGTTCTTTATAATATTTTACCTTATCCAAAAATATATATATATATATTGAATTATTTACCTTTTTCTCTCTCCTCATACGAGGGTGTAAATGAGACCTAAATTTAATAAAAATTGACACCTTGACTAATTTTGAGGTTTAGAATCTGAATATAGAATTAGTTTTGCCTTTTGAGGACATTTAATGCAATAAATAATTCAAAACTCATTTTCTCTTTCCTCCTTCATTTATGACTCTGAGATTATCCAATTATGATGAAATTTCACCCATGTGTCCCAATTAATGTCTTAGATGCAATTTTGCCATTAATTGATCATATCGATGCCATTTATTTTATTAAATATCAAAATGAAGGATGTACACACTTTCTCTCTCCTACTTTTTCACATTATCTTAACATTATCCAAATTAGTTGAAAATTTTCCCAAAGGCATATTTTTATATCTAGATTACAAATTTGGAATTAGTTTTCCAATTTGAGAACATTAGATATTTTATTTCTCTTTCTTGGACTATTTCTTATTTTCCTTTTTTTTTGCAACATATAGAGCTAACTTTTATTCATTCCGCACTCTATTACAAATAAAACATATTGGATTGAGAAGATGTACAAATCATCCCAGTGCCTATCTTTACACACTTCAATTTCGTACAGGATTGCTTTGGACTCACAAGAGGTGATGTGGATTGGATAGTTAGGCATGATCCTAGCACATGGGATCCATCATAGCACACAATATGGACTCCCATGGCTATTGTATCGTGCCCAATTCGATGAGTCATGCCTGTGAAAACATACATGGGCTTCTTGTCAAGCGATTGAATGGGTTTAGTGATGGGCTAGGGATCTTGGCTCAGCTTTTCGTTCATATTTTGAATCGTTCTTGTTCTAAGTCTAATAAAATCCACTTTCCTATTGGTTGGTACTACTTTCTGCTTATGGATCTACTCGTTATGGTAGCTCTAGAGGTACCAACAGGCCGTCGTGCACATAATGTCCTTTATACAATTTGTGATCCACTCATCCAGGGAAAAGCATGTTGGGTCTTCATCGGGTAGAAGGATGAGCCACACATCTCTACTCACTTTGCAGTCTCGTAGAGCATGCATCATCATGTCTTGGGCATTATTGCAAATGGGGCAATCTCCAGACACCTCCATGTGCCTCCTATGTTTCTCCATATTTTTCATAAAGGCTCCATGTTGCATGATCCATAGGAAGATTTTGACGCATTCTGGCAGTTTGGCTTTCCAGATCTCTTTCCAGCTACCTTTAGAGACTGTTTCCTTCTCTTGTCTAAGCTATAAATAGATAGATGAAGTGGTAAACCTACCTGAACATTCCATGGGCCAGATCTAACCATCCTCTTTAGTGTTGAGCCGTGGTGCAAGAATGGAGGCTATTGCAGCCCAGGTGGCTGTGAGAAATAAGTGGTAGATGAAATCCCAGTCCCATGCCCCGTCTAAGATTGCCATAGAGCTGACAGAGAGGTCCCTGATGTCCTAGGTTATATGCCAGTCTGGTTGGATATCTAAGATAGACCGACCTGATATCCATCAGTCATCCCAAGAATTGGTGTGTTCCCCATTGTTAATGGCTTTGTGACATAGATCTTCTTAATGAAACTCCATGTCGGGGAGCATGGAATAGATTTGAACTTTCCATCTTTGACATATTTATCCTTCATTACTCTCACCCAAACTTTAGAGGGGTCAGTAAGGAAGGTCCATATATTCTTCATCATGAGAGCATCGTTGTGACCTCTCGCGTCCCTGATTTCTAGGCCACCTATGTCCTTGTTAGAAGAGACCTTCCTCCAAGCGACAAGAGAGGTTTTCCTTTCAGTAGATGCACCCGACCACACGAACCTCTGAATGTGTTTGTTAATGTCATCGCAGAGGCGTGGGGAGAGATTTACAGTTTTCATAGTATAAGCTGGGATGGCTTGCAAGGTATACTTGGCTAGCGTGACTCGGCCAGCGAGAGAAAGGTGTTTGTGCGTCCAACTGTTCATGTGTTGTTGAATGGATGCCAAAATATTACCATGATTCTCGTTATTAATACGTTGGTGGAGAATAGGCACCCCCAGGTATTTTCCTAGGTTGTGGGTCCACTGGAAGCCCAACTTCCTGCTAATTGACATTGCTAATGGTTGACAAGTGTTCCTGCTAAAAAAGCATTGTGACTTAGGCTTGGAGATGATCTACCCTGAAATAGTGGAGAACTCCTTCAGAATAGAGTAAATCACCTGGGCCTACCTGATTGATGTTTCACCCAAAAGGAGGATGTCATCAGCGAAGAAGACATGGGAAAACTTCATGCCACCCCTAGAAAGAGTGATTAGGGTCCAAGAACCTTCTTCCACAACCCCTGTGATAGCCTAACTAAGCCTATCCATACACAGAACAAAGACATAAGGGCTGATGGGATTGCCCTGTCAAACTCCTTGTGACGATTTTGTATGGAGGCAAGGGTTCACCTTCCCAAAGAATAGAAGTCATGCCCTTCCTAATAACTTCCATGATTATATTGGCTAATTTAGCTGGAATGCCAGTGTATGAAAGTGTATCATGGATAAGACACCAACTCATCCTGTCAAATGCTTTGGCCAGGTCTGATTTGATTGACATCAACAATTTCTTGGTTGTAGTGGATTTCATGGAATGGATAACCTCCTAGACTGGTAGAAATTATTGTTGAGGGATATAGGCCTCAAATCATTACATATCTACGGTGAAGGCACTTTTGGAATCATAACTATGTATGAATATGTTAAGGTTGAGTCAATGTTCTCGGACTTGAACACATCCTTCATAGTTTAGATGATACTGGGACCTAATTGTTCCCAATGATGATGGATAAACCCAGAGTAAACGCCATCGGGGCCAGGTTCTTTAAAGGGAACCATGGTGAAGGAGACTGATTTGATTTCAGCACAATTCGAGGTGGCGTTCAGTATGGAGACTGTAGATGCAGACATGGAGGGGAAGACACCCGGATACAGACATATGAAGTTGGTATTTGTCGGGGCAGTGTGTGTCATGATCTTTGCAAAGAAGATGTGTATCAGTAGCTTGGTCTCATCGATCATGGAAGTCCAAGAGCCATCTTCTTTCTATAGGTGGGTAACCTTGTTGAAGTGTCGCCTGGCCTTCACATTGGATTGGTAAAAATTGGTGTTCAAGTCACCAGATTTCAACCAATCTATGTGAGAACGTTGTTGCCAATCCACCTCTTCATTTAAGAGGATATTGTGGAGACACTCTTGAAGGGGAAGGGATGCGTTAGTTAAAGGAATGGAGTCTAGAGATTGAAGATGTACTTGGTGTTCATTTATACTGGTAAGGAGCTGCTACTTCTCCTTCCGTTGTTGGGCCATATGCTTGGAGTCCCATTTAGTAGATGTGCCTTGGATGGTCTTGATACCTTCCTAGAAAGGTGTGTTGGGAGGCCAATGCCTTTTGAGCTCATCCTTGAACTCAGAGGAGAGATTCTAGCTATCCTTGGTGTAGAATAAGAATCTTTTAGATGTCCTAGCACCACATGACAAGAGAATTGGGTGGTGGTCTGAATATAGCCAATGGAGGTCCATAGCAGATCCTTGGCTAAATTTTTTGATCCAGTCTGAGCTAGCAATAACCCAATCCAGGTGTTCCAGAAGATGGAGCCTCTTGAAAGTGAAAAAAGGCCCCTGAGACTTAAGTTCAACAAGGCCGGTATTAACGAGAGCTTCATGAAACCTATTGCTAGCACGTCTGTCGAAATAGTCACTACCACACTTCTCATTGACATTTAGCATGGTGTTAAAATCACCCAGGGCAGCCTAGGCAATGTTCATAGAATTTGCGATCTCCTCCAACCTCTCCCAAAGGAACTCTCTCGTGGTAGGGTTTGGGCTGCCATACACCAGTGTCAGGTGCTAACAACCATTTACCTTATAATGGACGAGTTGTCGATGATTGTGTAGGATTTCAACAGAGTATCTACGTCGGTCCCAAGCTAACCAGATGCCGCCAGAGAATCCATTTGCTTCTACCATGTGGGAGGAATTGTAGCCGAAGTGTTTGATGATATTATCATCTATATGGCCACTGCAATGTGGTTCAACAATTGCCATGATGGAAATTTTGTGAGTAGATTTTAGTTCTTTGAGTAAGCAGATTTTTTCATCCAAGCACGCTCCGTGGATGTTCAACCAAAGAACATTCATTAGGAAAATTATTGAAGTACAACACACAGTCCCATGGATTGTTCCTCACCTTCCATAGGTGACTCCTCTGAGTACTCTTTGTCAACGCATTCAAGGTGTTTTTGGAATTCCAGGACACGCTTTGCATGTGATGTTGATGTTGCAGGCCCCTACAACTCCTCAACTCTACCTTTCTTGTGAACTCTATCTGGACTCTGAGTGGTTTGAAACATGATCTTCCTATTCCGCAACTTGACATACCCACTGTCATTCCTGGTGTGACGAGCGATATGCTTGCTTGGTACTATAGGAATCTTGATGGCTTTTTCTTGGAAATGGAATTCCCCACCAGTGGTACTATTGGGTTCCCTTCCCCTACTAACCTCATTTCCCGTGAGTTTCACAGTGGTGTTAGTAGGGGGGGCTTGTGTGGCTTCCCTATCTTCAGTGGCTGACACAACTTTCACGGCCGCCTTCTTCTGGCACTATCGTTGCTTAGCCTTCTTGCTCAGGATAGGCTGTAAGTCATCTTCCTCAGTAGCAGGGCCAGCGTCAGTACTAGGTTTACTAGTCACGTTCTTAGGAACATGTTGCACCCCAATCTTCTGATTACATGTGGCAGTTCTTCCAGGGTTGCTTTATTTGTGACAGATAGGCATCTTTGCATGGATTGCATCGGTACAGTTGGTCACTGGAATCAGTATGGGAATAGAAGTAGAGGCCAGTTGAGCAGGAACCTCTCCATCAATACCCACGCCCATGGTGGGGTCAGTTGAGACATTGTCAGATTAAGTCGGACCATTAGCAGCAACCTCCTTCGGTTGAGGGATATACGTACCTTCAGTATGTCAATGCAGGCAGGGGGGGGTGGACACGACCTCTGCGGCCACCAATGTGGCTGCCTCCATGGCTCCCAAACCCTATGGGCATCACACCATCTCCTAATTGACCACTAGGATAGTCTAAATCCTTATTTTCCTTTGATAAAGGATTTTATATAGATTTATATTTTCCAAATTGGGTGATACTTGGCCCTTAAGTGACTTTTTGTTCATGAAAACGAAATTCTATATCAAATTATCTCTTGGGTTTCCTATTTGTGATTTTTAAAACAATATATTCTTCATTATCTCCTTTTATCCAATTATTACATTTATCATCTCCTTTATATATATTTTGGGATTTCTTTTCTTTTTCACACTCTAAAAAGTCCTAGAATGTTCTAGAATGAATTATTTTATTATTTTTAATACTTTAGTGGCTAGTTGCATATCAGGCCCATTATTTAGATTTCTACTGAGGTATTTCTGCATAAAACCCCTTTATTGACATAAAGGGTGAATAAATGTCCACAAAACCAACATAATATCCACAAATTAAACAGAAAGGCTAAGAAGGATAGAAATGAAAGGAAAAGATGGGAAAGAGGGTCAAAAGAAAAAATGTCCAGGATTTGGTATGTTACACTCATCCTCACTGACGTAGTGTAGAGGGCTATTGCTCGAGCATGAAGAAAGTAAGGGGTGTAAAAAAGGAACATGACACCAGTTGGACCTCAGGAGCTTATACCAATAGTTGACCCACCACTTAGATCTGATATGGACCTATCAACGAATGCCACTAAAGCAAGAAGGGTGTGAGTCTGCGAGCATACTGGGTTTGGGATCAATCTGGGTCATCGTTCAAGTCAGCTCGATTCATTGATCAATGTTGACCCCCTATATTCTTCATTTACTAAATAGAAAACAAAATTATCTTAGGGAAATTATAGTAAATCATAGGAATATTGGATGATGTCATATATACATACCATTTTCATCAAAAGAATGCAAATAATCCAATTTTAATATTACCCAGACTTATCCTATGCCCATTTCAAAAATAATGGAAATAAAGCACTAGTTGTTGATTGTCATATCATTTCTTCATATAAAATAATGGTAAATGATATTATGATTTAACATTAGTAAATCTTGATATAAAACTTTAATTAAAATTTTAATCATTTTTCTTGAAACCCTAATAATGTGATCCAGATAACGTAAACCTTTTTTTAAACACCATGATATTAGTTTTCTTTCTCTTCATGATGAAAGTGAATTATGAATTGTCTATGCACCCAAAGTTTAGATCTAACATATAACTATGAAATGAGGTTAGTAACATCATTAGACCCTGATCTAACCATAAGATAATTATAATGAACATGATTTGGTCCAAATGCTAAAACGTGAATATTGTGGGAACATGTTGGCATAGGCAATTCACCTTGAAACTAAGGACACTAAAAATGAGTATGAACGATACTTATTGATGGTGTTCATTAATCTCCCCAAAAGAGAAGGAAAGCAATTTTGTTGACTAGTACCTCCGTAGAGTACATGGTACACAGGGAGATCCCTAGTGTACATGGTACACAAGGAATGGGCCCAATAATATATCTGAAAATATGATTGTCCACCATAGTAAAAAAAATCATTGGAATGTAATTGAAATATATATTTACATAATATTCTCATGAGATAATGTTTTCCTTTTATTTATTTTCTGTTTTAATTTTCAAGTATGCAAGAATAATATGTATGTATCTTTGGCCCATGTACACAACGACTAGAATTGATCCACCATTTCACATATTTTATAGGTGTAATGAATACAAGAAAGAAGCAAAATAACAAAAATCAATAATGCCACATTTTAGAGGATTTCAAGTATATAGATGTATTCTTCTATTCTCTTTATATTTTTTAATTTTCATTTTCATATCTTGTTGATGTATATAATGTAAATCATATCCTATAAAATTTCTTTTTTCATTGCATTTAGATATTTTTCTTGTCATAAATGAAAAACTCTATTTTTTCCCTTATGAATGATTTGGTTGTGTGGCATTATTGGTGTTATGAACAATGATGCATCATCCATTTACTATAAATGAAAATATATATCCTCATGTTTTTCCTCTTGACAATTTTTGATATGAGTGCTTTCATATCAATGGTATGTCATCATGGAAAATATGTTGGATTTGGGGTTGCCACAGTTTGCATTAGAGCCAAAGTTAACTCATCATAGCTTCATGAACACTTTATTCACTGTATTATGAGTCTAGGGTAGTCCTTGAGTTTGGATATATGTGGTGGAGCTGTCTAACCTAGCATCTAGCAGGGTTTGGCTAAAGTCATTGAGCTACTTTGCTTATCACATGAGGCTACCTATGGTAGTGTAAGTCTTACATGGATGAAACCCTTAGTGTCCCTTTCTCTTGGGCTTAATTGATTAAAAGATCCTTCTCATCTATAGATATTCCCTCTCATATCTCTCTTTTGTATAGGATATGAATGTGTCACTCTATTTAGATTCCTAAGGATAACTACTTCTTGACTAAGGTTTACAAGGATATCCTCCACAAACCATAAAACTAAGATCATCAAAAATCATTAAGGAAAATGATGAAATATGTTTTAGAAAAAGGATGAAGAGAATGAAAATTTGTAATCTATTTCAGTAATTTTAGGGTACCTCTAAAATATGTAATTATAACGCCTCATTGGAGTCTTTCTCTAAGAAGAAAAAGGACATGAAACTTCTGAAGAACCTGGTCCTAAAACTATGGTCAAAGGTAGTTGGGAAGAACTAACAAAGGTCCTATAGACTTTATGGATATTGTTGCCCTAAAAGGAACCACTAAAGCTAGCTTATCTAATAAAGTGGTGACCATGCTTGACTTTGTCAAACTAAACTTCGATACCTATTAGGGTGAGGACCAACCCAAGAGGATGGACAAAGATGAACCATGAATGTTGTTAGTAGAAAAGATGTTGCATATCCTACAAGTATCCCCTAAGAAGAAGGTTAAGTTTTCTAATACCTAATTAAGGGAGAGGGAAATTTTGGTGGGAACAAGGAGGTAGAGGCTGATCCCATGGAGTGGGAAATCCTTCAAAAAAATTCATTGATTGTTTCATGACTATAGTAGACATGAAGAGGAAGGGGAGGTTATACACCAACCTCAAGCAAGGAAACCTTTCATTGTCTGAGTACACTAGGAAGTTTTGACTTCTAGAGCATTATGCACCCATTACAATCATGGAATGTCTCTTAGATCATCACATTGAGTGCCTTTGCCAACCTAAGAACCCTTATTACTTCTTGTCCCAAGAACTTTGATGAAGCCTTTGGCATGGCCCTTAAGATGGAAATGGATCAAAATTGCAGAAACCTTCACTCATTGGATACGTAGGGTTAACCACAACTAATGAAGATAAGTCTAAAAATTTACACTTAGCCATGCAAGGGATCAGGAAATCAGAGTTTAGGTAAATGGGGTCCTGCAAATAACCAGGCTTAGAAGAGGCCTACTTAGAGAAAGTTAAAGACTTTTGGGTGGCACCTTGTTGAGTATGTAGTCATGCCAAGTCGGTCTTCTAGGATTGCAAGAAGGAAGGACATTTCATTTCCATGTGTCCTACTCCATCTATCTTTGGCAACCTTCCAGCTGGTGCTCCACCTTCTTAGGGGAACTGTAAGTCAAGGGTGTTTGTTGTTACTGTTGAGGAAGCTAAGAAAAACCCAAATAATCTAATGGAAGTTAACCTTATATCTTTTCATTTAATCTTAGTATCATTCCCCATGATTTCAACTATTCATTATAAATTATTTTGTATAGGAATAATTCTTAATGATCATCATTTTAAAGCCTTATTTGGTTTTGGATCTACAAATGCATTCATAATGAAATATGGAATCTATGTTACATTTGCATATAAAATATATGGGATATATTCTGATGTGACTACTCTGAGTGGCAAAATATTCACTACATTACAAAATACTAATATCCTATCTATCAAACTTGATAAGCATAACATGCCCTTCAAATTTATCTTCTTGTATATGGAGTACTTTGATATTATACCTGGTATGAATTGTTTATACAAGTATTATGCACATATTGACTATAGGAAGAAGAGGGTGGTCATCTCTCCACGTAATTCTAATCCTATGGTGATCCCTCGATGAAGTAGATTTTGCAATAATGTTATAATTTCCTCTCTGAAAACTAAAAATATTATCTCTAACGGTTGCAAATTTTTCCTCACATTCATCTCAGAGTTTAGTTCTAGTACCAAACAAGTAGAAAATCTAGAGGTGGTACATGATTTTTGTGGCATTTTTTTGGAGGATCTTCCTAGGCTGCCTCTTAGTCGAGACATTGAGTTCTCTATAGGATGGCTCCTATTAAGCTTTTAGAGATATAAGAAACAATTACAAGACCATCTAGATAAAGTCTTAATCCATCCTATTATTTCCCCTTATGGTGCACTTGTTAACTTTGCGAAGAACAAAGATGGTTCTATGTGCATGTGCATTTAAAACCACATGTTTAACCAAGTTACTATTAACAATAAGTGTCATCTTACTCGCATTGATAACCTCCTTGATCAACTTATTACTTCTAAAGTCTTCTCCAAAATTGACCTTTGTGCTATCTATCATCAACTCATAGTCAAAATAGTGATAGTTCTAACACTTCATTCTAAACTCATTATGGGAGTTATGGCTTTCTAGTGGTGCCATTTGGGTTAACCAACAAACGTGAAATCTACATGAATTTTATGACAAGGTATTCCAACCCTATCTTGATGAGTTTGTTCTCATTTTTATCGACAACATTCTAATCTATTCTTATTCCTTGGAAACCTCGTGAAAACTTGAAGCCAGTCCAGAAGTCCTTCATGCTCAGAAGTTCTATAAGAGACTTTCTAAATATGAATTATGGATCGATAAAGGTATGTTCCTTGGATGTGTTATTTGTGGAGGCTACATATCTATTAATGATGCAAAAGTTTCATTGGTTCTGGACTGGAAACCTCCTCAATTCTTCTAAAATCTAGAGTTTCTTTAGCATAGATAGATATTCTCTTATTTCATCCCCAATTTCCATAAAGTTTCACTTCCTATTACTAATCTTACTCAAAAGGGTGAGCATTTAGTTTCGTTAGTTGCTTGTGAGTCTAGTTTCTAAGAGCTAAAGTAGAAACCCCATCATCCCATGTTCTGACTTTACCCTCTAGCAATGAAGGATTTGTGATTTTCACTGACGCTTCAAAGAATGGGGTTACATTGTGTTCTAGAGAAGGATAAGAAGTAGTGGATTTCACATCTAGAATGCTACAACCAAATGAACTTAATTATCTAACTCATGATTGGGAATTGTCTACAATAATCCATGCTATCAAAATTTGGAGGCACTACTTATGTGGGTCCACATTCGATATCGCCACTGACCACAAAATCACGAAGTATATCCTGACAAAGAAGGACCTAAACCTGCGGAAACATCGATGGCTCAAGTATCTACATGACTATGATTTTAATATTGCTTACCACAAGTGTAAGTCAAATGTAGTCATTGATGCCCTTAGTAGGAAAAGGGTAGTATGTGCATCTTTCTATTCCTGAGTGGAAGAACATAGAGGGCCTAGTAGATTGGAAGTTGCAATTCATGAACCATCATGATCATTTCTACAATATTTCTATTATTCCTGGGCTACATTCTGAGTTAATTAAGGGACAAAAGGCTAGTCGTGGTCTTGGAGAGATCTCCTCTCTCTTGTCTAAACCTCAAAAACACTTGTCTGTGTGTTTTGATGATGTCCTTAGGTATAAAAATTGTATCTCTTTTGCAGAGCACTAAACTATGAAGACAAAGATCATCAATAAGGCACATGGGTCAAGTACATAGTTCATCACTGCACAACCAAAATGTACAAGGACCTACAACGAGTCTTCTGATGGAGGAGTATGAAGTGTGACATTGTAGAATTTTTATCCAAATGCATGATGTTCTAGAGAATCAAGGCAAAGCCCCAAAGACTAGGCGGTCTACTACAACCCATTAAAATCCTTGAATGAAAATGGGAACACATCACCACGGATTTTGTGGTGGGAAAAGCTAGACCATAAAGCGATGTGATGATGCATGGGCTATAGTGGATAATCTAAAAAAAAATCTCATTTCTTACCAATGAAGACAACATCAAAAGCATTTGAGCTTGTCGACCTCTATATGTGGGAGATTGTATGTCAACATGGAGTTCTATTTTTATAACCTAATATTTTGCTTGTATTGATTGAAATACAATTTTGCAAATAAAAGGGTTTTGAATGGAAATTTGTATGCTTTGTATTCAAAGAATGGATTCTTTTGCAAAAATACCCTTGCATGGATGATTTCATGGTTTATACTATTTCAATACATCCAATAATGACAAAAGAGAAATAGGATAAAAGAAAATCCTATAATATGAAAAAGAAAAAGAAATAGAAGATAATTGTGTGTAAGAGTGGGAATAGGGAAGAATTCTCTAGAAAGCGGCATGGATGGCCACGATTGATTAGTTTTCATTTGCACATGGTTTCTAATAAGAAAAAAATTAGAAGAAATAAAATAGAAGAAAAATAAAGAGAAAATATGAATTTTAATTGCATAAAATATTCCTTTTGGGTGGATGACTTGCATATGAATAAAAGTCTCTTTTATTTTTTTAGTTTTGGTTCCAAACTTTTCACACAAGTAAACTAAGTCATTAAAGAGTTTCCCTTAAAATTTAGGATTAAAAAGATGCATGGTTTATGAGATATAGATTTCTAAAAAATCCCTAAAGTGAGTGGAATATCATTAAATGTCACAATTTTTTAATCAAAATAAAATTTCCTTTTAATAGGCATGCTGATGTGAACCATTGGATCTGAGATCCAATGGCACACAGTTATCTCCTACCTTCAGCCTGATTTGGAAGTAGGAATAGTAATGGGTAACCTTCCTACAACTATTTCTCTCCCTCTAGACCATATTTCCACCCGAGGATGCTTCCTTTAGATTTGGTGTGTGGAAACAAACCTTTCAGACCCTAATTTACCCTAGTTTTATACAGAGTAGAAACTTTCCCCAATGGCCCTGTGGAGCCAGACTTCATGGACCCTGGCTTGCAAGGTGAGACCTATAAAAGGACAATGATCCCTCTTCGCAATATAGAAGGATGTGCGAGGAAGACCAAATGAGTTCAAAAAATCATCTTTTGTCTCCAATTCACCCCAAGGTTGGCACATTACTAAGTTTCCTTTCTTCTCTGGGTTGCTATTAAACTTCCTTCCCATCCTCATGTTTCAATCCAACTACAAAAAAATTAAAGAGGATTGTGACTCCAGCGAGGTCTGGAGGAGGCGCTCGCATCTTCACCTGGCTCTTTGATGCTACGAGGACCAAGGTCAACATGTTGGTTGACCGCTCGAGAGCCTGCTTGGGATAAGGGAGGGGAGCCGCAAGGAAGCATAAGATGGAGGGGGGAGTTACTTGTTGCCCTAGAGTTCAAAACGGTTAGGTGAGAGCGATCTGGTCCTTCCGACCTCTTGCTTAAACTTATCCACACTGGGGTGCTTTCCGAGGCGGCTGCACATTATTAGTCAGCCAGCCCGGCTGATCAATAGAATATGATTTAATTAAGACGATTACATGTTGATGTGGTGATCCATAATTGCTCCAAAGGTAATTTATCTTGCAAAAATCATAACGAATGATTGGTAACTTGTATCAAGATTAGTTATATATGGTTTTTTATCATAAAAAACCCATAGAATCCAATAAAAATGAATTTGAGGCCTAAATATGCTTGTAACTCAAAAACTGTGTAAAGGTGCAGCCATTAACATGTTTAATTAATTAGAAACCCTAAGTTTGAAGATTAAATGATCTAATTGTGTTCCTTGGTTGCTATTAAGCAAAGTTTGGCATTTTGACTTAAAAGGATGGATTAGATCAAATTGGATGATATTTTCTTAATTAGGGTTCCATGGTTATAAATGTGCATTAATGGGCTTAAAACCCTAATTTTGATAATTGAGGAGTTTAATGGTTTTAATAGTGGAAATCAGTCAAGAAGGCAAGTAAATGATGCTCTTGAATTAATTTGTGAATAAAGACCCTTAATTTGGATAATTTGAGTAATTAGGATTTTTATGAGAATAAAAGTACTTTTAGGGTTTGTTAACCTAAAAAGGGTAAAATTGGAAAGTGAAACCAAGAAACCCTAAGGAAACCCTAATAAGGCTTATAAACCTTAGAACGGAATCCCAAGTCAATAAAGATGTTTGGATGTGATTATAACAATTAGTGGTTGATTGTACTTCTAGATTGGATTAGCTATCTTGCTAGGTTTTGAGACTGCCAAATCAGGTATGTGGTTATGCTTATGGCTAATCTCTCTAGTTTTATGGCAATTTTTGAGGTTTTATCGATTGCTTGAAATTAAATGCATGCATAAATTTTATTTCCTACAATCTATAATGTTACTATGACTATGACAAAGTATGCTTATAACCTGCTCAAACCCGGCATACCACCTCTGGATGTTTGAATAAAGGGAAATGAAGAGTCATGTCTAGGACCACAGACCAGGCCCCAGATTGGGAAGGTCATATGAGGTCAGACCAGGCCCTAGATTGAGAAGGTCCCATTAGATTATGCCAGGTCCCAGATTGGGAAGGACATCTAGGCCAGGCCCCAAATTGGGAAGACCAACATGGCACCTGGGCTCCAGATTGAGAAGGTGGCCTTCTTGTCCACTGCATGGATAAGACCCTGGAAGGGTATACTAGAGGTTGAGTAAAAATGGTTGAGGTTAATAGAAAAATGTAAATTTTTTTTTGTAACAAATAATTGTCGTGCTTATGTTGTTACCAATATTTGCAAACTTTTGGATTACCCCACATACCAGTATAATTCATTATACTAACTTACATTTTGTTTTTCGGCATTTTATGGAATTATGCAGTTACATTTATGAGAAGTGAATATTCAATAAAAGGTGACATTGAAAAAGAACAAGGCAAAATAAAGATTGGAGGATTGTAGATAGATAGATTCCTATATGGGGTAAAGTTCTCAATTCCTATGTTTTTAAAGGTACACGAAAAGAAATTTTTTATCCTGATTCAAGTATAGTTGTGGTAGAATTTATTAATAATTTTTTATTATTTGCAAAACCATGTGATCCTGGTTTGGGATAACATCTCTAGCTTCTTTGCCTTCCTTAATTGGGGGTTTCTAAGGGGTGGGGTCGTTACATTTGGCATCAGAGCATGGTTTTCCATATAATCTCTAACAATTATTAACTTTTACAAATTCTTCAATGCCCAAGGGAGTTAATAGAGAGTTTTCCAAAGATGGAGGTGTCTAGGAAAGGATCATGATCCGGGGTCTCGAAAGATTTTCCTCTACCCCTCTAGTCGGTCTATGAGAACTCCTGGAATTTGGTGACTACTTGGAAAAATCTGAGGATTTGACTTGAAATTAGATACCTCTTGGATTTCTCGTCTACTTTCATCCCTTCTTTATCCTCTTTCACTAGACAAACTTCAAGTACTTAAGGTTTTCTCTCTCTCCACCTCCTTCTAATGTTTTGGGAATAAGAGTGTTAAGGATTAAGGCATCCTCTGCCAAATAATAAAAGTGGACATACTGATAAAGAGAAAATGTTTGATTGGTTTCTACCCTATAAAGGTAAACCCTGGTTGGAATTAGGGTTGGTAAGGGAAAAACAACCGCAGTGGGTCACATGGCTCGCAAAACTTAAGGTATAGGTTGTTGACACTAACCTCAACCTGAAACCGTAAGTAGTGGATAATGAAAGAGAGACCCCAATAAGTTGGGTACCTTAGTTTGTCCCTTCATGCAAATATCTAGGTTAGGCATGCATGATATATGTGGAGGACTAGAATATGAATGGGAAACATAGGCAATGGGTGGTTGCATGACCCCTAGTGCAACTTTTAGTTTTGGTAAGCTGACCTAGGGTGGGTTGTCCCTGAAAAAGGAGAAAAGATCTAAGAGAGAGATGACACCCTAACTCAGAAGGTTAGTAGTGACCAAAAGGATTAAACTCCTCCAACCCTAAAAAAAGTGTTTTCCCGCTCAAATACGAATTGGAGATAGGCATGCACCTAAGTAGAAGTAAGCGACATCAAGGCTGGAAAGGGGGTTAGATCGAAGCCAGAGAGGTAATGTATGTTGGATTCGAGTATGAGTCATGCATACTAGAGGAATTGAATGAAAATCTCCGTGTTACATTCTGAGATAATATGGTATATGGTGATCTCAGCTGGACATAAGATCTGATAATTCAAACATGTACGCTTCATCGTCTAACATTGGCTAGGTGAGAATCAGAGGTGTATCTTTAAGGGCCTCAACCTTGTCCATGAAGAGGGAACGTCTGGTGCTAGGACCAGTTATAGGGTTAACTCAAGAGAGAGTGAGACCCATGCGGAGAAGGTTGGGTCCCTAGACCCCAAGACATGAGGAATCATGAGAAAGATTTGTATGACGTGTCCTGGACTAGACTACCCAGAGGGGATGAGTTGAGTTGCTTCATGCATGATCTGTAGAGGCTTTTTGTACCCTATATGTCTTTGAAAGAGAAAGAGGCTTCTTATATAGATGCATAGATGATACGAGTCCCTACCATTTAGGTATGGGAAAGATAGATCCAAGATCCTGGAGAGGTAAGGAATGGTGATGTGATGTGAAGCCTTAGTCTCAAATTTTTTAGTCCTTGTATAGGACTCCAAGGGTTGTTTACATGGAAGAGAAAGTTGGGAAGAATATGTTGTCTCATGTTTTGGTTTGGTTTGTGCTTGAGCGACTAAGTCATGTAGTTTAGAAAACTAATGCAAAGGAGGTTCCTAGACCAAAGAGGGGGAAGTAGTGGAATCTGGTCCCTATAATGCTCACAAGGTTGGGTGAGTTCATAGGGATTAAGCATGACACCCCCCTAATGTTTTGGATAAAGGGAAACCCCACTTGGACTTTTATATATGGTTGATGAGCAACTCACACAAGTTGGTGTCATATGTATGTATGAAACTGGTCCAAACTTGGGAAATGACAAACAAGTATGACATAACGGAAAACATAGAATTGTTTTAAAAAGTTGTCTACTTGTTAGCCACATGTAGGGGTGGAATGATAGGAAATATACCTACATGTGATGATATAAAGCTTTGATTCAAGAAAATTATTCTGACCCTTGGTACTATCAAGTGATAGTTTTCTCCTGTCCTAGGAAAGGACCTTCCCTAAAGGTGTGAGTACCAAAATTTGGTTAAGACTTGAGATAACTTTAAAGGTCACTTAAAAGACTTGAGAGATTAAGTGTGTGAAACACAAAAGAACATAGTTTGATTATGAATCTTTAGACCCAAGTATGACCATCTCTAAGGGGCATAAACAAAAGTCACTATGGAGGTCACCGGTAGAATGGGGCCAAGCCTAGATAGGTAGGTCACCATGTTTCCCAGGAAACAACATAAATAAAATAATGAGTGCCCAGAGAGATGATGCAAATTCAGGTGAAGATTCTAAAGGATGCATTGTGCTTAAATATCATAAAAGGAACCACAAGCAAAATGTTTGATGAAAAAAAGTTACAATAGAACCCTAAGTCAATCTTATGGTCAAGTAGGTATGAGATCGATGGGAGTAGGAGTTGATTGTTCCCTGAATGCACAAGACCATAGGGTCAGGAGGTAATGACTATATTTTCCCGAGGCTCATTAGTTAGGAGTTTGGACACCTCCATGTGTTCATGGGGCCTGAGGGGTGAATGTGAGAAGCACTCCCTCGATGCATAAGCGTAAAATCACCCCAAAAGTAAAGACTTCCTAGAGACCTTGAGGAAATGACTAAGGATTTAAATATGAGTTAAGATAAGACTCAAAGGTTATGTGGAAACATTTTCCTACAAATGTGCATAGGATGATAATATGAGGAGAATGATTCAACATAGATTTGAAAATAAAATGGTGATGTGTGATGCACCATCTCTACTCTTAGAACGGGATGAACTTTGCATTTAGACTGTAGCCAAATTATTATTTCATCATACTATGAGTGTGAGAGATGGGACAAATGGCTACCATATTAGAGATCAAAGTGATATGAGTAACAAATGCTTAAGTGAAATCTTTGTATGATAATTGAGGATTGGAGGAATTACCACACCCTCATGAGAGAATATTGGATAAATGGTTTAGAAACCTAGACGGACAAAAGTAATAACCAAATTGAAATTTAAATATGAGGATATAATTATCAAGTGTAGTTAGAATTCTATGAGTTAATATTGGATCTAGTGACCAAAACAATGGATGCAAGAGCTTGAAGTATCTCCTAACTCAGATGGACCTAAACTCGAGACAAAGACGATGGGGGGAGTATATGAAGGTTTATGATTGTACCATCACCTATCACCCTGAGAGGACTGATGTAGTAGCAGATTCACTTAGTTGGAAATAGCTCAGGTGTGCAACTGTCTTATCTAGCAATTAGAAGACGGGATCCATGTGGTTAACATCCATATTAACCAAGCTTGTTGACCAAGCAGGTAGTTGCCCTGAGCTTTACAAAATGAAAGGTTTGTTAGAGAAACCTCAGGCCCATTTCCTAATGGGAGTAGATGGTGGAATCCTCTACAAGAGTGTATTTGGGTTCCTATAGATTCACCTTTGAAGAGTCATATCTTGCAAGAAGCTCATGGTTCTAAGTACATCGTACACTCTGGCATTGCCAATATGATTAAGGACTTGTAGTGGTGCTTTTGGTGGCCTGGAATGAGGAGAGATATGGTGGCATATGTGGCAAGTTATCACATAGTGACCCGGTGGTTTGCTACAGTCCAATGGAAGTTCCTGTGTGGAAATGGGAGCAGATCAACATGGACTTTGTGGTGGGTCTCCCCACGATAATAAGAGGTCATGATGAAAGATGGGTCATGGTATATATCCTTACCAATTTGGCACATTTTGTCACCTTGAAGATCACTGCCAAAGTTGAATACTTAGTTGAACTATATATTAGAGAGATAGTTTGACTGCATGGTGTTCTGAGGTTGATTATTTTTTGTTGTGATCTGAAGTTTGTTTCCAAGTTCTGGAAGGACGTTCATGAACAACTTGGCACTAGATTGAAGTTTAGAACAACTTATCACCTGCAAACTGATGAATAGTCAGAAAGGATGATCTAGACATTAGAGGATCTATGGATAGCATTTGTTCTCCATTGGGGTGGATAATGGGAGAAGTACCTACCCTTAACTGAGTTTTCTTATAATAACAACTACTAGGCCAGTATCAGGATGCCTCCATATGAAGCTCTCTATGGGAGGATGTGTTGGTCATCACTTCACTAGGATGATGTCGATGAACGGACCTTGTTGACGTCATAGGAACTATAGATGTATGCTGACAAAGTCACATCGATCAAGAAAAAGCTAAAGAGAGCCTAGGATCGATAGAAGTCAAATGCTGATGTGAAGCGAACTAACTTGCACCTCACTGTGGGTGAGTATATATTTTTGAAAATCAAACCTCTATGAGCCATAGTTAAAGAACAGAGGAAGGATGAGTCCCCAATACATGGATTTGTTTAAGATTTTGCAACGGTTTGGTGAAGTTGATTATCGTTTAGCCTTACCCCCTTAATATAGTATGATAAATGATGTGTTCCTTGTGTCCAATCTAGAGTCCTATGTGAAGTACCCGAGCCATGTGATGAGCATAGAACCTATTACACTTCAAGGGAGGCTGACATACCCTGAGTCACCTATGAAGGATCTCATGAGTAAAAAGATAGAGATCGTAAATGTTCTTTGGAAGCACCATGGAGAGGATGAAGCCACATGGGAGCTGAAGTTGGACATGGAAAAGGCTTACCTTGGATTGTTTACTTGATTAGTCAAATTTTGAGGGCAAAATTCCTATAAGAGAGGAAGGATGATATAACGTCAAATTTTGCTTATATTGATTGAAATACAATTTTTCAAATAAAAGGAATTTGAATGAAATGTGCATGCTTTATTTTCATAGAATGGATTCTTTTGCAAAATTTCCCTTGGATGGATGATTTCGTCGTTTATATTGTTTCAATACATCCAATAATGATAAAAGAAAAAAAGGATAAAAGAAAATCCTATAATATGAAAAATAAAAAATATAAGATAATTGTGTGCATGAGTGGGAATAGGGAAGAATTCTCTAGAAAGTGGCATGGATGGACACTATTGATTAGTTTTTGTTTGCACATGGTTTCTAATAAGAAAAGAAAGAAAATCACAGAGAAAGAAAGAAAAAATATGAATTTGTATTGCATAAAATATGCCTTTTGGGTGGATGACTTGCGTATGAAGAAAAGTCTCTTTTCGTTTTGATTTTTGGTTCCAAGCATTGCACGCAAGTAAATTAAGTCATTATAGAGTTTCCCTTAAAATTTGGGATTAAAAGGATGCACTGTTGATTTTTGAAAAATCCCTAAAGTGAGAGGAATATCATTAAATGTCACAATTGTTTAATCGAAATGGAATTTCCTTTTAATAGGTGCACTAATGTGGAACATTGGATCTTAGATCAAATGACGCACGATTATCACCTACCTTCACCCCGATTTGGAAGTAGGAGCAATAATGGGCAACCTTCATATAGACATTTCTCTCCCTATAGAGCATATCCCCACCCGAGGATGCTTCCTTTAGATTCGATGTGGACCATTGGATCTGAGATCCAACTGTGTACGGTTATCTCCTACCTTCAGCCCGATTTGGAAGCAGGAATAGTAATCGGCAACCTTCATGCAAATATTTCTCTACGTTTAGACCATATCCCCACCCGAGGATGCTTCCTTTAGATTCAGTGTGTGGATATGAACCATTGGGACCCTAACTTCCCCTTGTTTTTTGTGGGGTAGAAACTTTCCTCAATGTCCCTGTCGATCAGACTCCATGGATGCTGGCTTGCAAGGCCAGACCTATAAAAGGACCCTGATCCCTCTTCGCAACAGAGAAGGATGTGCGACGAAGACCAGACGAGTTTGGAGAATCCTCTTCTGTCTCTATTTCGCCCCAGGATTGGCACATTACTGAGTTTCCTTTCTTCTCTATGTTGCCATTACACTTCCTTCCCATCCTCATGTTTCAAGCCAACTGTGATGAAATCGAAGACATCCATGACTCTAGCAAGGTTCGGTAGAGGCACTCACATCTTCAGCTGGCTCTTTGATGCTACGAGGACTGAGATCAACATGATGATTGACTTCTTGGGATCCTGCTCATGAGAAGGGAGGGGAGCCATGAGGAAGGAGAAGACGAAGGGGGAATTACTTCCTTGCCCTCAAGTTTAAAACGGTCAGGTGAGGGCGATATGGTCCTTCTGCCCTCTTTCTTAGACTTGTCCACGTTGGGGTGCATGCTGAGGTGGCCGCACATCATTGGCTAGCCAACCCACCTGATCAATAGCATATGATGTGATTAAGGAGATTACATGCTGATTTGGAGATCCCTGATTGGTCCAAAGGTAATTTATCTTGCAAAAATCATAACTAATGATTGGTAACTCATATCAAGATAAGTTATATATGATTTTTTATTAGACAAACCCATAGAATCCAATAAAAATTAGTTTGAGGCCTAAATATGCTTGTAACGCGAAAAGTGTGTAAATGTGCAACCTTTAATGGGTTTAATTAATTTGAAATCCTAAGTTCGAAGATTGAAGGATCTAATTGTGTTCCTTGGTTGTTATTAAGCAAAGTATATCCTTTTAGCTTAAAAAGATGGATTAGATCAAATTGGATGATATTTTCTCATAATTTGCTTAATTAGGGTTCCATGATTATCAATGTGAATTAATGAGATTAAAAACCCTAATTTTGATAATTGAGGAGTTTAATTATTTTAATTGTGGAAATCAGTCAAGAAGGCATGTAATTGATGTTATTGAATAATTTGTGAATAAAGACCCTTAATTTTGTTAATTTGAGTAATAAGGGTTTGTATGAGTAGAAAAGTACTTTTAGGGTTTGTTAACCTAAGAAGGGTAAAATTGGAATGTAAAACCAAGAAACCCTAAGGAACCCTAATAAGGCTTAGAAACCTTAGAATGAATCCCAAGTCAATAAAAGATGTTTGGATGTGATTATAACAATTAGGTGTTATACATACTTTTTAGGATCAAGTTGATTTATTTATTGCTTGCTTGGTTGATTGGACTTCTTGATTGTATTAGCTATCCTTCTAGGTTTTGAGACTGCCAAATCACGTGTGTGGTTACACTTATGTCTAATCAATCTAGTTTCATGACAATTTCTGAGGTTTTATCGATTTCTTGAAATTAAATGCCTGGATGAATTATATTTCCTATAATATATAAAGAGACTATGACTATGAAAAAGTATGCTTACTACCTGCTCGAACCCGACATACCACCTCTTGATGTTTGAATGAAAGGAAATGAAGAGTCATGGGTAGGACCAAAGTCCATGCACCAAATTGGGAAGGTCAGACCAGGCCCCAAATTTTGAAGGTCCCGTACGATTAGGGCAGGTTGCAGATTGGGAAGGACATCTAGGTCAGACCCCAAATTGGGAAGACCAACATGGCTCCTGGGCTCTAGATTGAGATGGTGGCCTTTTTGTCCACTGCATGGACAAGACCCTGGAAGGGTATACCAGAGGTTGAGTAAAAATGGTTGACAGGTTACTAAGAAAACATAAATTTTGTTTTGTAGAAAATAATTGATTTGGTTATGTTGTTACCAATATGTGAAAACTTTTGGTTTCCCTCACATACCAATATAATTTGTTATACTAACCGACATTTTGTTTTTTGATGTTTTTGAGAATTAGATAGTTATGTTTATGAAAAGTGAATATTCAATAAAAGGTGACATTGAAAAAGAACAAGGAAAATAAAGATTGGAGGATTGTAGATTGATATATTCCTATCTGGGGTAAAGTTCTCAATTCCTATGTTTTGAAAGGTACGTGAAAAGAAAATTTTTATCCTGATTCAAGCTTAGTTGTGGTAGAATTTATTAATTATTTTTATTATTTGCAAAACCATATGATCCTATTTCAGGATAATAGCTCTAGCTTATTGGCCTTCCTTAATTGGGGGTTGTCGAGGGGTGGGGTCATTACATCTATAGTCCATTGTTTTGGATAGGATCTAAAGATCACTTCTAAGTTGTGGAAACTTTTTAAAAAGAACATGTACATAATTGAAGTTCAACATGATTTATCATCTGCAGACCGATGGATAATCAGAGCATATAAGGCATATTCTAGAGGATCTTCAGTGAGCTTGTGTGCTTGTTTGGGAAGGCTCGTGGGACCATTATTTGCCTTTGGTTGATTTTGCTTATAATAGCTATAAGGAAAGAATTGAGATGCCTCCATGTGAATCTCTCTATGGAACATCATTTGGATTTCTTAAACACTGGGATGACTTCAGGGTTCACACCTTGATGAAATTTGTGGAAAAGCAACTTTACATAGACAAGTTTGAACTGATAAGGTGGAGGATGAACTAGACATAGGATAGGAAAAAGTCTTGTGTGGGAGAAAAGACGCATGTCACCAGTTAGACCTTAGGGGACAATTGCTAGTCTCCAATGTGAAAGTGTAAGACGCTTCAACAAGGAAGAGCTGACCCACAAAATGGATTTGAGGTCGACCTATCAAAGAACTCCCCCTCATTAAGAAGGGATGTGATTCAATAAGTGCATTGAGTTTTGGATCAATCAGGCTCATCTATCCATTCAGATTGGGCCAATGATCAAGGTACTCCTCTATTTTCTTCATTTCATTAATTTAAAACTCAATTATATTAATAAAATCTTAGTAAGTCATTTGTATATAAGATGATATCATATTTATATACCATTTTAATCAAAAAATGTAAGGAAACCAAATAAAATATCTCCCTGTCCTAGAACTGATCCCCATTTAAAAAATGTTAGAATAAGCCCTAGTTGATTGTTTTCTTATAATTTCTTTATCTAAAAAGTATGGTGAATGATATTATGATTTGACATCAGTAAATCTCGACATAAACCCATAAATGTAATCTTTGATCCTTTTTCATGTAACCCTAATCATGTGATCCACGATAACCTAGTCCTTTTTTAAACACCTTCCAATTAGTTTTCTCTCTCTTCATGATGAAAGTGAATAATGAACCCTTTATGTACCCAAACTTCAGATTCTAGATAAATACTTGGAGATGAGGTTCAACATCATGTAATCCTAATCTAATCATAAGATAATAATAATGACCCTAATTAGGTCCAAACCCTAAAACTTGAATATTGTGGGCAAGTGATGACATATGCTCTTGATCTCCTTGCTAGGTGATTTACTCTAATCTGCAGTAGATTTATTAGAAACCAAGATTTCATAAGATAGGGTACGTGGGATATCTAAGTATCATACTAGTTTTTAGTATTTCTTGTATTATTTGTGAATTATTGCTTGTATGTATGTACATGTAATATACTCTTTGCCTTGAAACTAAGAACACTAAAATTGAGTATGAATTGTTGTTACTGATAGTGCACAATAACCTCCCTAAAAGAGAGAAAAGGCATTGATGTTGACTAGTACCTCCCTAGATCATAAAATATGTACTTTCCTTTTTCATTGTAGTTATATCTTCTTCTGATCAATAAATGTAGAACTCTATTTTCCCGATTATGAATGATGTGGTTGTGTGGCATTATTCATGTTGTGAACTAAAATATGGATTCTATTTACTATAGATGATAATCACAAATCCTCATGTTTTCCCACTTGATAATTGTTGATATGAGTGCACATATATGGACTGTATGTCATCATGAAAATTATGTTGGATTTAGGGTCCTCATGCTCAATGTGTGGAATAATAAAAATCATCTTTAGAGGATTCCTTATTGGGATCACACACATTCATACTTCACATTCCTTCTTCAGTACAAGTTCAATTTTGGCAAGCCTATATCATAGTTTACCAGCTCTAAGAAACCAACATTGTAATATTTCTAAACTTCCTCTCTGATCTTAAGGATCCATTATGATCTTTTTCATATGTATTTTTATTTGACAAGGTGTGAACTTGAGAGTATAGGGAGTCAATTAAGCATGATCTGCTCACCTAGTCTGAGCATATCTAAGTAGCCCCATATGAATATATCAATATAGTGAAGTCAAACCCCTCTCAACTGGTGTTATGACCCCACCTCCCGATAACCCCCAATCAAGGGAGACTGAGAGGTCGAAGCCGCACACATAATTTCTGGATCAAAGGTTTGACATTTAACCAAGAACAATTATCAAATTCTACTAACTAAACTGGAAAGTTGTAAGAAAATAAACTTTTGCATACCTTTTTTTAAAACTTAGATCTCTAAACTTCTATCCCCTTATGGATTCTTCTCTAACTAATCCTCCTTGTATTTCACTTCATGTATTTCACAATATGACAATTTACTATTTGTCCTTTTGGCTTGTACCTAAAATGCCGCCAAACAAAATGTCAGTCAAATGAAGCTGGTATGTGGGGGAAACAATAATCATGCAATTATTTATAACAATGTATTGCAGCCAATTTCCATTTAACAAATAGTTTTACGTTTTAAATATAACTGCGCGATCCATGCTTTCCCTATCCTCTGCGTTGTCCCTACAACGGACCTGGATGCTACTTTCCTTATAGTAGATCACCATTAAACCCCTCATGGTCCCACCTATAGGTGAACCAGTTTCTAGGGTTGAGTCACATGGCACTACCTGTAAGTAGCCCACTCCTTAAATCATGGCATGCTAAAGGGTCTCATGGCACTACACTTGGTAGCCCAATTTCTAACCCACGATAACCTAGACCTTACTCTAAGTTACCCCTTTTTAGCCTTTACAAGCCACATAGGTGGATTCAGATCTAAGCCAATTATATATATATATATATATATATATATATATATATATATATATATATATATATATATATATATATATATATATATATTCATAGTGATAATCATAGTGACTTTATAGTTGCATGAAATAAAAGGCATCCAACAGTTATTTTCAAGCACCCGGTAAAAACATTCGGAAATCGCTGTGAAACTAAAGCTATTATTCATAAGCGTAACCACATACTTGATTTGATGATTTCACAAGCATTAAGCAATTCCAACCAAGAAAGCAATCGAAGCAAGCAATTCAACAATCACATTATTCTAAAAAGAATATGGACTCTATTTATTACACACTTTTTCAAGAATCTACTTTATTGACTTGGATTCACTTTCTAGGGTTTCTAATCTGAATTAAGGTTTCATTAATATTCATTAGGGTTTCTTAGATCAATTTCTCAAACTTTATCCCTTTTAGATCAACAACCCCTAAAATACTCTTTTCTACTTATATAACCCTAATTGCTCAAATTATCCATTTTAATAGTCTTTTATACCCAAATTGACTTAGGATCATCATATCTCTATTTATTCATGGATTTGAACCATTAAAACAATTAAAAGACATATTCATCTAAATTAGGGTTTTCAAGCCCTTTAATGCATATTCATGCATATGGAACCCTAAATTAACCCAATTATATAAAAATATCATCTTTTTAGATCCTATTTTCACTTTTATTAACAATAGGTTAATATTGGCTTGAATTATCCAATGAACATCATTAAATCCATCTATCATGAAATCTAAGGGTTTTTCATTAATTAAATCATTAAATATGATAACTTTATGTACTTTTCAAATTTCAAGCTAATTTATGCACATAAACTCTAAATTAAACAAATTACGTGTAAAGTTCATCCTTTTCGATCTTAATGTACCTTGTTACAATTAACAGGTTAATATCAACTTTAATAACCCATTAAACTCTACTAATTACATTAATCATATCAAAGTAGAGTTTCTTAATCTTTAATTCATTAAATTTGATAACTTACACTACATTTTGAATTGTAAGCATATTCAAGTTTCACAAATAATTTCTTTGTATTCCTCTCATTCTGAGGATCAATTTTCATATAAAACTTGTCACAATCCGAGTTTCCTAGAATTAGTTACGATTTTTGCAAATAAATATCATTGGACCAATAGAGTGTTGCCACGTAGACAACTTACTCCTTATACACATACCTCCTGGGTGACTTAAATTAGAGTGCAATGTCCAAAATACCCCCACGCTGTTGGTTGCTCCTTCACACACCAGAGGGGCGTTCTGGTCCAAACGACATAGGTCGTCTTCCTCCTCCGATTGCAAGCTGCTGCCGTCCTGGTGGGCTTCCATCGCATGCAGGTGGCTCTTCCAGGACGAGGGAGGACTGCTCACAGGTTCATAACCCTCTGCCACCCCCTGCCGCATGTCTCAGGGTTGTAGGTCGGAGCCGAGATGGCTCGAGTGGCGGGGATTAGAGGCAGCGCTCGCTGAGGGATGACCTGCTGGCGGAGGTTGTAGCAGACGAAGGAAGAGGGGAGGGGCGAAGGAGATTTCGTCATCCCCGATGCTTCTCGGGGAGCAAGGACCTCTGGAGGACACTGTTCTGAGCAGGTCTTCCATTTAGGGTCAGGTTCTCCATGCAAGGGAATGTCTTCTACAATGACATATCTTCCAGCGACTATGGTTCCTCGTACGGAAATGTTAGGGTCTACTCTGACGCCAAGTTCGGAGTCTGGGATAGAGGTGAGGGTTGCACTAGAGTTGAAGGCATCTCCTTTGCCTGACTGGTGATGACGGTAGGATTTAAGGTGTTGTGGTCACGTATCCAACACCTCCTTTATATAGGGTGCAAACCAAAACTCCTAGGGTTTGAAGGAGTGGAACGGCAGGGTCAGGGAGCACCGATTGTTTCTTTCTTTTTAGGAAACAACACACGTAGAAAGAAAAACTTAACTCCCACTATTATAACGTTGGGCAAGCCACTTAAGGTATTTTCTATTCTTTTCTCAAGGAGAAACTCGCTCATTTATCTGGAATATCTCAGGGAAGGTATATAACTAAGATTCACGTATTGAGTTATTGCTCAATATATTCTTGAAATCTTTGTTGTCTATTTATCCCCCTTTTTGGTATATGTTTTAGTCTAATTGTCCTCCTTCCTTGGCAAAATGAATAGAAGACCCATGGGTATGTCTTATACATACACAACTTTCCCCTTTCATCATCTTATTAAAAAAATATTGTTACTTCTTGGAATATTCTTTTCCTCCATATTTCAAGAATTATCTTTTATTTCCTTTTATTTTATAAATATTCTTTTGCAAGGATTTCTCATTAATATTTCTTCTCAATATCCATTATTGTGTATCCTTTTTTTTTCATTACTTGGACTTTTCTTCATTTCTTTTCTTTTATACCCATTATTGGATTAATATAATAATAGGAACCACAAAATTCCTATCGAAAGGATAATCGCAAACTAAATCCATCCATTGAAGCTAAGCATACACCCTTTTCAATTAAGTCCAAAGACACAAAATCATCATATTTCAAATATGAAAACACTTGCAAAATTGGGGGTTGTAACATCCTCCCTCCCTTATAGAAATTTTGTCCTCAAAATTCCATCAAGCAAACAAACAACTCAGGATAAGATTTTCCATGTCCATCATTGGCCCCTATGTGGCTTCACCTTACCCATGGTGCTTCCCAAGAACCTTTATCATCACATATTCTTATCTCTGAGTTCTTTCACCTTGGCATCTATCAACCTCATAGGTGACTCCGATCATTTTAGCCTCCCTTGGGGCTCACTAGGTTCATTGCTCCACACATGGTCTGGGTAACTCACATAGTGCTCTAAATTGGACTCATGGAACTCATCACACATCACATTATCCTGAGGGGTAAGGGAAATCTTAACCTTCTCCACCAAACCATGTCAAAAGAACCCATGCATCAGGGCTAAGCTCTCTTAGCTATAACTCAGAGGGGTCAGATTTTCATGTCACATTTTCTCCCACAGTGAACTGCATGTCAGTCTACTTTGCATTTGCTCACGACTCTCGTTGTCTCTAGGCTCCTTTCATCCATTGCCCGATCAAAGCGACTTCATCTACACGCATTGTGGCCCTTTTCTAACCATCACATGGTCCCTTCACCAACATCACCTTACTAAAGTGGTGACCGACACAACCTCCCTTACAGAGCTTCTTTAAATCCTGATACTGGGTATGGTTGTTATCATCACATCTTTCATAGGACAAGAACTGTCTCTAGCTATCACCCTGAACGAGCACACATGCTCTCATCAGACCCTTTAGTCTGGATCATGCCAACCATTGGTTAAAGGTGATAAAGTGTACTAACATAGAGTTCTTCATGTTTTTACTTCCACCTCACAGAAGGGAACCTTTAGGTCAACCTCAAGAACCTTTGAACTCGCATCATGGTGTAGTGGAACCACCTCTCTCATGGTTAGTTCAACCAGATCTGTCCTTGATAGAACTCTTTCTTTCTCATGTCATCTAGGTAAGGAAATCTACCATAACCCATATTGCATCTCGACCTTCCTTGGTCTAGGGGAGACATACAACATCCAGAGTGATGAACTCCCTTTCTCTCTCAGGGACTCTTTTATCCTCTATATCGATACACTGGGTTACTGGTGTTCGTCCTTTACCTCTTGGCTTGTGTGGACACATGCCACTTGCAACTTCATCTTAGGCATCCAAAGTCCTACCGTCACTTATTATCTTGGCGGTACGATGTATGGTGATCTTAAAATCATGATCTTCTGTATGTCATTATTCCTCAAGATCAATACCTCAAAAACCCTAAACCATTCTAGTCGGGGTTTCATCACCTTCTTTTCCAAAGAAGTGCATCTGAGGTTCTACCACCATCCTTTCATTACATCAAGGACTAGATTGTCTAACCAAACAACCATTAACTGATCTCGTTACATCAGAGTGTTAGCCAAACATATCTTCTTTTCCAAACTTATGGTTAGTCTAACAACCTCTTCTAGCCAAACTAGGCAGATATATCTCAACTAGAGCATCCATTACCACTTCACATCCATACGTATTAGGTAATGTTGATTACATACACCCTCCTGTATGCCACTTATCATCTCAGCTCAAACTCTAAGTCTATCTACATTAAGAACACTCTCTGATTTCATAATCATGGTGATCAAACTCAACCTGGTATAACTTGTAAGTTCCACATAACTCATGATAAAACATTCTCAAAAGATGACTACTTCATTTCTCTTTAGTGTTGGTAAACCATCCTGGTATCGTTCGCTTCACCAGGGTATGTTATCATCTCTTTCCTCATACCTCATAGTCGCATTCCAACTTACATCATCTTTTATCCTTGGTGTATGGCATGCGTATTGTCCTATCTCTCACTCCCATAACAAGAGGAAATAAGCATTTGGCTGCAATCCAAATATACAATTCTTCTTGTTCCAAGAGTAGAGATGGTACATGCCACCTTGCCAGTACACATTTAAATCTAAGTTCAAATGTACCACATATATCTCTACATCACAATCATCTCGTTATCAAAGCTACTTCCATGGAAAATTGGTCTCGAACCTACTGAGGTTAACACACATTCCTTGATCATCGCCTCTAGGTCTATAGGGGGATGACACTTTCGGGGTCATCCCTCTTTATGCATCTAGAGAGTGCCATACTCATCTGCCCTTTGGGTCCCATGAGTTCATGAAGGCGATCAGTCTCCTAACCCATGGCCCTCAGACAATGATAGTTGTTACCTCCCGACCCTATGGTCATGTGCAACTAGGGAATTAGGAAACTCCTATTTCCATCGGTCTTATCCCTACCTGACCCTAGGATAGACATAGGATTCTCCATTTATAGTACATGTCCAACTTAGAACCTTGACCAAGCCTTCATCATCTCTCTTTGTATACATGGGTTGACATCCATCCTTTCATAGGGGTCATGGTGATTTGCCTACCTTGGTCAGGCCCCTTAACGATTACCTCCATGGTAACACATCCACATGCACTTAGCGATGGATATCTATGGGTCTACAGGTTCATTTTCATACCATGTACTTTTCACTTAGCTTCTCAAGATCCTATGGAACTTCTTTAGGTTACTTTAAACCAACAAAACTGATATACACCCTACCAAAGGGTCTCTCTCCCAGGATGGGAGGAAAACTTCACTTTAACAACAACCGTCACCAACATCCTTATGTCTAGGGTTTACATCCATATGAGAATGCTTGACCCTAGCAAGCCATTAAGGCACAAGCAGACCACCTGTTAACCCATGCTAGGTCACACTTATTCTCGTCCTCAACATTGGATCAAGATCATACCTTCTTTTGTCATCAACTTAGCTGTGAGGGGTTCATCATACCTTCAACTTAAGGAGTTTCCCTTTTTCCTCTATAGATGAGGAGTACCATGCTCTAAACTATAGCAACTTAATTCTCGTCATGAGCATTAGGTACACCACTTCCTCTCTTAGGCCTAGGAACCCTAGGTTCAGTTTTAGGTGTCCAACGGCATGCTCTATCTCTTAACCACGAATCAAGCATGCAAAAGGCATGACATGCACTTCCTATCATCCTTCAACTCGAGCAACACTTAGAGTTGGGTCCTCCTTAAGGACAATTAACAAGGTACAAGGCCTCATAACCCGTTACTAAACCTCTCCAGGATATACAGAACTTCTTCTTCCTTTCTCAGAAGGTAAACACTTATACCATAGACACATAGGTGCCAAAAGCCTCATCCTCTCTCTAGGGTTTGGTTCCTCCCATGGAAACCAAGACATCATCAACCTCTAGGGATTAATCATGTGGTTACCACTATCATCCACTTAGGTTGCATCATCCTCAACTCCCGACTTCTCCTCGTATCCCAGAGTCTAGGATTCCAAGCTTCTTTCTGGGTTTCCTACTCTCTCTCTAGAGATAACCCTACAACCAACCTCACCATTAGAGGTCCTCTCTTCATGAAGGATCAACCTTGAAAGCATGCCCCTACCTAGACGGCAGAATCTGGGGATGTTACAGTTGGTATCAGAGTATGAGCAATGGCTACACCTGACAATTTCCCACCATGAAACATAAAACTAAATTTCACCTTTCACATAAACCCTAGAAACATAGTAAGTTGTTATATAGGAATAAGGTTTGACTTATCCTCTAAGTTAGAACATAGATGTTCGAGATCTAGGTCTAGAAAAGTGTGTCAAACCCATTCCATATAGAGCTCATATGTATTGGGTAGCTACACTAGTCTACACCTTGTTCTCACCATTTCACTAGGCGATATGACACTTGACTATCTACTGATAATGGGACACTTGTTTTTCTGGTTTGGTTTTGCTTTCCAGTCAGCTTGAGCCTCGACAGTTTTCTCTGACATCTTATTTCTCGGAGAAAAACTATATAATATTTTACTAAATATATGTAAATATGAAAATGTATCCCTCACACAGGAGAGTAGTAGGTGTTCATGCAACCTAAGTGAAAGGGAGTGACATTAGTCTAGAAGAGAGTGTAGATATAGATTAGATGTCTAGAGCCTTATTAGATATGTGACAGTTAGAGTATATGATTCATCAATATATGAAACAAGCATGTCTATTCTTATCTAAGTTTGGTCTCTGATGGTATAAGATTCCTTCTAAAGATTCAAGTAGTATATGAGTTGTATCCAATTTTGAAGAATCTAAGTTAAGTCTTGATGATGAAAGTACATACCCTTTTTCCTATTGAGCTAAGTTAAGATAAAGTTGAATATGCACGAGGCTTAAGCTCTGTTACAAAGGAGGACCTTCGGTGTTAGGATAAGATACATGGTGAAATCCACAGAGAGTGAAACTCACAGGGAGAGGGTCATAGGACCTACCCCGATATATGAAAAATATGTGATATATAAGAAATGATGTGTCCTAAGTTGGGTTACTCCTAAGTAGATTTGTTGATTCCTCTTGCATGATTCAATCCTATATGTGATATGTGGGTAAAAGTAACGTCATGGGTAGAAAATGCATAATGAGAAAGTCAATCCTTTGGATGAGTTCGGTCCTAGATTAAGTGACTTGTGATCGTGACACTCATCATGAGCTGCAAGTGAGGTGATATATGAAATACTAATTCCTGAAGTAAAATGCCTTGTGCATGAGATACTAATTACACTACTACAGAAATGGCTTATAAAGCCACTTTTCAAGGTGTCGGTTGTTTACAAAAACCGACACCTAATGTCTACAGTGTCGGTTGATAACATAAACCGACATCCAATCTACTTAGGTAGCCCAGAAATGGGTACCGCTTTTAATAGGTGTCGGTTAATTAATAAACAATCGACACCTAAATTCAACCGCCAAACCCAAAATTCCAGTGAACAAATTGGCTCCAAAATTTTACATATGGCGTCGATTCATAAATAAATAACTGACACTATAGGTTTAGTTGTCGGTTTTTTTAAATAACTGACACTTAGTATAGGTGTCAGTTCATAACTAAATAACTGACACTATTGGTTTAGGTGTCGGTTGTTTTAAATAACCGACACTTATTGTCAACTTAATAGCTCACCAGCCCGACCGATTCTTCCCCTTTCCCTGTTTCTTTCCCGATTGCAGCTAGTTAGCTCCGGCGATTTTTGCTCGCCCCCGCTGCTCCGCCGCCGCCGCTCCCTGCCATCCGTGCCGCTGTCGCCGCTCGGTGCTGTCGCCGCTCGGTGCTGCCTCCAGCTAAAGCTTACGCTCGGTGCCGTCGCCGCTCGGTGCTGCCGCCGCTCTGCTCCGCCAGCAAGGTAACCCTTTTCTCCTCCGCCTTGCTTTTCCCTGACGGCCACCACTTTCACCCAATCCCCAGTGGCAGCACCAACATCTACACTGCCATCCGCCTCCCCAGTGCCAGCAGCCGCTCCCGCACCAGCCACCACCACCCCACCCCCAACCGCCTCTACCCTAGCCCCAACCCCAACCATTGCGGCGCCGCTGGACCTTCCTCCGCCCTTCTTCTTCCTCTACCTCACCCTAGCAGTGCCCGACCTATAGAGCAGCACCGGCGGCCAGAAGTAGCAGCTGCAGCTGTAGCGACACCGTCCAAGAGTAGCTGGGAATGACCAACACTTCCAAATGCCGCCCTTGACTCCGACTAAGAGCCCTAAACTTGATTCTGCAGCCCCCTCAGCCACGAGCAGCACCTAGCTGCGTTTCTAGCTGAGCCCTTTCCACCTGTGCATGAAGCAGGTCTGAACCAGGGGCAGTTCTGCCCGGGAAACACCACGAAAATCACAGCCTTGAGTTCGGACTTTAGGCCCAGACCCGAATCTACTTATTTGTATTTTTCATCTACTTATTTGTGCCTCATGCTATTCTGAATTAAGTGTATATTTACTTCATAATTGAATGTTTAAGTAAGTTATAGATATCTTGATGATGAACTGTAATGCACACATGTGACATGCTTGGAATGTAAATGAGGAACTGTAATGCACACATGTTTAACTTGTTTCATTGTTGAGTATATTGAGAATCGTAATCACCCTTCTTTTTCTTAATGATGAACTGTAATGCACACATGTGACATGCTTGGAATGTAAATGATGAACTTTTCCCTAAATTGCCAATCATGATTTTAAAGACATCAACAATCACCCTAACTTGAAGAACTAGGATTTTAGGTATAAGTATTACAACACATTATTTGTTGGCCTAGAAACCCATCTAAGATTTACTCATTAGGAGTAAATCTTGGATAGTCCCCGGTTTGGGACTGTTCTTAAACACCTAATCTCGCTTAGGATGTAAGTGTATATAATGTGTGTTGGGTTTTCAAGAAAATTTTCGCAGCATTTCCTTATTTATTCTCTAAGTACATATGTACTTGGAGAACAACGGGGAAATGTTGCCGAAATTTTCTTGAAAACCCAATACACATTATACACTTACTAGTGAGATTAGGTGTTCAAGAATGGGATAGGTGGTACACATTTATTATATATAAGAATGACATCACATGTATTTGTTGGCCTAATCTTGTCCTAATATATACTTGTTTTTCTCTTTGATCATAGAATGGATACTTTACAATTTGAATTACTTTACAATGTGAGCTTTACAATTTGAATTACTTTACAATGTGAGCTTTACACTTTGAATTACTTTACAATGTGAACTTTACAATTTGAATTACATTACAATGTGAGCTTTACACTTTGAATTACTACTTTACAATGTGAACTTTACAATTTGAATGTGAATTTGCAGATGGCTGACCATTCTCCTGATGACCGTGCTGATGACTACCATGAGGGTGAGGACATCAATGCGCCACCTCATAATGTAAGTTTTAAAAATATATCATATATTTATATCTATATGTCCATTTATAGTTATATCTTGTAAATGTGAATTATTTTTTCAAATTTTAGGTTGATGATGCACAGGTACCAGCTGAAGCACTTGAGGAACTTGATCAACAACACCAAAAAGTTGACAAGAGAAGGGGCATCACTATGATGAAGAAGTTAATTTCGCAAAAGGGCAATGGACCCAAACTTTTTGTGGATTTTGATAATGCAGGAAATGCATGTGGTGTGAATCACAATTCATTTATTTCATATCTTGGGTTTGTTACTCGTAGCCATTGTGGTTGTCGCTTAGATTCTTGGCATAAAGTTTCTAAGGAGAAGAAATATTTAATATGGAGGGATTTATGCGTGAGTTATTATTAATTTGCAATTCTATTTTGTAGATTACTAAATTTTTGGATACTAGTTAATAGCAATTCTATTTTGCAGAGTATATTTGAATTGGATGAAAAGTTGCATCGTAAATGCGTTATGCAACGTTGTGGGAGAGTCCTAAGGAACTATAGGACAAATCTCACCAGAGAATACATAAAAGAAGCCGAAAAGAGGAAGAAGACAACCACTGAACAGTGGAACTTCCTGGACAAAGAAGAATGGGACGCGTTTGTCGCTTCAAGACAAACTGATGAATTCAAGGTATTAGGCGTCAATCTCATTAATTAATATATGTTGTATTCACTTATTCAAGATTAACATTTAGTGTTACTAACCAAATCATTAATTTGCATACTAAATAGGCCCTCAGTGAGGCACAAAGATCAAGGCGTGCACTGAATGTGCATGACCACACAATGGGTCCAAAGGGGTATGCAGGCGTTCACCAAAGACTACAGGCTGAGGCTACTGCTGCTCAGTCTGCTGCTACTTAGGAGTCCTCTACCATAGATAGCACACCTCTGCCTCGCCATGATGTCTGGATAGCTGGGAGGAAAAATAAGAAGGGATAAATACCTAAGGCCGCAACTGCTGAGGCGGCTGCAAAAATGATAAAATACAACTCTTACAGCAATCATTCAAATATTGATTATTTGTGTTGTTTACTTAAGTACAAATTTTTGTTTTGGCGATTAGAGGGAGCTGCACGAGCTGAGGAAACAAGGAAAGTTCATCCCTGAGGGAACAAAGGATGAATTGACAGTTGCTCTGGGTAACCCAGAGCATCCTGGACATGTTAGGGTTGCAGGCGCTGGTGTGGGCATCAAATCTTTTTTTGGGTCATCCCAGCGCAAACATGTCCCAAAAGTGGGACTTTCACAAGAAGAGGTAACATATTCTTTCTTTATAATGTTACTGTAAAAGAGAATTCAAAAATTAGAATTTTACGTTTCTTTTATCCATGTATAGGTGGATAAGCTATTTGACAGGAAACTCGAAAAAAAACTCGAAGAAGCAATGAAAAAGTGGCAGGCATCTCAGACTGCCACTTACCAGACAATACCTACTGCAGACTCTACTCCTACTCCTACTGCAGAGGTTGGGAGTAATCATGTAGAACCACCACCTAGCACATCCACTGTAAGTATTTTTATGACATAGTAACTAGTTTTTTAATTCAAGATGATACGTATATATGAAATTGTAGTCGTTTAAGAAAAAGATGATATGTATATATGTATATAACATTCTTTACAGAAAAATTTGTAGGGGTTGAAGCCATGCCATCTAAAAAGTAAAGAATATGTCGTGGTAGAGGCGTCGGCTTACCCATCCCTACCAGGGGAAACGTGTCACGGGTCTCCACTACCAGTTGGTTGGATTCGGGTGAGCCCGATACATATATTCCCCCAGTGGATGGATCTTCCACTACCATATGCCCACCCCGATTGTGAAACGCTTAGTGAGGCAGTAGGCGGAGTGATATTGTGGGAAAAAGTGTATGTCTCCTTTACTGAAAAGGTGCGGTAAATTTACATTACGTTCAATTGTTAGTGTGTGTATATGCTGGAAGTTGATCTGAAATTTTATATATATATACAGGTTAAAAAGAAGACACCCACAACATCTAGGCCTCCACCTCCACCTCCTACATTACCTAGTTGGGTTCCACAGGACCTACCTGTCCCGTTAGGTCCTAACTGTAGGAGTATGGCAGTATGGTTAGGGGAACATGATATAAACTCCCCTATAACTATTTCTTCTGATTCAGATTCTACAGGTCAGTCATACGAAACAAAACTATTTATACAAGATATTTTGGAGTTGTTTCGATATGATTGGCTAAATACATCTGTGATAGAGCTATGGATAAGGTGAGATATTCTTTATACATCCATATACCTTGTGTATGATCTGGTGATCTGGTTTCTTATTTATTAATGCATGCGTAATTAATACATATTTTGCAGCTACTTAGACAACATATGTGCAGATTTTGGATTCGAACATGTAGGGTTTTTGATTCCATCCTTGATTAGTCTAGTAGCTAAAGACCCTACATCAGTTCAACAATACTGCTGTGAGGCTTTTTCAATTTTTGCTGTAAAAAAGAAGACGGTGATAATGGCTCCATTCAATGTAGAGTAAGTTTACTTTGCTTATTATAATTTGGACTTAAGAAAATTACATTTTATTGTGGATTTTGAGTTATTAATTTTTAACTTTTTTTCTTCTAGGGGTAGGCATTGGGAGTTATTGGTTATTGCCCCCGAGACGTTCACTGTGTATTATCTAGATCCTAAGGGGGGTAAATTGAATACAAGATTTGGACACATAATGAAAATGGCAATATTTCGGTGAGAAATATTTCATTTTTCATATCCGTTAACATATGTTATTACATTACTATTTAATTTCAATGTTCTGTGTTACATTAACATGTAGGGGTTATGAGGAGTACAAAAAGGCTGGTGGAAAGGTCCCCATGAAAAAGAGCCAGCCAATAATTTGGAAGAACGTGAACGTAAGTTCCCGACTGCAATATATGTATATATTATTTATGTGAACAATGCTTAATTAGTTGTATTTGTTAATATTTTGTATGTTTGAATTTATAGTGTGCTACACAAGACAACGGATGGGCATGTGGATACTATGTCATGCGATATATGCACATGATTATCAAACATGCCGCACTAGATATCGAATGTATTGCTCAGGTATTATATAGTCTCATTAGATAATATGATCGAAATATATCAATCTTATTTATAGCTCATTAATTATATATATACATCATTCTCTTTACAGGTGTTTAAAGTTGACCCCATTACAGGAAAGGACCAAATGTTAATGCTCCCTATACGATGGGAGAATTAAATGAAGTAATCAAAGATTGGGCAACAACCATACAATTAGTGGGGGCTTTAAAATATAATTGGGATCCTGATAGCGAATAATGACTAAACAATGATACTTTGTAAATGAATTTCTGAATTATAATATATGTGTGAATGTTTCTACATGTCTGGATGTTTCTACATGTGTCTGAGTGAAAATGAATGAAAGTGTTCGTTGCTATATGAATGTTTCTACATGTGTGAATGTGAATGAATGGAACTACAGATTGCTAGCATGTGTGAATGTTTATAAATGTGTGAATGAATGGAACTCTTTTATTGTTAATTTTGCAGGTTTGCGACCTGTTGTCGGCTGATATCAATGGATGTCGTAAAACCTATAGTTCATAACTGAACTGAACAGGTTTCTCATCCTGCGACCAGCCATAGCAGGTCTGCAGACTGACAGGGAAAAAAAAAACAATAGGCGTCGGTTATTTGTAAATAACTGACACATAATGATATAGTGTCGGTTTTCCTACAATAAACCGACGTCTATTCCTTAACAACACGGCCGTGTTGGACAGCACGGCCGTGGCCAAGATGGCGCGGGTTTGGGCGTTGGTTATTTGTAAAAAATCGACACATAATGTTCTAATGTTGGTTATTTGTAACAACCGACGTCTATTTCCTAATATATGGCGTCGGTTATTTGTAAATAACCGACATTGATAGTGGCCAAGCTGGCGCCCTTTCTGTGGCATGAAAGTTTTGGGCATCGGTTTCTTATCTAATAACCGACACCTATTGTCCCCTGATGGCACACTTCTGATGGCACGCGAAGAGTTTGGGCATCGATTTTGGAACCGACGCCTAATGGGTGGACTTTTAGTGTCACCCACATAGGTGTCGCTTATAAACCGACACTAAAGGTAGGTTCTGTAGTAGTGTAAACAATGCATGCATATCTTCTCCTTCTCTTTCTCTATATATAATCTTACCTCGCTTGATCTATTTTCACTAAGATAAGCTTGGCCTATTATATTCTTCCCCCTATCATACATTAAAGATATGAGTTTGAAATCATGATAAACTTGACTTAGTATTTTCTCTCTCCCTCTATATCCTACATGAAAGATATAAGTCTCAAATCATGAGGTAGAAATAATGATATATTTGAATCAGAGGTTACATGATCACAAAATATAGTTGTTAACCTCAATCTTTCTCAATCTATGCTTTTAAGTTTGATCATAACTCCCACACAATAGGGCGGAACCCTGATATGAAAAAATGATGATCTATACCCTCTAATGATGAAATCATGGTACTATGTCTATAATGAACCATACTAATGATGTTAATAAGTGTGATAATCATGATAATTGATGATATGAAATCTTGATATCACCTTACATAGATGAGTATAGTGAAAGATGAAACTTGAGTGATACCTTCTCAACTTTAGCAAACCCTACATTTTAGGCATAATGAGAGATGTAAATCCTAAAATATTAGAATATCATGTTATGACTAAGACATCAAATGATGGTTCTTCTTATTTAAGGTGGGGTGAATACACCCTAGATACTATGAACTAAAGATAAAAACTTCAGGTATATCCAGAACTATGATGGATTTGAAACCTAGAAGTGTTTACTTATATGATGTTGAACTCCTTGTTTTCACATTAAATATGAGATTAGTTGAATTTTGAGGACGAAATTCCATATAAGGTAGGATGAATGTTATGATCTTGAATTTTAGTTACTGAAACCTAAGGTAGCATTTGAGGACCATGAAATCTATGTTGACGGTTGATACTAAATTGATGAATTGGCTATCCAATGATGAACTCTAAACACAACTAGGGGTTGATTGGAGATATGATGTATGATTTTGACATCTAATTGAGTTAAATTGGGATGGAAGACTTTTCTAACTAATTGAATGTTTATGAGATTAAACATCCATCTAGTGATATGTTTGGATTTGAATATTATATAGTGAACTTTTGGTTATAGATAATAACCATACTAATTTGATTGATCTTGTTTAATGAAGAATTGAGGATTGATTGATCTGTATTCAAGGTTTTCATAACTATTTCTAAGTTTATGGAAGAATTATTTGATAGCACGATCAAGAATTGTGGTATCAAACTTGTCGAGAAACTAGATGGCTTTCAAAAGAGCCAATGCTTACATTTTTATATCAAATGGCTTAGCTACTTGAAAAATACCTAGACTTGAATATTGTACATCAAATGCATGAAGTATGATTGATTTATATGAGTCTTTTTACCATACTACAAACCAAGCCACAAATATTTATAGACGTCTACTAACTAAAGTTGCGGGGACATGCTATGACTTTAGAGGAGGTTGAACCATCTTGACCTCGTCTTCCACCTCCGCAAAGAAGGGAGCATCTAAACTGACTCCAAAAGGATATATCTGTAATGAGACTCACCCAAAAACTCAGATCTAATCATAATTTCTAGTTATTGAAAACTCAACGCATGGTTTAGGAGATACAAATGAACTGATCGACCCCTGGCTTTGAGGATATAGGAAAGGCGAGGGAGTTTAACCCCGACCTTCTACTCCTCTCTTCATTGCTAATCCTATCCAAAAACCACAAGACCTGCATGGAGGTGTATAGAGTCACTGGTCAAAGGAGATCTGATTGACAAAACCATGGCCAAGCTCACCACCATCAGCCAGATATGCTGACCTCAGGGACCTCTTAGAAGGCATCCCTATTACCTATGAAGACCAACATCAAGGTGCAACAAAGGAGGCAGAGCTCTTTGAGACATTTTGGAAGATGAACAAAGTTGTAACGCCAGACAAACCCAGGGGTTATGAGCTCCAAGAGTCCTAGTGCTTCTTGCCGATGGCGGAATCCTATACATGGAAGATGATGGGCGTCGAGTACAGCCCAGGCAAAAATTGCAGAATGCTCTGATACCTTGGGCCATCGTGAATGTGATGGTTTCCAAAGGATGATTCCTTCTCCCTCTTCCCCGCCATCACCGCGGTGACACCAGGCATCATCATAGAGTCTGTGAGCAAGAGCCAACTCTGGGCAACCCCACCATGGCCAGACGGTGCATAGCTGTATGGGAAGCAGAAGGAAAAGAATGTGATTTGGGGATCACAATGATACAGAAATAAGAGGAGGTGACCCATTCGGAGGTTCCAAGCACACCTGTAGGGGATGGAAGGCCCTGTCCTTGGATGGTGCTGGCCAACAAGAAGGCATGGCGATGGCGATTTCACACCCAGGTCAGGACACATGCGACAGAGTCGCGAGAGAGGAGTTGGGGAAGACTTGCTATTGGGGCAATCCTGATGGAGGTGGATGCCACCTTGGCGAGCGACGAAGAGGGTAGAACCCTCTCTGGCCACCAGAGCCCAAGCCTCTATAGGGCTGCGCTCACGTTGGAGAAGAGCGCAGGTGGCACCCAAACGAAGAACGGAGCTGGCAGCTTCACGCTCCAACTAGGGGAAGCCCAGTCATGGCAGACCGAGAAGAGAGAATGGAGGTGCCAGACCGGTTAGCTAAACTGGGTAAGCATGCCCTGGCCTATGCCCCCACTCTGATGGCCAGCGTGGGCCAATCCTAGACCACCACCATGGGCTATGGACCCCACAGAGCAAGGTAAATATATCAATTTAAGTACAAATCCTAGAAAATACATTAAAAATAGATCTAGTGTCCTATAAATCCCCCAAAAATACCCATGGATTTAGAAAAATGTCCTATTTATGATGAAACCCTTAGATCAGACAATTGAAGTAGCATTATTGCTAGTTTTTAATTTACAAGATGACACCTTTATTAGGATATATTAAATGTAATAAATGATAGTTATTGACATAAATTTTGAGAAAATTTATTCCAGACCCTAATATCATGTAGAGATAATATGTTGAACCTGATCAAAACTATATTGCCAAAATATTAGGTATTTCTCCATTAATGACTTATAAGATGCTTTTCGTCTCATAATAATTTTAGAAAATAGATAAAGCATTAGAAAAATATGAAAATTGTGTCAGACCCTTAGTATGATTTACCGATCAGTATAAAATTATTGGAAACTCATTTAGGGCCAGTTGAATCTAGGTTTGGCCTAAACTCTAGTTTGGACCTAAATATCATTAATAATGGTGAAAATTGTGTTAATGATGATTATTGTTATTAATCAGGTGATGACCAGAGATGTAGATGATCAATAATGTAAATAGGAATCTCTGAACTTAGGTACGTGGGTTTTATTTAGGTACATGACTAAAGTTCTCTTGCTTGCAATCATGATATGTATGTATGCTCTCTTCTATTTGCAAATATTGAATGTAGTATTTCTATGTAGTACTCGTTGTTTTGTCACTTGAAAACAAAAATTATGAGTAGATGTTTTGTAGTTATTTAAGGTGTTCATTATACCCCCTGATGAGGGAATGGATTATTGTTGACTAGTACACCTCCCTAGAGCACACAGTGTATGGGGAGTTTCCCTAGAGTACTCAGTACATGTGGATGGGCCCAATATATATGGTTTGGTTCTATTCCACCTTAGTAATGCAATCCATCTAGAAAAATGAGTAAAAATTGGCGTATTTCACTTAATGAAGAAATGTTTTCTATGATTTTTTCCTTTCATTCTGCAAGTCTTTTCAAATTATGAAAACCATAAATATATGTATCTTTCTACCCATGTACAGAACACCTTGTGTGTTGATTTGTCGTTTCACGTCTGTTTTAGGTTCAGAGATAGCATGGAAGGAAAATATGGGAGTGAGTAGTTACCCTGGTTGTACCTATTGTGTAGATCTTGATTAGCATACATGGTCATAGACTTGTGTAAAATTTTCTATTGAATGTGTAAATGTAATATGTAATAGTTCATGTTGTAATTAATATACATGTTGAATGTTGAGAATGTTATGGTGTATGCATTACTTTTCAATGTTCATGTATGTGCAAATTACTTCCGTAACACACTTTGATATAATTGCCTAACATTTTCGGGTTTGTCCTCTTGGGCCTTCTAAGTCTCGAGATGGCAGAATCCTAGGTTGTTACATATGTAATCAAGACCTCACCTAAAGTTTAGTCTAGAAAACCTTTCCATCTACCACAAACTAGCGGTATCAGTAGTGCATGATTTACCAGTCGTGTGGATTCTCCGACTCCTGCCTTCGCTCTCAGCAATTGTAGATCATGACCCAAACACATAAATACCACCTTAAATCAACATCACCACTCTTCTATACCTAGCGTATGGAACCTAAACCTCAAACCAGCATCCTGCTCCAACAAGGAAGATGATAGGAAATTGTTTCCCCATCTCACCACCTCCCCCATGAGCACACTTCTCGGATATCCATGCAACATCCTTGCCATCAAGCTCTAAACTCCAGGAGAAGATGATAGTTAAGACCCTTTCTACCTTATAAGAGCTTATGAGGATGAGTACCAGCCCATGAGCCACCCTAGTTGGAGGTCATCTTCGGGCTTGTTCCATGAAACACCAAGCCTAGAAACCAATTATGAAGTGAAGTTGGAACATTAGTGCCTTGGTATTCTACTATACATGATTCCCCCTTCCCTCTATTTTAGATTTGTAGTCTAGTTAGTAGTACAAAAAAGACATATGAATCTAGTTGATATGATAACCTACATTCATATAAATAAAACCTAGTAACTAGTTATAGAAATTTGTCAATTTACTCCATCTTACTAACATATACATGCATCTAAACATATAAACATGTTAGTATGATAGCATTAGGTTATACGAGATTAATAATTTCTTTATTAATGCTAATTTGAGAAAATTAGTTATTACACATGATTTCGATAGTGAATTTAATAGTAAGTAGAATATGTTATACATATGAATCTAATTTATAAGAATAACCCAAGTTGAATTAATTCAATATGGAAAAGTGTATCATATATGTGTGTATACATACATTGATAAATGGACCAGTAACAAGTTAGTAATTTTGGTTATTATGAAAACTATATCCTTCTCCTTAGTACCTATCCTAGAATTACAAACTCTCGAGTACTTTTGATATACAATTTTGACTTACGAACCACTTTAACTTAGGTCTACATATCCTAAAGATAACTTAGATATAAGACCTAAAATAGAGAAAATACTTATGTACTTCAGTATAAAATGTAGATGGATATACACAAATCATAATAATGGAAAAGTTATCAAGTAGTAACCCTAAATGGAAAAATATTTTCCTAACTAACTCACAAACTTGATTCCAAGCCAAGAAGCATTGAATAACTCTAGTACATTCTTTGTTGCTAGGTTCTTGGTACATTGGCATCTTTAATTCTTGTGGACATCTCAATTGGGAATTCTCTTTTGGAACATGTACAAAATTGCCAATTTTCTTATGGAACTATTTATCTCCCTCTTGAATTTCATTTTGCAAAAGTGGTGAACCAGTTTTTTATTAGCTTTTCTCTCTTGTTGATGGTCACCACGACTAAATTTAATATTGAACATTGTTGAGTAATTCAAGTATTGGTTGATTTTGATATTGCCATAAAAATTCAAAATATTGGCTAAGAGTTGTGGCTCACTAGATTTGGCGGGTCATATCCCCCTACACTACTAAGTGGATAATGGATAGTTAGAGGTTCCGAAATACTAATTACCCCCACATGCAAAAGTTTTGTTCTCTCATAGAGAGGAGAACGCTAGGCACCTAGCCACTAGTGAAGGAAAAATATCAGAATGGTTGTGCCAATTGATAAATTATTTGATTTTTCATAATTGGATATCTTGATATTAGTTTTGATAATCTCTTTTTTATGTCTAGTTACCACTTTGAATTGTTAACCCTTTTGAAATTAGCATGGTAACTAGACCATCTTCTTGTTATTACCATAGTCTACCAAGCAAAATTGCCTATATTTGATTGAATAAATGTAGACTTTTATATATTTCAATAATTGAATTTATTACCAGATTTGCAAACCTATATTTCCCTTTTTAGGGTCCATGTGTGGTTTTTCTACCTATAGGAACTTGTGGACATGTTTTAGGACAAAAAACTTGTGATAGGATGGATTTTGGCTTAATTTTAAGGATGATTTTTTTAAAGATGTATATGATGTGATAGGCTAGGTTTTGGCTTAATTTCGAGGACTAAATCTCATTTAATGTGTGTAGGATGTGACCGATTGAAATTTGAAATCCTAAAATGTATAATAACATAAGTGAATCAATGTGTCAGAGTTATAATTAATGTTCTAAGAATTTTAATAAAGTTTGAAGAGCAAATGATATTCGATATTATGTTTAGTTTTATAAGTTTGTGCCTTTTGATGGAATTAATTGACATTTCATACAGATGAAGTTTGACACCAAATTTGAGTGCAAAGTACCTTAAGTTATCATAAAGATACGATTAAAATTTCATGAAGATTGGAGGATCCTAGAGGATCTTATTTAGATTTGGAAAGTATGTAGTAATGTATATAATCATGTATGATAGGCAAATGTTCATGTATATTATCTTGTGATTCAATCAATATCCTTGTCATGAAGTAGGTAGTGTATGGAGTGTGGTGCAATAGAAGCCATCGATCCCAGATCGAAGGGCCACTCACACAACCTTGAGAAGCCATAAATTGACCAGTAAGTGGCTCAATCGAACCATCCACGACAACTATCTATCAACACTAATTTTATTTCCTACCTCAAATCGATGGGATCATGGGTCTATTAAGCCTGTGGTCTTCTTGGCCATCATATGTTGCAAGTAGGGGTTAAGGCACGATCCTAAGTGGATGGTTGCTTCATTCAGAATGTAATGAGGAGAAAGAACCCTCACTATAGCAATTTTGGAAGCCAGAAGAGAAAAAGAGAAACCCCTACTCCTTGTTTGGTTCTCCACTTCAAGCTATAGTTGGTCTGCAGAAGGAGTTAAGAAGGAGAAAGGGAGTGAAGAAGATATTTTGGAGACATGGTGTATGATGAAGAAGGTTCATTATGAATCTGATAAGCCACAAAAGAGTCCAAACTTGATCATTGATGTGCTAATGTTAGTTGACGAATTCTTCATTGCCGAAGTTGAAGGTGGTGTTCAGAGGTGCTTGATAGATGTCAGTTGATCGTTGGAGTTTGTCCTCAGAGTCGTGGCTCTCTTATGGAGGAAGATCATTAGTGTTTCACCCATGGAACTGTAAAGCCATGGAGGTGTGAGGAACATAAGGTTTCTCTTCGTCACTCTTGTGCACCAATGTACTGCCATTTTTGTAAGAATAGAGTGCATCATAGAGATGGTGATGGGTGTAAAATGTTAGAAGTAGACGTCTGTGTGTAGTCATGGAGGTCTAGAATATGTTGTCAAATCTGATGTTATTCTTACAAGACAATGTGGATCACTATGACTCTATTGATCGCACGTAGGAGGAGACCAACGACGGCGAGACATGTTTATAAGAGTGCAGGGACTCACGACGGAGAGGGAATCCCTGATCGTGTCACACATAGGAAGACACATCAAATACACATCATAGGGAGAGACACTAAGTCCCAGTTTAGAGCCCAGACTGACTGGCTCAAGAAATGGGTTGTGCCCCCTTTAGCGGCCGCATGGCAATGGTTGATAGGTTTGAAAAGGTAAATACCTCAGATTATATGTGGATGGTAGATAATTCAAATAAATTAGCAAGAATTTCATAAAAATATAAACAAGCTACCTATATTTTTAGATAAATAAGTAGAACAACATGGAATCTTCTAGTTAGTGTTTTGAATTTATTAGTAGAGGATATCATGCAAGAATTGTGATGCTAATATCATATTCAATAAATATTACATGATGACCCAAAATCATAATAATGCACTAGTTACTCTGAAATCTTATTCATAATCCATATGATCTTGTATATGATAATGTTTGAACATGAAATTATGTAATTTTCTTAGTAGGGATATCCGGGGCTAATAACCCTAAAAAATGTAGCAAATAGATATGTGGTCAGTAAATGTTGGAATTTCCAAAATATGTTCATAACATTATCTGAAACATTATATGCAACAAGTATATCTATCCTATGTACAAAATTCATGATATGATAATAATTACTCATAATACATGATTTACAACCCTAATTGGAGTAATGTTTGTGACCTATGGTTAATTTGTTCACAAAAACATATGCTACTTAGTATTCAAATAATCTATACTAATTTGTAACATAATTAAAAAATAAGATCAGTAAGACAAATACAATAATATAAGACAAGCAATGATGAACATACCCTAATGAACCAACTTAAACCCTAAAATGGACATAAATAGGGTTAAGATGATGAGATCTAATGCATGATGTGTGATCTAGTCTTAATCAGGGGTTTATGAGAATATAATTGATATCAGGAGTTGACCAAGGATAGAATTGACTAATCAATGTGTGGATTGGGTTATATTGGTTGAAGGTATGCTTTACCTCTTACTTGGACTACTATATGTTGTGGTTGTATTATGCATGCAGAAATACTTGGCTTATGATATTGGATGAAATAAATGATCTAGTATGCTACCTTCCATGATTTTTTGTATACATAATTCGGAATACCTCAAATATAATATATTTATTTCATTATATGAAAGTACTAAAATCTTTGGTAGTATAGTGCTCAGAAGTCACTTACCTTTTTGGTAGTCGATCACATTGTCCATATGATCTAACTCTTTGGTATTCGATCATAAAGGCCTTAATCTTGAACTCCTTGGAGACTCAAAAGAATGCATCAAAACCTTCAGTGATCAATGCATGGATATATAATGGAAAATATGCTTAAAATGTGTGTTCCCTTTTGTTAATAAAGTTTTTTTTCAAGTATGCTTTTGTTATATTGTGTTACTTCCAAGTATTAGTTTCATTTCATTGCCAAGTCTTTGTATCAAAAAGTTATATGAAACACATAGGAGTACTCAATACAATATTTTAGAATGTTGTGCTGACATGTACAATTTGTAATCTTTTCCATAGGTTGTGGACATACGCTCTTGAAGAATCATTATAGTTGAGATTTGTTTGGTGAGTTCATGTATAGATGGTCCTATTGTCTAAAGATCCTATTTTAGAATGTAGTATGTGCATATGTAGAATTTTATTATTCAATGTGTAATATCAAATGTTGAAATAAGTCATCTAGTAATTATATGTTGAATGGTGACCTTGTGTTGTTATAGTTTGTTTACTATTCATATGCATGTGTTAATTTTGTTTCCTTTCGACTCCCTTATTTTATTATTCTTAGCCTAGTTATTGAGTTTGAATTCAGAATCATGTTGAGGTGAGGGTTTCAATTTGGACATCATGTTTGGTCACACTGTTGAAAATCTGAGAACATCATGGAATCATCTAATCAATATTTTGAAGTTATAATTAGAGGAATATCATACAATAATTGTGATGCTAATATCATATTTAATAAAAATTAGATGATGACCAAAAATCATACTAATGCACCAATATCTCCAAAATCTTATGTATAATCCATATGATATCGTATGTGATAATTTTTTAACATGAAATTATGTAATTTTCTTAGTATGGATATCTAGGGCTAATAATTGTAAATAAAATGTAGCAAATATGTATACAGACAATAAATGTTGGAGTTTCCATTATTTGTTCATAACATTATATGAAACAATATGTGCAACCACTATATCTATCCTATGTAAGAAATTCATGTTATGATGATAATGACTTATAATACATGGTTGGTACCCCTCATTGGAGTAATGTATGTAACCTAGGGTTAATATGTGAAAAAACATATATGCAATGTAGTATTCATATAATCTATATTAATCTGGAATAGAAATGGAAAATAAGATTTGTAATATAACTACAAGAATATAAGTCAAGTAATGATGCACATACCCTAATGAACCAAATTAAACCATAAAATGGACATTAACATGGTTAACATGATGGGATATATTGCATGAAATGTGATCTTGTCTTAATCAGGGGTTTACGAGGATATAGTTCATATCAGGAGTTGACTAAGGATAGAGTTGACTCATGAATGTGTACATTATATTATCTTGGTTTAAGGTACACTTTACCTCGTACTAGGCCTAATATATATTATTGTTGTATTATGTCTGTAAAAATATTGGGCATATGATATTGAATGAAATAACTAATCTGGTATGCTACCTTCCTTGATTTTCTCTATACATAGTTCTAAACACCTCAAACATAATATACCTATTCCATTATATGAAAATAGTGTAATGTTTGGTAGTACAATGCTTGGAAGTGACTTAACTCTTTGGTAGTTGGTCAAATTGTACATATGATCTAATTCCTCGATATTCAATCATAAAGGCCTTAATCTTGAACTCCTTGGGAGTCAACAGAATGCATTAAAACCTTTGATGGTAAATGCATGTATATATAATAGAAAATATGCTTAAAATATGTGTTCTTTTTTGTTACTAAAGATCTTTTTTCAAGTCTGCTTTTTTTATCTTTTATTACTACCAAGTATTAGTTCTATGTTATTTCCAAGTCATAGTATCAGAGAGGTATATGAAACATGTAGATGTACTCAGTAAAATATTTTAGAATATTGTGATGATGTGTACAACTTGTACTCTTTCGTTTAGGTTGTGGACATACGCTCTTGAAGAATCAATATAGTTGAGAGTTGTGTGGCGAGCTGATGCACATGTGGACCTATTGTCTAAAGATCTTGTTTTAGAATGTAGTATGTGCATATTTAAAAGTTAACTATTCAATGTGTAGCATCAAATGTTGTAATAAGTCATCTTGTAATGATATGTTGAATGGTGAGCTTGTGTTGTTATGGTTTGTTTATTGTTCATGTTCATGTGATATTGTTGTTTCCTTCTGACTCCCTTAATTCTCTTCTTCTTGGCCTAGTGTGTAAGATTGAATTGGGATTGTCACTTAGGCAAGGGTTTAAATTTGGACGTTACATGTGTGGTCAAGGAATTGAAAATCTGATAACAACATGGAATTGTCTTATCAATATTTTGAAGTTATAATGAGAGGAATATCATGAAAGAATTGTGATGCCAATATCATGTCCAATAAATACTAGATGATGAACCAAAATCATAATAATGCACCAATAACTCCAAAAATCTTATGTATAATCGTTATGATGTCGGATATGATAATGTTTGAACTTGGAATTATGTAATTTTTTTAGTATGGCTATCTAAGGAAAATAACCATAAATAAAGTGTAGCAAACACATATATGGTCAATAAATGTGGCAATTTCATGAATATGTTTATAACTTTATATAAAACATTTTGTACAACTAATATATCTATCCTATGTATGAAATTCATCTTATGATGATAATGACTCATAATACATGGTTTGTAACCCTCGTTAGAGTTATGTATGTAACCTAGGGTTAATATGTGTAGAAAAATATACGCAATGTAACATTTCATTTAATCTATACTAATCTAGAAAAAAATTGGAAAATACGACCAGTAAGATAACTATAAGAATATAAGACAAGTAATGATGCATATACCCTAATGAACCAACTTAAATGCTAAAATGGACATAAATAGAATTAAGATGATGATATATAATGCATTGTATGTGATCTTGTCTTAATCAGGGGTTTATGATGATATAATTGATATCAGGAGTTGACCAAGGATAGAGATGACTCATGGATGTGTGGATTAGATTGTCTTGGTTGAAGTTATACTTTAACTCTTACATGGCCTACTATATATTATGGTTGTATTATGTGGGTAAAAATACTTGGCATATGATACTGGATGAAATTACTAATCTTGCATGCTACCTTGCTTGATTTTCTAAAAATATAGTTCTAAACACCTTAAATATAATATATTTGTTCAATTATATTAAAGCAATAAACTCTTTAGTAGTTAGTTCTTGGAAGTGACTTAACTCTTTGGTAGTCTGTCACATTGTACATATGATCTAACTCTTTGGCAGTCGATCATAAAGGCCTAAATCGTGAACTCCTTGAGAGTCAAGAGAATGCATCAAAACCTTCGGCGGTCAATGCATACATAATGGAAAGTTTGCCTAAAATATTTGTTCTCTTTTGTTAATAAGCATTCGTTGTTCAAGTATACTTTGTTATATTTGTTTATTACTACCAAGTTCTAGTTTTATCTTATTGCCAAGTCATATTAATGAGGTATATAAAAAAGACACGTAGGCATTCTCAGTATAATATTTTAGAATATTGTGCTAATGTGTACCACATGTAATATCTTATTTAGGTGATGTGGACATGTGCATTTGAAGAACCAAGATATTAGAGAATTTGTGTCGCGAGCTGATGCACAAGTGGACCTATTGTCTAAAGATCATGTTATAGATGGTAGTATGTGCATATGTAGAAGTTTACTTTTCAATGTATAATAAGTCATTTTATAATTATATGTTGAATGGTGAACATGTTTTGTATGGCTTGTTATCATTCATATGCATGTGCTACTATTATTTCCTTCTGACTCCCTTGATTTTCTTCTTCTTGGCCTAGTGTGTGAGTTTGAATTTGAGTTCTTGCTGAGGTGTGGGTTTAAATTTGGACAACAAACACGTGGTCAAGGTGTTGAAAATCTACAGACGTCACAAAACTAGAAGAGACATGCTGGAACTATCGCATATCGAAGAGTATCTAAGACTTATATACATTCTTTGATTTTGTAATCATATTTGTAAGCTTCTGTGATTCTAATGTATTGGATAATTATAAAAATATTTGTTTATATTTATTATTAAAATTTGTAAATATTTTATCATAAGGATCATATTTTTACACACTCCATTTAAACAATGGAGAAGTTTCACTTGAATATTGGAGCCACTCCACTTGAACAATGGAGTTGTTACAATTGAATAGTGGAGTTATAACACTTAAATAATGGATCACTTCCTCACTACCAGTTGACTAGCTCTGCTTGAATAATGGATCAATGACTCCCAATGGCAGAGGGGATCCACTTGAGTAGTGGAGTACAATCTCAAAAATAGTATAGTGACTCAACTTGAATAACGGAGTAGTGTTTCCCAAATAATGGACCATCTATCCTTCAGTAATATAAAGGTAGCTCCAGGACAATGAGGCAGTTGCACATGAATAATTGAGTGGTAGCTCCTATGAAATGGAGATGCTCCACTTGATTAATTATGTAGCAACTCCCGCAAAGATGTGAATCCACTTGAATAATGAAGAGGCTAATGTTGAATCGTGGAGTGGCTCCACTTTAAAAATGGTGTGGAACACTTTGAGTAGTGGAGCAACTGCATTTCTGTAATCGAGTGGCTCTAAATTTATTGAGTGGCTCTTCATAAACAATGGATATTCTCCTCACAAATATTGAAGTGGATTGAATTAGACTTTAAAATAGTGGATCAACTCCACTTGAACACAATAGTATAAACTCCCAAATAATGGAGAGATTCCCTTTCAACACTGGATGGAGTTACCCCACTACTACACAACATGGTAAAATAATAAATTTAATTTTTTTATAGTATTAATCAAACTTTGTTGGGACTGAGGCTTAGATGATGATGATGATGATTAATCAAACTCTGTACCTATATTCTGGAGAACCAGAACACTTGCTAATACACCACCACCAAATCCTTGTTGTACTATGCTACTACACTACCAACACATCCTTGTTGTATTATAAACAATAATAGACCACTACAATTGTCTGGGTGTGCTCTATCTATAACACACTTCCCTATAGCACACTCCTACTTCAAAACACTAACACCAATTTTTAAAATGGCCCACATAAATTTGACCCACACACTAACAGATTTCCCAAAGGTTTTTGTTTGGTGGCCCATATTGCATTCAGAAAAAAAAGGTTGTCAACACTAGATATTTTTTCACAATGAAGGGGCATCATCCAACTAGGAAAACATTAAAGTAAAAATGATATTGGTAATTAAACACAAGATATATATCCATTATTTTCATCCCAAAAGATAGGATTTTAGAGACTCAACTGGTTGGATGGGACAACACTATAATGGACTAGTGTACTTCGAGAGGAAAATAAAGGGGAAGGAAGAAATAATGGGATTCATAGATAAAAAAAGAGTAAAGTATTAGGAAAATAGAAAAATAAATAATAAGGGGAGGAGGATGGAAGTAGTAGGAAGAGTGAGAAATAAAATATGGGATGGAGGGAGTAGGAAAGTAGTGTTAAGATAGAAAAATAAAAAAATAGATAGATGGTAAATTATGGGAAGATATAGAAATAGAAAAGTAAAAAGGGTTGAGAGAATTATAAAAAAATGGAGAATTAGAAAAACATGAGAGAGGGATGAGAGAAGTGGTGGTTAGAGAGAGAATGATGAAAATAAGAAGGAAGGAGGAGGGAAATAGTAGGAAGAAGGAAAGTTAAGAAATTTGAGGGGATGGATGATGGAGGTAGGACAAGATAACACATTAATAATGCTAGGTAACACATTGGAACATCCATAGCAAAATATATCAATATGGTGCAAAAATAACACATTAGACGTTGTTGACACCCAATTTTTTCCCACTCAACAATAATTTTTATCCTCTTGCTAGTGATGAAATTCATTCCATCTCTCCACCTTTTTCCATATCTTTCCATATATTTTGCCTATTTAATCAATTCATTTTCACCAACATTTAGCCAGTTCGGGGCTTCCTGCATAGAAAATATTCTTTTTTGGACTTAAATATAGTTTTGGCCATTAATTTTGTTTTTTATAATATTTTCATATAAAACTACCAATTTAGTTAATTTTGAATAAATTATACAATTTCCTTTTTTCACAAAAATACATATCCTTTTGGATAATGATGAAGGATAATCCTCAATTGATGTTTATTTCCATTCCTTCATTATTTTTTTAAATTTTATTCACAATCTTCTCTTTCCATAGATTATAACTAATTTTCTTCAATATGTTCATGAAGCATCGCAGAAATTGAAAGAAAGGTTTTAACCTGACCGGGTCACCTGGAGGGTTACAACCATCTAACATGTAAAACATAGTGAATTTCCTCGATCCATGGACACACCTTCATGGTGCATTGTTGTGTTTGATAGTATATTCTAGAATCTCTTATTCATGGACTCCAAATCCTAACTCTATCCTATAAGAACGCCCCATATCCAACATATTTTGCATCCTTTGACCCTCCTAAAGATTTAGGGTCAACTATCCCCTATTTATTTCCATCATTTCTTGTGTTTAGATGATCCTTCCTCTGACACAAATTGCTTTTTTAGTGTCATTAGGTTGCACCACGATAATCCTACCTATAAAAATTGATGATCATTAACTACTCTTAACTACCATCTTATGCATATCATTAGCTTTAATTGTTCATAACTATATATATTCTTAATCTAGTTGAATCATGCTACCATTATGTTATTTTCTTATGAATCAATTCAACTACTTGAATAATTATTAAATCTTGCTTTTGACTTATATCATTTCTCATCATCCTATAATTTTCCTATGCATTTGTCCTAATCTCTAGGAAACGATCTCCATTGTGAGAGCAACTGGGGTAATTAGGACCTCTAAATTTAAACATTAGGACCTTAAGGGATATGATGGTAATGTTGTGGACATATATACTGATAAAGGTATCCAAACAATAAAAAAATTCTTCTAATAATTTTTATTGTTTTTTTAAATATACCTAAAACATCCATGTCTTTCAAGATGTTAATAAATAGTTTCAGTATCTGTTTAACGAGCATGATGGAGGTGATAATCCTTTTGGACTTGTTACAAGATCACCAAATTTGATTTTTGGTTAAGCTTTCCATTTTCTTATCTATCTAAAATTTGGATGTTGGAGTTGATCGAGTTTCTACCTTAGATTCAAAAACATTTATCTTGTTTTTACTCATTTTATGAATAAAACATGGTGGTGACTCCAATAACATATTCTTATATTATTTTTCTACGTGATGCCGAATTAACTTTCTCACCACATATGTACACATATTTTTTTGGATAGGCTGACACTGCTTGGCAACTCCGTTGGAGAGCATCAAAAGATATAAGTTGATTTCCTCATTTCTTTTTAACTTCAAATGCTTTTGTTTATTTCAAAGGTTGGTTTGTTTTTTTATCTTTCTTTCTATTTTTTTCTATTTTTCTAATGTTCAATGGACCTGGATCCTTCTGATGGGAGGGGGTAAAAATAGAAAGGCTCATTGCTGCATGTTTATCTCTACTTCACCTAACCTGATTTGGTGTCTCTTCAGTTCTATTTTTTATGTTGTTTTCTCTTTTTTGCATCTTTAGATTTTGTCTCTTTCCATTGAATTATGGTTTCAAATTAACTTACCTTTTTAGCATTTCAAATCCACTTTCCTTTCTTTTTTTTCCTTTTTTCAAAAATGATAATAATAATAAAATAAGATATAATAAAAATATGCAAGAAAATGGAAAGGATGACAAAATCTATATGTAATACCCCAATTTCTAAAACATTCACAACACTAAGAAGAAGCATAGATCTCATTGGGATGTCACTAAATGATTGTCATTGCATAAAAATAGAGTACATATATAAACCAACAAATGATAAAGTAACAGTTCTCAAACTCAAGTCCTCAGTATAACTCATACATGAACAAAACTAAACATGTTTACTCTTAAAAATCCTACACTTTCTCATAAAACTCGCACGAAATGAAAACATGTTTCATAAACATAAAGGAAATATACTCTATTGATAGTTGGCACCCCACCAAGTTTGGGCTAGATGTACTTGAGCTCCTTCTTCAATTGGTCCTTAGACAACGTTATCCTTGACTTTGCTCCTTTCCTACGGGCATCGTGCCCCCAGTCATGCATCAAACATATTGGTAAGTGGAATTGAACATATTACATCTTTAAAGAAAACATGTAAATTGGAAATAAACTTTAAACATTAAACATTGAAAAAGATACAATTGTTTTTGGATTATGTCTTTTATCTTGACCTATATATGGATGCTCAGGTTTTGCACTGAAGTACCTCTTCTCTTATGCACCAAAGTGCCTCTTGGGTTGCACAAGTGTGCCTCATCTCTTATGCACCGAAGTGCCTCTTAGTTTTGCTCCAAGGAGCCTCTTGGTGAGGATCTTATATAAGTTGTCTTTTAATCATTATCTTTCTCTTTAAACTCTTAACTTTATCATAAAATCTTAATCTTGTCAATAATATAAATTTTCATGAAAGATGATACAATAAATATTGACAACGAATAATGACTTTCAGTTTCTTATAAAATCATTGAATTTTATCAATTGAAATAGTAAATAATCTTTCATATCATTCATGGTACATACGTATAAGCAATCAATCAATTACTTATGTTCAAAGTGCATGGACCACTTACCTCTCTCTTAGAGAAGATCCTAATTCATTCCTTAGGCTGAAGAAACACGAAACACGTTCTTGCGGTTAAGAAACCCTAATTACCCTATTATAACAATTATCATTAATTAATAATTAATATTCAACCTAATTCTAGGGTTTTGGAGTTCATTAATGATTCAGGTAAAAACAGAGTTCAATCAGGGTTTGAAACTAAGTCCGCCATCTATATCTCAAAAAATTGAACAAAATCCATATATAACTTGACCCCATTGGATGTACCACTAAAAATATATGAATTTTCATTTATGGACAATAAAACACTTGAGAAAATCCACGTATTAATAAATAGGCCGCATAGTCACAGACTGAGGTGGCCCAATACCAACCCACCACATGGACCTGGCCCTTACTTGTAAGTATGGGGACAACTAGGAAGAACAAAGGGTAAAAATATTGGATTACCCCATGGAGGCACGGTAAGCGTATCAAACAGTCCAGGGAAAGGGTGGAAATACACATTCGGTTATCTTCCTCACAAAAACACGAACAAATAGTTCGATTCATTGCAACCATGAAATCAATTTGAGTGGATCTCTTCACCTCATAGGTAGGAGATTACATCGACAATTACTCCATCACTGGTTGAACCTGTAAAGCTAAGGCTTGCATCCTGTGGTGGCCAAAAGCCCAAGCTGGTTCCGCTGCCATGAGCGGATTAGAGGAGGGACAAGGGGTAGTCCAAAATCTCAAAAACCAAACACTCGAGACTAAACAAGATTCTAGGAACTCTTGACATCACAAGATGGAGATAAATCAGTAAAATATGACCCCAAACTTGATTGGAAGTGACGAACTCCTCTATAGATTCATGAAATCAACAAAGAAGGAGAAGGGGGAAAAAGGGAGAGAAGATTCATGATGTTCTTAGTGAAGTTGAAGGTCAATGGAGGTTCTTAGCGTTCATGGGAGATGCCCTGAAGTCACAACTTAAGTCCCAGTGGTCAAAAACACCATGTCGCCAACTTGGGGGTCGACCAGCGGAAGGTGGTCTTGGGGAGATCCAAAAATGATGATTGCAAGCAAACTAGGGTAGATGGGAGTGGAATTCGGTTCCTTGAAGTTTGGGGAATGTTTTCGGGGCCCGACTTATATAGGTGATAGATGAGAGAGGCTAGAGACCCATACCACACATGAAATAGGGGAGGCACATGGCAGCTTGTCGATGTGGAAATTAGGGCATGAAGCAATATAGAGTTTGGGATCAGGAGACTCGCTAGGATGCGAGGATGGTGAAAAGGCAGCTACATAGCACATAGGCTTAGCAAAGAGGGAGACAGAACAGAGAAATCAATCCCGCTCACAACAGACTCCTGCTAACTTAGGGAGTCAGGCAAGAGAGAAACTCATAGTGTTTGAGTGTCCTAATCAGACTCTCCCTGTGTCCACATGACACTCATTTAGACGTTGGACCAAAGTCCAGATTAGTTAGGATTAGATATATTAGGGTTATTTATTAAATTTAGGTTAGTTATTTTCTAGTTCAAATTGGAGTAGCTAGGAAAGTCCAAATCTTCTCAAATTTCATGTATAACCTAATTGGGACACAAGGAACCTAAAATTAGGGTTAGTGTTTGGATTTGACCAACTTGGATTACTGCATTTCTCTTTTTAGCATAAATGTTTAATTAATCATACAAGAATACATAAAATGAATTTGAGGATAAAATTTTGGGTGAATCATTAAATTATCAACATCAACTTATGGTAAAATTATGAGGCCATAAAAAGAAAATTAATTGGGTAAGTTTCATATTAAACCCTAAATGTCACTTAACTAATAGTTAGGGTTGTATCGATGATATTGAATTTAAATTTAGTGAAAAAAGTTATCCAATTTACTTTATTTAACATATTTGGGAACCATCATCACATTATTATATGGTTTGATCATAAATTTTGAAACAAAACAAATTAGGGTTTCAAATTAGGGTCATTTTATAAGGTTTAAAATTTTAAGGTGTTACACTATATGTGTTGCGGAAGATATTATATTTATTACTAATTGCATGATTGTTCTATTATATGCTTATCATGTGTCTTTCATGTTATTTTATTATGGACTTGCTTTTTAAAATCTAAAAAAATCCACTTACATTGTGCAAACTTGTAGATCGATATGTCTATGTCTCGAATTCCAATGCTCATGTTCGATCCCTAGATGTGGTGTAGTGGTGCTATTAAATGTATTGATACAATGTTAAGTTAGACATCGAAAGGCCTTGAGGACACCACCCTTTTCTAGAAATCATGATTATTGAGGTCCTTCAGGTCACAATGTATACCAGGGTAGTATCCAAATATGTTGAAATCGAGTTACTCCCCCCCGATGAATGTCATCATGCCATAGGAAAGTTAAGAACCAACCCCTTCTATGCAAGTCACAATTGAACAAGGACATAAATTGGATCTAAGATCATGGAGTAAGAAAGACAAGGGTCATTTTCTTTCCATGCATGCTTTTTGTAATTTTTGCTTGGATGCTATGAAATGTTTCTTTCTTTATAGATTCAAGATTGTCACTTTAACTAAGATTGGGGTACGAACATCTTCATGTGTAGGCCAACAGTCCAAAATCAAGTCATCTTTCTAAGATTAACAATCTTTTCCAATATGAAACAATTTTTCAAATATTAATAATATATTTCAAAATAAAACAATAATGATAAGATTAGGGTTTGTAAACCAAAAGAACATGTAAAGTGATTATTAGGGTTTGAAAAGACAAAAACCTAATGAAATGTTAACTTGGACCCTAACTCAGTCCTAATGGTAGATTTAGGATAAAATAATAATACATGGGTATTATAATTTAATTTTAGGATAGTTGCTTGTTTTTTTTTCTTTTGTTACCCTTTTTTGGACATCAAATTACTTCTGAGAAAGGTATGTGGTTATGCCTAAGACTGCCCGCATCAATTTCTTATGGTTTTTTGAGGTTTCCCAAAATGGATTGCAAATAAATTCTTGCTTGTTTATTTATTTTTGGAAACCTATAAAGTAACTATGGATATCACATTATACAGACATGGCTAGATGGAATCCTAAGCCACCTTTGGATGTATGAAAATATAAGGAAAATGATCATTAAGATAGCGGGGGCAGAGGAGCATCCAAAATCAACCCCTAGGTGATGAAAATTGTTATTAAAAATATAAGTAAAATTATTATTAAGCCCATGGGGCAGAGTATCATCAAAAATCAACCCCTAGGTGGGGAAAATTGATATGGTACCTTAGCGAATGACGGGAGAAGGTGGACTATGTCCACTACCAGGAAAAAACCCTAATGGGTTTCATAGAGGTTAGAAAGATCAAGATTGAGTTCTTATGATGAAAATATTAATTTTTGTTTTCTAATGATAATTGTTATGTATATGTTGTTACACATTGATGCAATCTTTTGTTTCACCCACATGCCAATATAACTTGTGATACTGACTGAGTTTTGTTTTTTGCCGTGTTTAGATAATATGGTATCATTTTTGCAAGTATGATGAAAATGGACATGTAGAGAAGAAGACACCGAAAGTAAAGATTTAATATAATTCTAGATGATATAGTTAATTAGTCATTAGTTCATGTTGCAAACTTTAGAAATCCATATCATGGAACTCCTTAGTGGAGTGTGTAACTTTTTATATTGTTCAAACTCTTTTACTTTTTAGTGAAATTTCTTAATTATTTCTAGTAATTTGATAAACCATCGATCATGTATATATGGTAATGGCCCTTTCCCTCTCGGTCTACCTGAATAGGGGATAACAAAGGGAGGAGGCCATTGCATTTGGTATCTGAGCTGGTTTACCATTTAACCTCTAATAATTATTAAATTTTTAGAAACTTTGTAGAGCTCAAGGGAATTATAAGAGTGTTTTACAAAGACAATGGTGTCTAGAAAGGACCATGATTCTAGGGCTGGAAAAGCTTTCCTCTGAACTGCTAGTCTGCTTTTGAGGACTCCCAGACCAGTGTATTCAATCTGGCCAAAGTCATAGGATTTTACTCGAAATAAAAATACCTCTAGGATCTCTTCTCATTTGATTTCATCACTTCAATACCTCCTACACTCATTAAACCATAGGTACTTGTAACTGCTCTCCTCATCTCTTTCTAAGTACTAGGGCTATGGATATTAGGATTAAGGCATCCTCCACTAAATAATAAAACACATATAAACCAGATTTCATGGACATAACTCTAGGATGCATTAATATCCTAAGTATAAAATGGAGGTTAATAAAGTCAAATTTTGTGAAACAACATGGCCCGCACCAAGATCACCGTCATCCTTGACTGCCAAGTGGGAAGACCCACCTATCAGAAGAGATTGTCTCCAAGAGGGGTGATGGAAGATGAGACTTCTACGAAATAGAAAAGGTCAAAGGAGGCCACCACTCAGGAAGGTTTCGAGCCCAAAGTTGCCACCTCCAACATATTGAACCCTGAAGATGGTCCCGACCCTAGGTATGAATCTATGATGGAAGTGGAGTCCAAGGATAAACCTGAACATGATTTTAGTCCTAATCCTACAGTCAGACTAGTTTATGCCCCTGATGATGTATGGCTAGAACTATAGAAGGAACTCATACAAAACTGTCAGTTCCCTTGCACCCAAGAAAGTTTCTAGAGATGAGAACAGTAAACCCCTACCTATTCGTCCTCTTCATGAAGTCACCCTCCTTGACTTCATCAAGTTTGGTATAGAAATGTTCTGGGGTGAAGACAACTTTGAGGTGGAAGCCAGGCTTCGTGCTGTGGAAAAAGGTTTCCGTGCTCTGGAAGTACAACCCAACATGAAGGTTCACTTTGCAACCCACCTTCTTGAGGGAACAACAATAAATTGGTGGGAAAATTACATCACCAACATAGATTCGATCACACCACCCGATGGCCTAGAAGGACTTCCATACCATCCTCTCATCCTACTTCACCCTATACATGGAGAAAATTGATATATCTATTCAGAATCTACCTAAGGGATATATAGAGTTTGCGAAAGGCATTTCTACTCCAAGGATTGATAATGGAAAAGGGAAAGGCCATAATTACATAAGGAAATAAGAATGATAGAAAAGGAAAACCCAGACACTAGAATCCCAGACACTCCTAGCATACCCCGGAAAGGAAGCATCACAGAGGATGCCACTATGAGAATAAAGTATGTTATTTTATTGACAAGAAGGACATATTTGGGTTGACTGTCCTCTCCCCGATCTTAGAGGACTAGGTCTAGTAGAGGATACAAAAGCTTTTAGGGTAATGAAAAGGTCATCAATGTAACGGTCAAGTTTTTGTTCTTCAGTGAGGTTGGTGACATGCCTCTCTAGCAAGCGGAACTGTCGGCTGTATTCAGCCACTGTGTTAGTTCCTTGGGTCAGGGTGAGGAATTGTTTTTGTTTTTCCTTTCTCTCAGATGTGGGTTGGAAACAGTTGGTGAAAATGGGTTTGAAGGCTTCCCAGTTGACAGGGATGACCTATTGTGATCAGATGTAATTCTCCCACCACAATTTGGCTGCTCCCTTCAACTGGTAGGTGGAAAAACCAACCTTGTCTTGTTCAGGGCACCTCAAAACCCTAAAGGTGTTTTCCATGGACACTAACCAGGCATCATCCTTGTCTAGGACATCATCTTTGTCTTCCCCATAGAAGGTTTCAGGGCTGAGTTTCAGGAAATCCTGGATAGTGGTGGGTTTTGGGTTTTGGGTTGGTACAAGGGATGTTGTACGAACAGCTAGGTCATGAAGGGCATCCATGATGGTGTTTTGTTTTAATTCCCATTCCCCCATATTGTTGGTCTTATTGGCAGAATTGACATCTTCATCATCCTCTATGCGGGGCTTCTTCCCCTTGTCTTTAGTACCAGAGGTCCCTTTACCATCCCTGTTGTTCCTGGTTTTTGGGGCCATCTGCAAGAGTTCAACTAATATAAGTTTCCTTATTTATTACTTTCAAAGCAAGAATATGATAGATCATGGAAATATTGCAACAAGTTTTCTCAATTTATTTTCGGATTTTAGTTATTCCCGTCCTTAATTTACCCAAAATAGAGAGAGTATATAGATCAAGTCATGACACCTTAAGGAAAATGAGAAGATGAGGAGTCATCCTACTTCCTTCTAATAGGTGGCTTGGGCAATCCTTAAAGAAGAGATAAGATGCTAGAAGACTCTCTAGGGTTATAGGAAGTCCTTCCATCCATTTGTGGATCAACTAAGGCCAGGTGGAGCAGGAGGAACCTCAGCCACCATGAAGACGGATAGGAGGAATTATACCAGAACCCCCTTGTGCTCTTTCTAGACACCTCAGTTTTCACCATAGTGGATTTTAGGGCTTCCTTGGTTCAGCGATTAAGAATATCATTTCACCAATGCATATGAAGTGTGTTATGGCTCTGATACCAACTGTCACGGATCCGTTCTTACCCCAATCCCAATCCCACTTTCCAAAAGGGCAGTGTTAAAGGGATTAGAGTGCCTGTCCCTGAGTGGCCCGAAAATCACACACAGATAATATGCAAAAACGAAATAACATCCTTCTTTATTAAAATGAACCAAAAAGTTTAATACATCAGGCCCGTAGGCAACAGGAAAAAGAAAGAGATAAGAACTAGCCTACAACTACATCCCTTTTACAATTAGCTCCCATGTAGAGTCCATAAGATGTAGCAGTCTTTATTGCAGTAGATGAAAGAGTAGATGAGTCTAGTTCCTTGCATTACCTACAATCGAGAAAATCAAGACACAAAGTCAATGCAATTGCACTGTACGCTATATAAAAACAAGTAAAATAGTTTTATAAGAAAAACTATGTATGCTTGATAGGACATGCTTCAAAGCATTATCGAACGATTTCCAAAAACCAAAATATTATTCAACAACAAATTTTATTATGAATTTCCCATTATGCTGTAATTCAAGAAGCATGCTTATATTAGTTTGGGTGACTCTACTATCCCAACGCGATGGAAAGGTCACCAAACTCCTTCTCACCCTAGGAGATAGGAGTGCAAAATCCCACCTTCCAATGAGGGGGTTTTGCCTATATTTCAATATCAACATTATCCACTTTTCCAACATCATTATCAACATCAATATACGGGTAGTCATAATGGGTCTAGTGATTTAGATTTCATGTTCCTCAACATATAATATAGAAGAAAAATGGAAGACTATTCATAGGGAACAATATTTCATCCAAATAACTAGCCAAGCATATTTCAAGAGATACCTAAGAAAATAGCATCATACAACCAAGGAGGAGTAGTATAATAGCGTACCTTTCTAAAGAGTATTTGTAGTATAGATCCCAAGAGAGAGAGTAAATCAACCCTTTGAGTCAGATCCTAGATCAAAATATTGGATCAAGGGTCAAGATCATAGATTAAAAAGAATCATGCTTTGTTATTCAAGATTAGGGTTACATTTTCCTATTTCTACCTTAGGTTTAGGTCATCAACAATATTTCCATAACTCCAACAAATATTCAAGTATCAAACATGTTTCATGAATGGATGACCTTCCTAGGTTTATTTAGGAATATATGTCAACCCTAATTATCAATATCATTATCCAAGCATCAAAATCTTATTTCAAGTATATGATTCAACTTTTTAGAGTAAAGAGATAAGAGGATCATGATCAACCCTAATTTTGTCAAAAGATGATTTTGTGTCTCAGAACGATCATTAGAAATAGGAATAAGAGTTTCTTCAAGATTAATCATCATATAAGATAATTAACAAGGCATAAGAGAAAGATCAGGGCATATCCGTGATAAAAGTCAAGAATTAAGATTCACAAGTATTTGTAACAGATCAGATGGATTTTTCTGATCAAAATAGACTATAAATTCACTATTTTTTGAGCTACGGATCTCAAGATATCGTTTTTGTAAGAAAAAGGCTATTTATTGGCTTTTAGGGCAGAGAGGTGGGAAATACCAGAAATAGAGGGTCGTTGATCGTCGGACCACCGTGGTCTCGCGACCAGATCAGTGGTGGAGAGGATCTGTGCTCTAAAGTAAGAGAGGGACTCGCGCAGGGGTCGATGACCGTTCGATCTCAAACGGGACCAGCGTGGGCTTCGATCGGATGGTCGATGTTGCTCGCCCTAACCAAAAGGACCCATTCGCGAGTAGAGCTGCTCCATGGCGGTGTGGCTGCCGGAGGTGGAGGGAAAGAGAGGGGGAGGGTACGGTGCGAGGAAAGGAGGTGCCGGTCGAGTTCGTGGGGGCGAGCCGACCTCAAGGGGGTATTTACAAAGACAATTGGGGCTAGGGTTAGGGTTATCCAAGGGGGCGGCGCACCCTAAGTCGGGGCCTGGTTTCCTTGGCCTCGCAAGCCACGATTCCACCATCTAAACCATGCAGAAGCTTCGCGAAGGGCTGGGAGAACTTTCGGTCGAGTTTTTGGATACAAGCTGCTCGGCCGGGGTCGAGCCATGGCCGGCTGGTCCACCGTGGACCCGTGCCAACCCTAGCGCGAGCTAGGGGATGACCCCAGCGCCGTTGGATCACGATCCAAGGCTGCTGGGTCACCCTCCTTGCCCAGCGGCACCCTAAACCGGGAATGGGTCGGGCCCAACAAGAAAAAGAGGGGAAAAGGTGGGAAACAATTGGCAAAGAAAGCAATGGAAAGGTTAAAACTTTAGAAAAATCATATAAAATCGTAGGAAGGTCCAAATGATCTCAAATTTGGACCATATCTTCAATATGAAGTGTATCATAACCTGCCAAAGTTTGGAGACCAAAGGATAAAGTTAATTAGTCAAACGCAAGCATTTTCTCAAAGAGGTGTATTAAGTTAAATTAAAGTGTCCAAGAGTGCATAAAATTCATAAAATACAAAAGAATTTGATTTTGAGTATCTATATTGATCAAGGAGTCAAAAGATATTGTAAATGATCATTATAAAGGTGAAAGATAAAATAAATAGTATAAAAGAGGGAAAACTCACATTGTCACAACCACATACTTGTTAAGCAGACTTGAATGCAGAAATAACTCAATCAATCAGGAATCAAGCAAGCACACACACAATTTGTTCTTGAAAAAGGCATCCAATTTCTCTATCATTAATCATGTCATCTTGATCAATTAATCCTAGTTTTTCCCTAGGTTATTTGCCCTTTTTAGGGTTTTGAGCATAATTAGGGTTCCACTTCATCTTTATTACTTTAAACCCTAATTTCACAAAATCACTTACAAACCCTAACTATTTCATTTTTCTTTTACAAATGATTCTAGATTCATCTTTTAGCAATAGGAAACCCTAATTTCAGATTATGAGCACTTTTCTTTTCTTTTCCTCTAATTTAGGTTTTGTAAACATATTAATCAATATATTGAGTTAAAAACCCTATAACTTGTAATTCTATCATCAAACAGGTTAAAAACCATCTTTATCTTTAATCAAGTTAACCACGCGTGAATTAACCTATTTGCGCGATTAAAACCATCTTTGGTTAACAATTAGGGTTTTCTAATTACAAATTAACACTTTTCCTATCAAATTATACACTTTTGCAAAAATATACATATTTATATGTCCAAACCATTTTTAACATATTCCTCACATTTTTCTGATCATTTTTCATGATTAACTTCCCCCATCTGAGGTTCATAGCTCAAGATATGATTTTTAACAAGGAAACTCTTTTTATTGTCTATTTATTATTTTCTAGAAAAACCAGGGCCGCCTAATCCATGGTCTGTGGATCCACTGAGGATCCAACGGCCGTGGATACATGCGCCCTCAACGTTGCAAACAAAAGAACAAAAGGACGGAAACGTCCTTACCTTTAATGAAGGCGCGGAGGGTTATTTTGGTAAAAGACCAGGCCGTCGTCTTCCTCCTATGTTCAGTCTGTTTGCGAGATAAGCTTCTCAGCCGAGTCAACTCAAGGGTTGACTCCGGCCATTCGTGCATCTATGACCCATTTGATTGGTCTAGGGGCTCCGCCTACCCTTCTCGGATTTTCCTGGGGGGTCAATTTCTCCTTGGCATCACCCCTTCACCTACGACAATCCTCCTCCACTCCGACGACAGTAGCAACTTGATGGGGAAGAAAGTCAAGGTCCCTGACCAAATTGAACGTGTTGGTGCAGTTGTCTCAGGGGTACGAACATTCGAGAACAAATTGTGGGGATGCTGGTGTAACATCCCTCACTTGGGTTATGAGGTAACCCTGTTTTTTTTGTCTAATAAAGTTTCTTATAACTTTAATATAATCCTCTAAGGTTCTTGTTATCATGTGACACACTTATGTTTCAATTTTGGTCCCAGTTGAATGTTGTTTGAGCAATTTTCCTTTGTTTTGGAACAAAGTGAAATTTACCCAAATTGAGGGGCTATAATGCAAAATGTCACATGTTGAACATGCCTCATGTGTTTTAACATAATTATAGAGAGAATTATGCAAGGTGGTGGCTTGTGGAAAGCCTAAATTCCAAGTTTGAACTTGTTTGAACAATGTTGGTGCCTTGTGCACCAATTTTGGTACAAATTGTAATTTACCCAAAATATGGGATTGATATGAAAATTACCACCTCTAGAATGTCCCAACTTCCTCTATGTATCATTTAAAGGAGAGATAATGAATGAGACACCATGTTTGGATCAATTATGAATGATGATACTCTTGGTGATGAAATGACCAAGAAAAAGGGTTGAATTTGGAAGCTTAACTTGAGTTGTATCAAGTTGAAAAGCTTATATATGAGTGCCTATCGGCCATGGAGCCCAAGGAGGTGTCCCATATCGTTTTTTGAACTCTTGGAAAAGTCCATATCGTGCAAAGCACCTCAAGGAGGTGAGGTGTGACGTCCAACAAGTTTCCTTAGAAAAAGTGTATCGACTTGACTTAAAATAGTGATTACACCTAGATGACTTATCCAAATGGATAAGCAATGGATGAATTTGCATCTCTAGATGATCCTCGACCTTTTTGAATGTCAAGATAAATGATGATGCATGCATAAACACGTGTTACCCATGCATGACACGTGGCACCTACTAGCTCAAAATGTTGACACCTCATTTTTGCCCTCCTTCATGAACAACAAGTATATATACCCCTAGTTTCACCCCTTGGTACAATTTTGTGACCCTTACCACCCTCCTACCCTAAGGTATCGTGCATAGAGCTCACATATCGTGAAGGGATGCTGTGTTATCGTGCATGGGCCTTGGTATATCGCCCATGGCAAGAGCATATCGCCCAAGTAGGTGATATTGGCCATATAGGGTGATATCGGCCATAGAGTGAAGTTTTGACTCCATGTGAGTGTCATGTCGTGAAAGTGAGTGACATATCATGAAAGAGGGGTGGCATATCGTTCAAGGACACTAGTTTATCGTGAAAAGGTGTTAAGGAGCAAGAAGGAGCTCATACTTAACCCTAAGGTGAGGATAAGATCATCTTCAACCTTGGATTGAAGCATGAATTTAGGGTTTTGATCTTCCTTTCTTTTCTTCTTCACCAATTGATTATCCATGGTGATTCTTTGCATATAGAGGAGTTTTGAAGTCCATCTTCAACCTTAGTAACGTGGAGCTTTGGAGATTGGAGCTTTGAATTCATTCTTAAGGCGGGTTATATAACTTGAACTCAACCATGTTATTATTCTTCACCTGAATTGCTATAATTAGTGAAATACTTTTAATTCCAAAATTTCCTGAAATAGTTGATGAGATTATGAGTTCTAGTAGTTTCTTAGACCTGTTGACATGAACTATAACAGTTATAATTGAGGTCTAGAGCTTGAAGATGGTGTTATCACCTTATAAAAGTGATATCGAGTGCAAGCACACAAGAAAGTACCTTTAACCCGATATGATGATGCACCTACTTCACTTGAACGATATGGATATGAATGAATACATTGTTTCACGATATGGGGGGTGTAGTATATACCTATTTCATCATAGGGAGTCAAGTATAGACTCCATGCATGATACAAGGTCAATTGTATACTTGTAAGTTGACAAGGAACCCTAATTTGGGTAACCTGATATAAGTGAAGTATAACAAGTGTTGTTGCATGACATGGTTGCACGACATGGTTGCATGACATGGTTGCACGACATGGTTGCATGATAGTGTTGCACGATACACAACCCTAGATGATATGGTAACCCTAACCCATCATGGCTAACCCTAGATGGTGACTAGCCCGAGAGGGTGATTGAATGTACTTCTAGCCCAACATGGTGATGGTTTGAAACCTCATAAGTATCATGGGCGACACATACATACACCTTGTGCCTGATATGAGGTCAAGAATATACCTCATGCCTGATATGGAGACAAGTACAAATCCTAACCCGATATGGTGAGTTTTCATACACCTCCAACCCAAGACACCTTGTAAAGGTGAGAGTAAGACACTCTTAGCAGTAATGAGTGTAACACCAAGTAATGGTTTGACTGATACCTTGATAGGTGAAATACCTAAAGTGGTTGATAATGGTTAATCCTATATCAACAATGCCTCAACCTGAGATGAGTCCATATCAATTGATGATGGTTGGACAATTCAAATGTATGACTCATGATCAATACACTACATAATAAATGTGATGGGCTAGTGCATAAAGTATTAGGATGGGGAATACCCTAATACAAGATAAGTTGAGGAACTTAAGTAAGTTAAAAATAATGAGGGTAGTGATACACTAAGGCATGGTAAATATCACATCCAACACTTTAAGGTTGTTACACCTTGATGCACCTTAAATCCAATATACTTGGATGTGTAACACATGAAGTGTGTTATGTCAATTGTTACATTGAGTTGTAATAAGTTTAATACACTTTGATAAGTGTGGGATAACATACCTTGAGAAAGGGTTAAGCTAAGTTAATAAAGTATGATGTAATCATACCCTGTTAAGGATGAGAGACGAACTCATACCTTGTGTTGATGATTCATTTGATGATAAATGATGAGAATAAATAAGTATAATTGAATACTTATGATATCAATGGATGCTCCTAGATGTGTGGAGCAATGAATTAAGGTTTGAATTAATAATATGAACTTGAAACCCTATCCGGCAATAAGGGGAAACCCTAACCCTAATAGTTGTTGCCTAGTGAGAGGTGACAAGATGTTTAATGGGACTTGTGAGCCATGTGAATAGTTGTTGCCTAGTGAGAGGTGAGAAGATGTTTAATGGGCCTTGTGAGTCATGTGATTAGTTGTTGCCTAATGAGAGGTGACAAGATATTGATCTAAAGATTGATGTAAGAATTGATAATGTTTAAAATAAACCAGGTAAATGGGAACCCTGTAACATAATAATAATAATAATAAATGGTTACAAAGATAATAATGAAATCTTGGTCATACATGTATTATAGTAATAGTCAAAATAAGGGCTATCGTGCTTTGAATATGTTAAAATGAGACATGAGGAATACTTGTATTATATAAAGGATGTGAATTGATTTGATGGCTTGCCCCAGGGTATAATGCCTAGTAAAAGAATGTGATAACCAATGATGAATTTAAGGGATTGATATCCCATAACGAATATGTAATCAGGAGCGGTTAGAGTCCACTGCCTGGCTGTGCAATCAGGATTGGGTAAAGTCCAATACCTGGCAGAGGCGTAAAGCCTGTAAGCAGGATTGGTTACAGACCAATACCTGGAAGAGGCGTAAATCCTGAAATCAGGAGTGGTTAGAGTCCACTGCCTGGCTGTGTAATCAGGATTGGTTAAAGTCCAATACCTGGAAGAGGCGTAAAGCCTGTAATCAGGATTGGTTATGGACCAATACCTGGCAGAGGCGTAAAGCCTGTAATCACTGGATTGGTAGAGTCCAATACCAGGTTGTTCACAAGATTCCCCAATACCTGGCTATTAATCACTGGATTGGTAGAGTCCAATACCAGGCTGTTCACAGGATTGGTAATAACCCAATACCTGGCAGAGGCATGGAGCCTATAATCACAGGATTGGTAATATCCCAATACCTGGCAGAGGCATGTTTCCTATAATCACAGGATTGGTAATAACCTAATACCTGGCAGAGGCATGAATCCTATAATCACAGGATTGGTAATAACCCAATACCTGGCAGAGGCATGAAGCCTATAATAATCACAGGATTGGTAATAACCCAATACCTGGTAGAGGCATGGAGCCTATAATCACAAGATTGGTAATAACCCAATACCTGGAAGAGGCATGAGGCCTATAATCACAGGATTGGTAATAACCCAATACTTGGTAGAGGCATGAAGCCTATAATAATCACAGGATCGGTAATAAACTAGTACCTGGTAGATGCATGAAGCCTATAATAACACAGGATTGGTTAAATCCCAATGCCTGGAATAATAACACAGGATTGGTAAAAACCCAATGTCTGGAATAATTGCACAGGATTGGTAAGAACCCAATACCTGGAATAACTGCATATGATTGGCATAGTCTAATGCTTGGACAAGATATGATGATGTATACTCACATGAGTGGTACAATTCAATATCTGGTTAGAAGATTGGATGAGGACAACAAATAGAAATGAGAATGATTCATGGATGACATACCATGATAATGAGCATCACAGGATAAGCTTGAGATAGTATGATGAGTAAATGATATACGTGTTTCTTCATATTCCTTATAAAGTGAATAAATGATTTACTGCTCTATCATAGATAGTGGCAATGCTTTAAAAGATGAGAATGTTCTAAACTATTTATCCTCTGCTCAGTTTAATACTATTTAACTGTGATAATAACATTGTTGGCGGAGAGTTATATCTCTCGCTGGGGAAATTTTCAATTGTCTCACCCGCGTGGGATCCAAATGTTTAGGTGGACGTGCACGAGGAGGTGAAGACCTTTCTGCAGAGAAAGAATAACAACAGCAGGGACAACAGTGACAGCTCAGGTTGAGTGTACTGTCTGTCATGTCTTGTAGATAGAAGTCCTATGTGTCGTCTCTGTACTCTCAGGTCCTTGGAGTTGGTTCGTTATGGTTTCATGAACGATCTGAGGTTTTGGATTGAATGCCTCGAGGTTTTATGTTGCTCCCGTATGTGTTTTGATAGAGCAACTGTTATATGTTGTCCTCGAGATGAGATGAAACAATGTTGTACAATGTAAATCATGATATGTATGAGTTTTGGATCTTTCAGTAAAAGTTTTCTGTATAAGGATCTCCTTGCAAAATGGTTTGAAATTTTAGAGATTTTTGTTAATCCGCTGTTTATGTTTATTCCTCTTAATTAGTAACGATTTGTTTGTCAGTTTGGAGACTATCGTTACAAGTTTGGTATCAGAGTTTAAGGTTCGCTGAGTCTACAGAGACATAGGACTAAGGTGTTGAGTCTATGTTAGTGTCCTCCAGTATACCCTATAGTGAATTCTGCTTATGCAGAAGAAAGGGTAAAGTTTAAAAATGACTGGAGAACACGAGGAACACATTACTGAGAACAATGTTGTTTCACCAAGAAAGGGTGCAAGGGATCATGTAAGAGAAGAATGAATACCTGAGAATTCCCACCATGACCCGATCAGGATAAAGAATCCTATGTTTATGCTCTTGTTGGGCAGGTTAGGACAACATTGATACATATAGTAGGATGGATACTAACATTACAACCTAGGTTACCAGTCCTCAATGTAGAAACTTTGGGCTTTGGAAGGGGTTCCTGAACGACATAGTCATGTTGGAACAGTGGAAAATGTGGGAAAGATTAATATATGGCAAGAAAGTAGACTCTACCATAAGTTTAGACAGATAGTATATCTGTGATGGCAAAGCCCAAGAAGGGGCAATAAGCTGAGAATTAAGGAAAGGTCTCTACAATTCTAGAGACATTGTCATAGTTATTCTAAAAAGCCAAAATTTTTAATGCCATTAGTGCAATAAATGCCTAGTGTACCAAGGCAATAGCTACTAAGTAAAGGCAAAGGTCCTAACTTTCCACTTGTAAGAACCCATGGCTTAGTCTCTACATCGGTAATGAGACCGATAAGACTATGGTATGAGGATAAGACATGGACATGTTAAGCATACTAAACTGTTTTATTCAAAAAGAAGGGAGTAAATGACCCAACAACCGAGGTAGACTCGGCAGGGCTTACAAAAGTTACAACCTAATAGTGTAAAAAGGCCAAAGAAACAACATGAAACAGCTAGACTCTATGTTTGAGTCAACCTGAAGTGGTGAATGACTGTGAGGGGTGACATCTGATATGTCTTCTCTTGATTTTATCTGGTAATCATAAGAAGGTAGTTGTTGTTGAGCTTCTTGTAATTAATCCTATGAGGACATGAGGAAGAGATAAGAAGGATAAAAACCTATATTCAGATTAATATTCTCTTATATGTTTTGAAATTTCTCTCTTCATGTAGAAAAGGAAGAGACGTAAAAGAAACACCTAGAGAAAATCTGAGATACAAAGTAGTAAAAATTTGAAGAAATGAAACATAATATAAAACAAATGCATACTACCTAATTTCAGTTCTTGAATACCCTGGCCAGGTATTCATCTATTTAAGGTAAGGTAAGTATGACACTCTTAGATTGCTATCTTTCTTATTACTCTGATCAAGTAGTCATTTTGAGACAATCTAAAGAGTATAATGAAGTCAAAGATGTGGCATGGATATTTCTACCACATCCTAATTGATATATGGAGAAATATGAGTTAATCATAGATCAACTGATAAACAAAAGAAGATGTTTAGTATAATGTATACCCTGGTCCTCAGACCTAGAGGTAACAGTTACTGATGAGAGGTAACAATGTTCAGTGATGGACTGAGGGTTTGAATACCCAGATCTAGTAATCATGATGATGATGTGATGTGTTTATGGCAGATATAATGGGTACCTAGGTAAAGAATCCTAGTATCCAAGAACTTTCAATGATATGAGAAAATGGGAACATGACTCCTGATAAGAAGTAATGTTTGGTTACCTAGAGGGGCCAACTCTGAAATTTGTCCAGTTACATACTGTAGTATGGATACCATTTGTTAGGGGTTTATGCCCCGCATAAACATGACATCAGAAAATATGTAAGTTGAAAAGGTAACACATCAATAAGGTAACCTGAGTTAAATAAGGTATGTATAATGATTCTCCAACTAAGAAAAATGTTACCTGACACAGAGTTGACTCTACAGTCAATAATGAAAAGGACAATGGAGTATGTGTCATGTGTGACAGATTATATGATAATCATGTGTGGAAGAACTTTGTGCTAGTTAAAGTTCTATAGTGTTTCCATGACATTAAGATGTTATGTGGAGACTTGATGGTATAATAAATGAATAAAATATGTCTCTCTTTTTCCTGGGATTTCGGGGACGAAATCCTTGTTAGGGGTTTATAATTGTAACATCCCTGACCTGGGTTATGAGGTAACCCTATTTGTTTTGGCTAATAAAGTTTCTTATAACTTTAATATAATCCTCTAAGGTGCTTGTTATCATGTGACACACTTATGTTTCAATTTTGGTCCCGATTGAATGTTGTTTAAGCAATTTTCCTTTATTTTGGACCAAAGTGCAATTTACCCAAACTAAGGGGCTATAATGAAAAATGTCACATGTTGAACATGCCTCATGTGTTTTAACATCATTATAGAGAGAATTATGCAAGGTGGTGTCTTGTGGAAAGCCTAAATTCCAAGTTTGAACTTGTTTGAACAATGTTGGTACCTTGTGCACCAATTTTGGTACAAATTGTAATTTACCCAAAATATGGGGTTGATATGCAAATTACCACCTATAGAATGTCCCTACTTCCTCTATGTATAATTTAGAGGAGAGAGAATGAATGAGACACCATGTTTGGATCAATTATGAATGATGATACTCTTGGTGATGAAATGACCAAGAAAAATGGTTGAATTTGGAAGCTTAACTTGAGTTGTATCAAGTTGAAAAGCTTATATATGTGTGCCTATCGGCCATGGAGCCCAAGGAGGTGTCCCATATCGTTTTGTGAACTCTTGGCAAAGTCCATATCGTGCAAAGCACCTCAAGGAGGTGAGGTTTGATGGCCAACAAGTTTCCTTAGAAAAAGTGTATCGGCTTGACTTAAAATAGTGATTACACCTAGATGACTTATCCAAATGGATAAGCAATGGAAGAATTTGCATCTCTAGATGATCCTAGACCTTTGTGAATTTCAATATAAATGTTGATTCATGCATGAACACGTGTCACCCATGCATGACACATGGCACCTACTAGCTCAAAATGTTGACACCTCATTTTTGCCCTCCTTCATGAACAACAAGTACATATACCCCTAGTTTCACCCCTTGGTGCAATTTTGCGACCCTTACCACCCTCCTACCCTAAGGTATCGTGCATAGAGCTCCCATATCGTGAAGGGATGTTGTGGTATCATGCATGGGCCTTGGGATATCGCCCATGGCAAGAGCATATCGCCCAAGTAGGTGATATTGGCCATATAGGGTGATATCGGCCATAGGGTGAAGTTTTGACTCCAAGTGAGTGTCATATCGTGAAAGTGAGTGCGATATCGTGCAAGAGGGGTGGCATATCTTGCAAGGACACTAGTGTATCGTGCAAAGGTGTTAAGGAGCAAGAAGAAGCTCATACTTAACCCTAAGGTGAGGATAAGATCATCTTCAACCTTGGATTGAAGCATGAATTTAGGGTTTTGATCTTCCTTTCTTTTCTTCTTCACCAATTGATTATCCATGGTGATTATTTGCATATAGAGGATTTGTGAAGTCCATCTTCAACCTTAGGAACGTGGATATTTGGATCTTGGAGATTTGAAGTCATTCTTAAGGCGGGTTATATAACTTGAACTCAACCATGTTATTATTCTTCACCTAAATTGCTATAATTAGTGAAATACTTTTAATTCCGAAATTTCCTAAAATAGTTGATGAGATTATGAGTTCTAGTAGTTGATTAGACCTGTTGACATGAACCATAACAGTTATAAATAAGGTCTAGAGCTTGAATATGGTGGTATCACCTTATAAAAGTGATGTCGGGTGCAAGCACACAAGAAAGTACCTTTAACGCGATATGATGATGCACCTACTTCACTTGAATGATATGGATATGAATGAATACATTGTTGCACGATATGGGGGTGTAGTATATACCTATTGCATGATAGGGAGTCAAGTATAGACTTCATGCATGATACAAGGTCAATTGTATACTAGTAAGTTGACAAGAAACCCTAAATTGGGTAACCCGATATAAGTGAAGTATAACAAGTGTTGTTGCTCAACATGGTTGCATGACATGGTTGCATGACATGGTTGCATGATTGGGTTGCACGATACACAACCCTAGATGATATGTTAACCCTAACCCGTCATGGCTAACCCTATATGGTGACTAGCCCGATAGGATGATTGAATGTACTTCTAGCCCGACATGGTGATGGTTTGAAACCTCATAAGTATCATGGGCGACGCATACATACACCTTGTGCCCTATATGAGGTCAAGAATATACCTCATGCCTGATATGGGGACAAGTACAAATCCTAACCGGATATGGTGAGTGTTCATACACCTCCAACCCAAGACACCTTGTAAAGGTGAGAGTAAGACACTCTTAGTAGTAATGAGTGTAACACCAAGTAATGGTATGACTAATACCTTGATAGGTGAAACACCTAAAGTGGTTGATAATGGTTAATCCTATATCAACAATGCCTCAACCTGAGATGAGTCAATATCAATTGACGATGGTTGGACAATTCAAATGTATGACTCATGATCAATACACTACATAATAAATGTGATGGGCTAGTGCATAAAGTATTAGGATGGGGAATACCCTAATACAAGACAAGTTGAGGAACTTAAGTAAGTTAAAAGTAATGAGGGAAGTGATACACTAAGGCTTGATAAATATCACATCCAACACTTTAAGGTTGTTACACCTTGATGCACCTTAAATCCAATATACTTAGATGAGTAACACATGAAGTGTGTTATGTCAATTGTTACATTGATATGTAATAAGTTTAATACACTTTGATAAGTGTGGGCTAACATACCTTGAGAAAGGGTTAAGCCAAGTTAATAAAGTATGATGTAATCATACCCTGGTAAGGATGAGAGATGAACTCATACCTTGTGTTGATGATAAATGATGAGAATAAATAAGTATAATTGAATACTTATGATATCAATGGATGCTCCTAGATGTGTGGATCAATGAATTAAGGTTTGAATTAATAATATGAACTTGAAACCCTATTCGGCAATAAGGGGAAACCCTAACCCTAATAGTTGTTGCCTAGTGAGAGGTGACAAGATGTTTAATGGGCCTTGTGAGCCATGTGAATAGTTGTTGCCTAGTGACAGGTGACAAGATATTTAATGGGCCTTGTGAGTCATGTGATTAGTTGTTTCCTAATGAGAGGTGACAAGATATTGATCTAACGATTGATGTAATAATTGATAAAGTTTAAAATAAACCAGTTAAATGGGAACCCTATAACATAATAATAATAATAAATAGTTACAAAGATAATAATGAAATCTTGGTCATACATGCATTATAGTCATAGCCAAAATAAGGGCTATGGTGCTTTGAATATGTTAAAATGAGACATGAGGAATACTTGTATTATATAAAGGATGTGAATTGATAGGATGGCTTGCCCCAGGGTATATTGCCTAGTAAAATGATGTGATAACCAATGATGAATTTAAGGGATTGATATCCCATAACGAATGTGTAATCAGGAGTGGTTAGAGTCCACTGCCTAGCTGTGTAATCAGGATTGGTTAAAGTCCAATACCTGGCAGAGGCGTAAAGCCTGTAATCAGGATTGGTTATGGACCAATAACTGGCAGAGGCGTAAAGCCTGTAATCAGGAGTGGTTAGAGTCCACTGCCTGGCTATGTAATCAGGATTGGTTAAAGTCCAATACTTGGAAGAGGCGTAAAGCCTTTAATCAAGATTGGTTACAGACCAATACCTGGCAGAGGCATAAAGCATGTAATCACTAGATTGGTAGAGTCTAATACCAGGTTGTTCACAGTATTGGTAATAACCCCAATACCTGGCTGTTAATCTCTGGATTGGTAGAGTCCAATACCAGGCTGTTCACAGGATTGGTAATAACCCAATACCTGGCAGAGTCATGGAGCCTATAATCACAGGATTGGTAATAACCCAATACCTGGTAGAGGCATGGAGCCTATAATCACAGGATTGGTAATAACCCAATACCTGGCAGAGGCATGAAGCCTATAATCACAGGATTGGTAATAACCCAATACCAGGCAGAGGCATGAAGCCTATAATAATCACAGGATTGGTAATAACCCAATACCTGGCAGAGGCATGGAGCCTATAATCACATGATTGGTAATAACCCAATACCCGACAGAGGCATGAAGCCTATAATCATAGGATTGGTAATAACCCAATACCTGGCAGAGGCATGAAGCCTATAATAATCACATGATTGGTAATAACCCAATACCTGGTAGAGGCATGGAGCCTATAATCATAGGATTGGTAATAACCCAATACCTGGCAGAGGCATGAAGCCTATAATCACAGGATTGGTAATAACCCAATGCCTGGCAGAGGCATGGAGCCTATAATCATAGGATTGGTAATAATCCAATACATGACAGAGGCATGAAGCCTATAATCATAGGATTAGTAAGAACCCAATACCTGGTAGAGGCATGAAGCCTATAATAATCACAGGATTGGTAATAACCCAATACCTGGCAGAGGCATGAAGCCTATAATAACACATGATTGGTTAAATCCCAATGCCTGGAATAATAACACATGATTGGTAAAAACCCAATTCCTGGAATAATTGCACAGGATTGGTAATAACCCAATACCTAGAATAATTGCATATGATTGGCATAGTCTAATGCTTGGACAGGATATGATGATGTATACTCACATGACTAGTATAATTCAATATCTGGTTAGCAGATTGGCTGAGGACAACAGATAGAAATGAGAATGATTCATGGATGACATACCATGATAATGAGCATCGCAGGATAAGCTTGAGATAGTATGATGAGTAAATGATATACATGTTTCTTCATATTCCTTATAAAGTGAATAGATGATTTACTACTCTATCATAGATAGTGGCAATGCTTTAAAAGATGAGAATGTTCTAAACTGCTTATCCTCTGCTCAGTTTAATACTATTTAACTGTGATAATAACATTGTTGGCGGAGAGTTATATCTCTCGCTGGGGCAATTTTCAATTGTCTCACCCCCGTGGGATCCAAAGTTTTAGGTGGACGTGCATGAGGAGGTGAAGACCTTTTTACAGAGAAAGAACAAACAGTAGCAGGGACAGCAGTGACAACTCAGGTTGAGTGTAATGTTTTTCATGTCTTGTAGAAATAAGTCCTATGTGTCGTCTCTGTACTCTCAGGACTTTGGAGTTGGTTCGTTATGGTTTCATGAACAATCTGAGGTGTTGGCTTGAATGCCTCGAGGTTTTATGTTACTCCTGTATGTGTTTTGATACAGCAATTGTTATATGTTGTCCTCGAGATGAGAAGAAACAATGTTGGACAATGTAAATCATGATCTGTATGAGTTTTGGATCCTTCGGTAAAAGTTTTCTATACAAGGATCTCCTTGCAAAATGGTTTTAAATTTTAGTGATTTTTGTTAATCTGTTGTTTATGTTTATTCCACTTAATTAGTAATGAATTGTTTTGTCAGTTTGGCGACTGTCGTTACAGCTGGTGCCATCGATCACCCTCCCCTATATATAGGGTCGGGGCAAGAACCTACCAAGTTAGGCGTTTCCCAAAATGACGACTAATCCTAGTCGAACCAGGTAAGAATCCCTGCGGTTTCGTCTCCTGAATGTAATGGGAAACAATTCAAGTTTGCATATTCCCTGGATCACAAGGAAAATGGAGAGGAAAGTTCCTCTGTATCTCGTAGAGTCCCAGTCCCAGTGGGACTTAGACGATGACCAGTTGCCATTGTATTAAGATCCAACGGTCTGTGTTATCCGCGCTTAAACAAAAAGGATAATCCTTTCCCAAATTCTGAATAAATCCAATTTTAGCAATTTCTTAGGAAATTCATATCTCCCAAACCCTTGCTCCTTTTTGACTCAAAATTTACGGAAGCGTTTGTCTTAGTATTATCTAGCTTTATACGAAATTTGGGAAACAAAAAGAAATGGATGAGAATACTTCCTTCTCTCCCAATTTATCTCTTCAATTAGTCCAAATTAATTGATATTCCTTTTTCCTTAGTCATTATCTTGTTATTTTGGGTCCCTTGGACCTCAAGAAATCCTAAATGCACGAATTCCCATATTGGGGAACATCTATTTGCCTTTGTCCTCTTTTAATTGTCAATTACTCATATTTCCCTTTTATTACTCAATTTCTTTTCCTTTTTAATTCTCTTTTTAAGGATTTCTCTTTATCTCTATTCTATTTTCCTTATTGGAATTCCTTTCAATATTAGAAATCCTTTGGATATGAAAATCCACCATGTATAACTCAATTATACCTCTTTTCACTTATTCCCCACATTTTATCATTGTTTTCAATTTCTTCCTTAATAAAGAAATATCTAATTTATCTTGTCTTTTCTTATTGCATTTTCTTTGCAACTTTGGACTCCTTGGGACCCAAGGAACCCAAGAGGCACGAAATCCATCTTTAGATCACATTCTTTTGCCTTCTAGAGATTTCCACATCTTTCTTTTCTCAAAACTCGATTATTCATTTATTAATTGAATTTTCCTTGTTATTGGGCCCAATAGCCAAAAAGCCCACAAATAAATCAACAAGGCTATTTTAAATGAAATACATGTATTCAATCAAAATACGTCATTATTTGTTCATTTATCTTTATTATGAGAAATTACATTTCTCACCAAATGAACCCAAAAAACATTGGGGTTGTAACATCCTTCCCCTCTTATAAGAAACAAAGGTCATTGTCCTCGTGATAGTGCCATACCACATGCAGGACAACAACCACATGATGGAAACAACATTGGTACAATCTCCCTCATAAGTGAAGACCCTTAAAATGTACATACCAGCCAGAATAACCAATAGTCTAAAAGACATGATCATCCTTCCAAATTAGTGAGCAAGCAAGTTCATTCCCATACTCGACTAAACATTCATAAAGAACATAGTCACTAGAATCTAAAGGGAAGGTAGTGAAATTCTTAAAATGACTAGGTTAGCAAGGTTAAGATCTCTTGAGAAATGCCTTAATAAATGGACACACAACCAATGGAGTCAATTGTAATCCACATTGAAACACCCCTGACTGGCAACATTAGAAGGACTCTGAGAGTAGGTGTCACAAAGACATAGAAGAAGACTATGGTGTTACATAGAATGACTATGATGATGCTTATGAATTGATTGAAGGATGGGGGGTTAATGCCATGTTTGAGACAAAATCTATGATAGGCCCATATTTCCTTCTCCATCTCATGCAAAACACATATGAAGTTCAAAACTAGTGTGTGGAAGATGACATTGTCTTGAGACTACCCACCTCTCATCCCCAAAACAAATTTTGTTAGGGGAATGGCTCTGTGATGTGGTGGAGAACCATAGTTGTTGTATATACACACTCTAGAACATCCATGTTCTCTTCCACAAAATACCGAAAAACTTCAAATTCACAAAAACTATATATTTCATATAATCCAAAAATTGTTAGAAGACAAACTAGCTCTTCATGAATTTGTTGATTACTTCATTTGAAGTATCATAGATCTACAATGATGGGGATGTCAAGTTTGAAGACGTCCCCATCCTATAATATATGACAAAGGAGAATCAACCTTTTGATAATGAATACAAGACATAGATAGTTAATATCAACTCAAGCCTTGAGCTACACGAAGTTAAAATTGAGGTGTGTCTACCTTATATTATCAAGGACCAGTTGTTACAACCCCCAATTTTGCAAGTGTTTTCATAATTGAAATATGATGATTTTGTGTCTTTGGACTTAATTGAAAAGGGTGTATGCTTAGCTTCAATGGATGGATTTATTTTGCGATTATCCTTTCGATAGGAATTTTGTGGTTCCTATTATTATATTAATCCAATAATGGGTATAAAAGAAAAGAAAGGAAGAAAACTCCAAGTAATGAAAAAAAAGGATACACAATAATGGATATTGAGCAGAAATATTAATGAGAAATCCTTGCAAAAGAATATTTATATAATAAAAGGAAATAAAAGATAATTCTTGGAATATGGAGGAAAAGAATATTCCAAGAAGTAACGGTATTGTTTTAATAAGATGATGAAAGGGGAAAGTTGTGTATGTATACGACATACCCATGGTTCTTCTTTTCATTTTGCCAAGGAAGGAGGACAATTAGACTAAATCATATACCAAAAAGGGGGATAAATCGACAACATATATTTCAAGAATATATTGAGCAATAACTCAATACGTGAATCTTAGTTATATACCTTCCCTGAGATATTCCGGATATATGATCGAGTTTCTCATTGAGAAATGAATAGAAAATACCTTAAGTGGCCTTCCCAACGTTATAATAGTGGGAGTTAATTTTTTCTTTCTACGTGTGTTGTTTCCTAAAAAGAAAGAAACAAACGGTGCTCCCTGACCCTGCCGTTCCACTCCTTCAAACCCTAGGAGTTTTAGTTTGCACCCTATATAAAGGAGGTGTTGGATACGTGACCACAACACCTTAAATCCTACCGTCATCACCAGTCAGGCAAAGGAGATGCCTTCGACTCTAGTGCAACCCTCACCTCTCTCCCAGACTCTGAACTTGGCGTCTGAGTAGACCTTAACGTTTCTGTACGAGGAACCATAGTAATTGGAAGGTCTGTCATTATAGAAGAAATGCCCTTGCATGGAGAACATGACCCTACATGGAAGACCTGCTCGAAATAGTGTCCTTCGGAGGTCCTGGCTCCCAGAGAAGCATCGGGGACGACAAAATCTCCTTTGCGCCCCCCTTCCTTCGTCTGCTACATCCTCTGCCAGCAGGTCATCCATCGGCGAGTGTTGCCTCTGATCCCCACCACTCGAGCCATCTCAATTCCGACCTGCAACCCTACAACATGCGGCAGGGGTGGCAGAGGGTTATGAACACGTGAGCGGTCCTCCCTCATACTGGAAGAGCCACCTGCACGCGGTGGAAGCCCACCTGGGCGGCAACAGCTTGCAATCGGAGGAGGAATATGACCTATGTTGTTTGGACCTGAACGCCCCTCTGGTGTGTGAAGGAGAAAACAACAACGCAGGGGTATTTTGGACATTTCACTCTAATTTAAGTCACCCAAGAGGTATGTGTATAAGGAGTAAGTTGTCTACGTGGCAACACCCTATTGGTCCAATGATATTTATTTGCAAAAATCGTAACTAATTCTAGGAAACTCGGATTGAGACAAGTCTTATATGAAAATTGATCCTCAGAATGAGAGGAATACAACGAAATTATTTTTGAAACTTAAATATGCTTACAATTCGAAAAGTAGTGTAAGTTATCAACTTTAATGAATTAAATATTAAGAAACTCTACTTTGAGATGATTAATGTAATTAGTAGAGTTTAATTGGTTATTAAAGTTGATATTAACCTGTTAATTATAAAAAGTTACATTAAGATCGAAAAGGATGAACTTTGCACGTAATTAGTTTAATTTAGAGTTTATGTGCATAAATTAGCTTGAAATTTGAAAAGTACATAAAGTTATCATCTTCAATGATTTAATTAATGAAAAACCCTTAGATTTGATGATAGATGGATTTAATGATGTTCATTGAATAATTGAAGCCAATATTAACTTGTTGTTAATAAAAGTGAAAATAGGATCTAAAAAGATGATCTTTTTATATAATTGGCATAATATAGGGTTCCATATGCATGAATATGCATTAAAGGGCTTGAAAATCCTAATTTAGATGAATATGTCTTTTAATTGTTTTAATTGTTCAAATCCATGAATAAATAGAGATATGATTATCCTAAGTCAATTTGGGTATAAAAGACTATTAAAATGGATAATTTGAGCAATTAGGGTTATATAAGTAGAAAAGAGTATTTTAGGGTTTGTTGACCTAAAAGGGATAAAGTTTGAGAAATTGATGTAAGAACCCTAATGAATATTAATGAAACCTTAATTCAGATTAGAAACCCTAGAAAGTGAATCCAAGTCAATAAAGAAGATTCTTGATAAAGTGTGTAATAAATAGAGTGCATATTCTTTTCAGGAATTATGTGATTGTTGAATTGCTTGCTTGGATTGCTTTCTTGGTTGGAATTGCTTAATGCCTGTGAAATCATCAAATCAGGTATGTGGTTACACTTATGAATAATCGCTTTAGTTTCATGGCGATTTCCGAATGTTTTTATCGGGTGCTTGAAAATAACTGTTGGATGCCTTTTATTTCATGCAACTATAAAGTGACTATGATTATCACTATGAATATATATATAACTGGCTTAGATATGAATCCACCTCTATGGCTTGTAAAGGCTAAAAAGGGGTAACCTAGAGTAAGGTCTAGGTTATCGTGGGTTAGAAATTGGGCTACCAAGTGTAGTGCCATGAGACCCTTTAGCATGCCATGAGTTAAGGAGTGGGTTACTTACGGGTAGTGCCATGTGACTCAACCCTAGAAATGAGTTCAGCTATAGGTGGGACCATGAGGGGTTTAATGGGGATCTACTATAACGAAAGTAGCATCCAGGTCCACTGCAGGGACAACGCAGAGGATAGGGAAAGCATGGATCGTGCAGTTATGTTTAAAACATAAAACTATTTCTGAAATGGATATTGTCTGCAATCCATTGTTATAAATAATTGCACGATTATTGTTTCCCCCATATACTAGCTTCGGCTGACCAAAGTTTTGTTTGTCGGCGTTTTAGGTAAAAGCCAAAAGGACAAATAGTAAATCGACATATTGTGAAATACATGAAGTAAAATACAAGGAGGATTAGTTAGAGAAGAATCAATAAGGGGATAGAAGTTTAGAGATCCAAGTTTTCAAAAAGGTATGCAAAACTTTATCTTCTTACATCTTTCCAGTTTAGTTAGTAGAATTTGATAATTGTTCTTGGTTAAATGTCAAACCTTTAATCCGGAAATTATGTGTGCGTCTTTGACCTCTCAGTCTCCCTTAATTGGGGGTTATCGGGAGGTGGGGTCGTAACATTTGGTATTAGAGAGTAGGTTCCTCACTTAACCATTAATAATTATTAAATTTTACAAACTCCATAGAACCCAAGGGAGTTATTAGAGGATTATCCGAAAGACGAAGGTATCTAGAAAAGGATCACTACCGGGGGCTGACAATATTTTCCTCCACACCGCTCGTCAGAATACGAGGACTCTTGGATCTGTGTGACTGTCTGGCCAAAGTCTTAGGGTATGAATCGAAATAAGATACCTTTAGGACTTTCTCATCTTATTCATCCCTTCTCATCACAAATTTTGTTAAGGACCTTAAGGATTAGGGTTTTCTCTCTTCTCCTCACCCTCTTGAGGTATGGCTAAGGTTAATAGGGTCTAAGGAATCCTCCACCAAATTAATGAAAAAGTATGTAAATAAGATGGCATGGACATAAGCTTAATAGATTAAGCGTAAAGGAATAAATACATGCTTAGGTCGTATGGCATAAGTTGGCATGTCCTCATGAGAGACCTAAGGCTAGACCTTCTTGTCAGGAGGATAAGGAAAGAAAGTTAGTCTTGGAGATAGAGATCTCCATTGCAAGTAGAGACCTGGAACATCCTCTGAGGATCATGATAACCCTAACCCTAAGTGTTGGTTAGAGAGATACGAAGTGGTGAATAGATATCACGATAGACTGGGTGTTTGAAAGGACATGCCTTTGGGATGCCATATGATCCATGGGTGACCTAGCACCTTTGGTAACCCAACCCTGGGAAGAGTCATGCATGTTAGAGTAAAGGATAGCTCCTCTGATGATGATGTTAGTGAAGGACCTGTAGAAGCCCTATGGGCTTATGCGAATAAGGCATAGAATGCACCCAGGGTACATTAGTAGTGTGAGAAATAGGTTGAAACCCTGACCAGGAGAGTATGAAGGATGGCTTATGAAATAAGCATAAAGAACTATGGATAACCTTGAGGGAATTAAGTTGAACATAGGACTTAGAAGGCCCGAGAGGACAAACCCAAAAACGTAAGGCAATTGTATCAAACTGTGTTATGGAAGCAATTTCACATACATGAATATTGAAATTTAATGCATACACCATAACATTCTCAACATTCAACATGTATATTAATTACAACATGAACTATTACATATTACATTTACACATTGAATAGAAAATTTAACACAAGTCTATGAACATGTATGCTAATTAGGATCTACACAATAGGTACAACCAGGGCAACTGCTCACTCCCATCTTTTCCTTCCATGCTATCTCTGAACCTAAAACATACATGAAATGACAAATCAACACACAAGGTGTTGTGTAAATGGGTAGAAAGATACATATATTTATGGTTTTCATAATTTGAAAAGACTTGCAGAAAGAATGGAAGAAAATCATAGAAAACATTTCTTCATTAAGCGAAATATGCCAATGTTTACTCATTTTTTCTAGATAGATTGCATTACTAAGGTGACCTAGTACGAAAACATATATATTGGGCCCATCCATATGTACCAAGTACTCTAGGGAAACTCCCCATACACTGTGTGCTCTAGGGAGGTGTACTAGTCAACATTAATCCATTCCATCATAAGGGGGATAATGAACACCTTAAATAACTACAAAACATATACTCATTATATATGTTTTCAAGTGACAAAACAACGAGTACTACATAGCAATACTACATTCAATATTTGCAAATAGAAGAGAGCATACATACATATCATGATTGCAAGCAAGAAAACCATTGTCATATACTTAAATAAAATCCACGTACCTGAGTTCAGAGATTCCTATTTACATTATGGATCATCGACATCCCTAGTCATCACTTGATTAATAACAATAATCATCATTATTTCACCATTATTAATGATATTTAGGTCCAAACTAGAGTTTAGGCCAAACCTAGGTTCAACTGCCCTAAATGAGTTTCCAATAATTTGATACTGATCAGTAAGTCATACTAAGGGTCTGACACAATTTTCATATTTTTCTAATGCTTTATCTATTTTCTAAAATTATTATGAGACAAAAAGCATCTTATAAGTCATTAATGGAGAAAGACCTAATATTTTCCCAATATAGTTATGATCAGGTTCAACATATTATCTCTACATGATATTACGGTCTGGAATAAAGTTTCTCAGAATTTATGTCAATAAATATCATTTATTACATTTAATATATCCTAACAGAGGTGTTATCTTGTAAATTAAAAACTAGCAATAATACTGCTTCAAAGGTCTGATCTAAGGGTTTCATCATAAATAGGACATTTTTTTATTTCATGGGTATTTTTGGGGGATTTATTGGACACTAGATCTATTCTAAATGTATTTTCTAGCATCTGTACTTAAATTGAGATATTTAGCTTGCTCTCTGGGGTCCATTGCCCAGGGTGGTAGTCTAGGATTGGCCCATGCTAGCGATCAGAGTGGGGGCACAGCTCAGGGCCAGCTTACCCGATTTAGCTAACTGGTCTGGCACATCCATTCTCTCTTCTCGATCTGCCCTGACTGGGCTTCCCCTAGTTGGAGCGTGAAGCCGCCAGCTCCGTTCTCTGTTTGGTCACCGCCTGCGCTATTCTCCGGCATGAGTGTAGACCCACAGAGGCTTGGGCTTCGGTGGACAGAGAGGGTTCTACCCTCTCCGTCGCTCACCAAGGTGGCATCCACCTCCATCAGGATTGCCCCAATAGCAAGTCGTCCCCAACTCCTCTCTCGCGACTCTATCGCGTGTGTCCTGACCTGGGCATGAAATCGCCACCTCCGTGCCTTCTTATTGGCTAGTGCGAGCCAAGGACAAGGCCTTTCGTCCCCTGCAAGTGTGCTTGGAACCTCTGAATGGGTCACCTCCTCTTGTTTCATGATCCCCAAATTGTGTTCTTTTCCTTCTGCTTCCTGTACAGTTGTGCGTCGTTCGGCCATGGTGGGGTTTCCCAGAGTTGCCTCTCACTCACAAACTCTATGATGATGACTGGCATCACTGTAGTGATGGAGGGGAAGAGGGAGAAGGAATCATCCTCTAGAAACCATTACATTCATGATGGCCCAGGGCATCAGAGCATTCTGCAATTTCCACCTGGGTTGTACTCGATGCCCATCTGCTTCCTTGTATAGGCTGCCGCCATCGGTGAGAAGCACTGGGACTCTTGGAGCTCATAACCCCCATGGTTGTCTGTCGTTAAAACTTTGTTCATCTTCCTAAATGTCTCAGGGAGCTCCGCCTCCATTGTTTCACCTTGATGCTAGTCTACATAGGCATTAGGGATGCCTGCTAAGAGGTCCCTGAGGTCGGCATATTTGGCTAATGGTAGTGAGCTTGGCCATGGTTTTATCAGTCAGATCTCCTTTGATCGACGACTCTATACACCTCCATGCAGGTCTTGTGGTTTTTGGATAGGATTCGCAATGAAGAGAGGAGTAGAAGGTCGGGGTTAAACTCCCTCGCCTTGCCCATATCCTCAAAGCCAGGGGCCGATCGGATCATCTATATCTCCTAAACCATGCGTTGAGTTTTCGATAACTAGAACTTATGATTGGATCCAAGTTTTTGGGTGAGTCTCATTACATATATTTCCTTTTGGAGTCAGTTTAGATGCTCCCTTATTTGTAGAGCTGGAATACAAGTTCAAGATGGTTCAACCTCCTCTAAAGTCATAGCATGTCCCCGCAACTTTAGTTCGTATATGTCTATAAATATTTGTGGCTTGGTTTGTAGTATGGTAAAAAGACTTGTATAAATCAATCATACTTCATGCATTTGATCTATAATATTCAAGTCTAGGTATCTTTCAAGTATCTAAGCCATATGATATAAAAATGTAAGAATTGGCTCCTTTGAAAGTAATATAATTTCTCGACAAGTTTGATACCACAATTCTTGATGGTGCTATCAAATAATTCTTCCTTAAACTTATAAATAGTTGTGAAAACCTTGAATACAGATCAATCCATCATCAATTCTTCATCAAACAAGATCAATCCAATTATTATGGTTGTTATCTATATCCAAAAGTTCACTATATAATATTCAAATCCAAACATATCACTAGATGGATGTTGAATCTCATAAACATTTAATTAGTTAGTGAAATTCTTCCATCTCAATTGAACTTTATTAGATGTCAAAATCATACATCATATCTTCAATCAACCCCTAGTTATGTTTAGAGTTCATCATTGGATAGCCAATTCATCAATTTGGTATCAACCATCAACATAGATTTCATGGTCCTCAAATGCTACCTTAGGTTTCAGAAACCTGAAATTCAAGGTCAACACAACATACATGGTCTGAGAAGCTAGGTCATAGGCACAGGTGGTGGAGTCACAAATGGTGATCGTAGGGTGCAGGTCAACTAGAATTTCCCTACATCCAGGATGTGTACATTGGGGAGGTCTGATCTCAGTGACAGGAGAATTATGGTTTTTGGTATGTCGGGGACACCGTTGTGGAGGTGGTGGCTAGGGAAGTCAAGTACTAGATGGAAGGCTCAATAGATTCAGGGAAGGAAGAAGATGTAGGGGCACCTTGCAAGGGAAATTCATGGTCTGAGATCACCTAGATGCATGCTCTGGGTCTAGGTAGAGAGAAATCGAAGGTGGGAAGGGTGTTTAATGGATTGAAAGGGAGGGGGTTCTACCAAAGTATATATAGTGGGTGGGTTGTCAATGGCATAGGTAGAGGGATCTATAGGGCCATTAGTGCTAGGGTTTGGATTAGTGGGCTCGAGGTGAAGATATGGGGGTCTCCATTATGGTCCAGGGGGGTGTGATGCCATGGAAGTAGCTTGTCATCTGTTACTCCTAATGGTTGTCATCCATAATGGCCTCTGTTATTTTGGTTCTTCACATCACCGAACAAGTGGCCATCGGTTGAGAATGGTTGAAGCCAGAGTTTTAGGAAAGATTTGAGGGGGTGCGAGGTAAAGAGTAGGGTGGTGTGCCTCGTCATTACTTTGTCTATCAAAATCGTGTTGCAGAGGAAACATAGGCATGTGTGAGATTAGGGACTAGGTCAAAACCTGGTATGACCATAGAATTTACACCCATTTTATAGTTCTTTTTTGTGTTTCTTTATGAACTTATATATCCTAATACCTACATATGTTTGCCATGAAATTTTTAGCACAAGTTCAATTGCTTTTACTCTAAATATTAAAATCTCTAAGTTATTTAGTTCATTAGCCCAAGATGTAAAAGTAGTTTACTCTTACAATTAATCCACATATGAATTTCAAAAAATCCATAGTATCTTTTATGTGATTTCAAAGCCAAGAATCTTCTTTAATTGAGTTCCATTATTCAGTTGAGGGTCTCAAATGGGATGATTAGATCGAAATGAGGATAATTTGCATTTTTTTGCTCAAATTTCAAGATAAGTGAATGAAGTACAAATATGAGTGAAAATTTAGTAGAAGATGATTTCAACTTTGAAGAATTATGTATAATATCTCAAGATTGAATTTAGTGTCAAAATCCAATACATTACACTCTCCACCCCTTAAAGTGGATTTCACCCTCAAAATCAACTCCTCCATGGTCTAATAATGTACTACTCTCCACCCCTTAAAAGGATACAACTATAACTCTAAATATGCATGTCAACTAAAATAAAATATCTTTCACAAACTCTTGGTTTCTCCTCTAGGGTTTTTCTCATACCTCTACAATTGTGATTTAGCTCAGAAATCTTTGAAACACTCCATAAAATCAATTTTCTTGGTACACATTGTATTATAATGAAAATAATTTGTCGATGAAATACCTTTTTGATACAAAACTAAAAATGGCCAAAATCATTTGGAGAACTAATTCACAATCACCTCTTACCAACATATACCATACTAATTACTTAACTCAAATGTGAAAATAGGATTCACAGGGAATAAAGGACCACTAGGGTGTTTTACCTATATCATGGTGTCCTACTAATCAATTATTTATAGATGTAAGCTTGAGGAATCTAGTCTCATGATCCCTTTTCCATCTATTAGGTTTTCCACATGTTCTATGTTGGGTTGATAAATTTGTTAACATTTATTGTGTTTCCAAGTAATAGGAATTGCTTTGGCCAAATCGGTATGCAAAGTGAGAAAGCCCCACCACCACCTTTGCAGATTATGAGTAATTATACCAGAACCATCACCAAACACCCCTCCTTAGACACCTTCTCTCATATCTACTAACAAGGTGATGATTCATCTTCACTGATTGTTGTGTTAAAAAATTAATTTCATCTATGTTTCTATTTCTATCTTAGGTGAATAGGGTTAGCTAGACTAGGATTGATGGTAATCTATTTTACTAAGTTCTAGATATGCCATTTCTTTAACCCTAACTTCCATGAGACATGCATGAGTGTCGGCTATTCATAGATCTGATACCATATTATAAAACTTGATCCTTACGATCAAAATTTTATAAAACTGCATTAGAAAATATAAACAAATCTTTTTAGAATCATTCTTTGCATCATAGTTGGGGAAGATTACAAAATTTACTAATGTAAATAAGTCCTATCGACTCTTCAACAAGGGACAACTCTTGCACGTCACTTCTAGTTCTTCTTCCTATCACCTCCCCATGAGTTCGTAGAGGGAATAAAAGTAAGCATGGACCCCAAAAAGGGAAATATAGGTCAACAAAGCTTGTATTAACTTCAAATATTGAGCTATTTAAATATAAGGATTTATGTAATCAAATATAGAAAAGTTTGCTCGGTGGACTATTGGTAATAACAAGTCTATGGTCTAGTTATCATACTAATCTCAAAAGGGTATAATGATTCAAAGTGGTAACTAGAAATAATAAAAAGATTATCAAAACTAATATCAATGTTTTTAATTATATAAAATCAAACAATTTAACCATTGGAACAAGCAATCTAATATTTTGTCTTTGCTAATGGCTAGGTGCCTAGTGTTCTCCCCTCTATGAGAGAACAATACTTTCTCATGTGGGGGTAACTGGTACTGAGGTACCTCAATTGTCCATTATCTATTATGCAAGGTTGGGGGATATGACCCCCCAAAATCTAGTGACTCAAAACTCTTAGACAATATTTTGATTTTTTGTTCAAAGATCAAAATCAACCAATATTTCAATTACTTAACAATGATCAATATTCAACTCAGTTGTGTTGACCTTGAACAAGAGGGAAAAACTAACAAAAATTTTGTTCTTCACTTTTGCAAAATGAAATTTAAGAGGGAGGCAAATAGTTTAATAACAGAATTGAGAATTTAGTACTTGTTCCAAAAGAGAATTTCCAATCAAGATGTCCACAAGAATCAAAGATGATAATGTATCATGAATCTAGCAAGAGACAATGTACTAGGGTCATTTGATGCTTCTTAAATTGGAATATGGTTTCTTCAATTTGATTTATTTAGTATCAGATTTTTCCATCTAGGGTTACTACATCATATCTTCTTCATTATCATGGTTTATGTATTTCCATCTAGGTTTTATGCTCAAGTATATAACTATTTTCTGTATTTTAGGTCTTCTCTCTATGCTTTCTTTAGGATATGTTGACCTAAGTCAAAGAGGTTCATAAGTCAAAATAGTATATCCAATAATACTCAAGTGTGTATATTTCTATGGTTGGTACTAATAATAAGGATTTAATTTTCATAATAACTAAAATTACTAATTTATTACTTGTCCAAATATTAATGTATGTATACCATCATATATCATACTAACGTGATACAATTTTCAATATTGAAATAATTGGGATAGGTTAATGTTATAGTTCACATTCATATGTATAATATCCTAGTTACTATTTAATTCCCTATTTAAATCACGTGTAATAACTAATTTTCTGAAATTAGCATTGATAAAGAAATTTTTTGATCTTGTGTAACCTTATTTTATCATACTAATATGCTTATACGTTTAAATGCATGATTATGTTAATAAGATGGAGTAAATTGACCAATTTCTATTACTGGCTACTAGGTTTTATTTATATCAATGTTGGTTATCATATCTACTAGATTCATATGTCTTATTGGTACTAATAACCAGACTGTAAATGTGAAATAGAGGCAAAAGTAACTCATGTATAGTTGCATGCCAATTCACTGATCTTCCAAGTTCTACTTCATAATTGGTTTCTAGGATTTTTGTTTCATAGATAAAGACTAAATATGACCTTCAAGTAGGGTGGTGCGTTGGTTGGTACTCATCCTCATTAACTCTTAGCAGGTAGAAAGGGTCTTAACCAGTGCCTGCTCTGGGAGTCTAGAGCTCAAAGGTGAGGCTGCTACATGGCTGTTTGAGAAGTGCACTTGTGAGTATGGTGGCGAGATGGGGAAGCATTCACCTATTATCTTCTTCATTGGAGCAGGATGTTGGCTTGAGCTTAGTCTAGGTGAAAAAGGGTGGTGTTGTTGATTCACGGTGGTTTTTAGGCGTCGAGGTTAGGATTTATAGTCGTTGAAACTAAAGAAAGGTGCTAGAGAATCCTCACATTTGTAGCTTGCGGGGGTTGTGGCAGATGACATGGTTTTCCAAAATGAATCGCTGGCGAGCACTTGATTATAGACGCAGTCCAGATACTCAAGTCATAGGCATAGGTGGTGGAGTGGCAGATGGTGAATGCATGTTGCAGTTCAGTTGGTGTTTCCCTATGTCTAGGATGTGTACACTAGGGAGGTCTGATCTCAGTGGCAGGAGGATTACGGTGTTACAGTATGTTGGCGATGCACCGGTGGTGGTGGCCAGTGAAACTCAGTGCTAGTTAGACAACACATCAGGTCTAGGGGAGGAAGAGGGTTTAGGGGCACTGTATGAGGGCAATGCAAGTTTTGGAGATCACTGGGACGCATGCTCCAGGTCTAGGTGGAGAGAAAGAGAAGGTGGGAAGGGTTCTTACAGTTTGGAGAGGGAGGGAGAACCACCTAAGATGTTGCAAGGGGTGGTTGAATGATGACATACGAAGAGGTATTTATAGGGTCGTTGGTGCTACAGTTTGTATTCATGGGTTAGAGTCTTGACTCTACTTAAGGGTGGCATGGTGCCTGGGTATCGACTTGTCAGTCATTACTCTTCATGCCTTCCGACCATAATGTCCTCTGATACTTCAATTCCTCACATCGTCAAATAACTAGTCGCCGGTTGAGAATGGTTAATGATGGATACGTGGGAAATATTTAAGGTAACACGTGGTAAGGGGGGTGTCTCACCATTACTTTGTCTGAAAAATGACCATGCAGAATAAACACAGGCATGCACAAGGTTAGGGACGAGTCAAACCCTAGTTTGACCAGAGAATTTCCACCCTTTTTAAACTATTAACAGAAGTAGTGTTTTCTACATCTCTGTCTAATAGAATGTGTTGTAGACCAAGTCTGTACGTGAACTTCATCCCTAAGAAACCTAAATTACTTAGATCAGCCTCCATCAAAGTGTTATGAAAGAGTGTTGCTTTAGAATGATTGAATGCCTTATATCCACTCTTTTCTCTTGAATCAATGACCATATTAAAATCACGTAATATGATCTAAGGGGAATTCAAAGTGTTCCCATGTGAATGAGGTGCTTCCACATGAGCTATCGTGTGCCAATCTGAGGGCTAGCACAGATAAAAGTTATAAAATAGAACTTGTTGACCTTGCATGCTATGATTTGTCTGTGACTATAGATAATCTCCACCTTGCACCGGGTTGCATCCCAACAAACCCATATGCCACCTAAGAAACCTCTAGCTTCAACCTTATATGAATTAGGGAAATTGATTTTTCGAATGGTACCAGAAGCATTATCAACATTGATTCTTGGTTTTTATATGGAGACAATTCTTGGTCTATAGATATCCATGATTTATTTCATGACCCCACACCTCTCTCCACTGTCGATCCCTCTTGTAATCCAACACATTAAATCGATCTTAGTTTGAGAGTAGGGTAAAAATCAGGCCTTTTGACCTTATGTCATAGCATCCATGTCAAGATCCACTTCATCATTATTTTTGTTTACTATTTCACCTCTAGTTTGGGCATTCGGCCTCAGACTCTTCCTTTTGTGCTCATACGGGATGATCGCCCTAGTTTTCTTCATTTTTGTACCTTTCCCTTTAAGTTTTTTTCCTCATGGGATGCATGTTGCAGAGTTGACTATCTCAACAGAACAACCTCTAGTTTCATGTAGTTTTGTCAACCTCTCTTGTTTGTTTGTGGGCATCCGGTTCACCTTCCCCACCCCCATTCCTCTTTGGTGTTGCATGTTCTTATTCTCTTCTGGACCTCTAGCGGCTACTCTTCACATTTCATCCTCCTCCACAGAGATAACATTGTCTATGATTTTAGGCCCCATTTCCTAGATCACCTCATCCACATCTGGGTGTACAAAAACATGTCCCTAATTGGTATATGAAATCACAATAGTGTTGGCCACAATAGACACCTCCTTGTCCTTCCCCTTCAAATTATCATGGTCTTCCTTTCACATGTTCGATCCCTTATCTACAATGTTGCTTTTTTCTTTGGTCTCCACACCTTAGATGGTCTCTCAGCATTTTTCTTGGGTCCTCGATGTATGCTCATTGTCTATTATAGCTTCGTGGTCCTCCTAATTCTCCTTGAATAGTAGGTTCTCGAATCTATTACTGGAGGGTGGTGTCGGTCTGTATGGATTTTTTATGGTACCTCATCTATCGGAAACATATGCCCCTCTATTTTTGCCAATCGTCTTCGTAGTCATTAACTTCATCATTTATGGTGGAACCTCTTGTCTTTTCACTGATCCTAGTCTAGTTGGCTGGATTGGTTCTGTAGTACTTGGAGTTGTGCCCTAATTTTCCACACATTGAGCACATGTCGGGGGCTACCTCATATTTGACTCTATATCCAATCTCATTGATTAGGATAGAGTGAGATAAGAGTTGAGTAGTATCAACTTCTATCACTAGCCTATAGAATTTTCTTATGAATCTGAAGGCTTTGTGACTATTCACCTTGATGAGCCTCCCTAGTGCCAACCCTATGACTTTGAAGAGATTGGATACGTACAAGTGTAAGGGTAGTTCTATGATCCCGAACCACATTACAACATATTTAGGCATCTCCTCTGCGGGTTTGAAAGTTGGGAACCAATCCCAGACTACAAGGCAACAACCAAATGATTTCCATGGGCCACCAATCATGCCCATCTCATAATCATCCTTACATGAAAGTTGCACCATGTAATGGACCATGTCCAATTCATAGATGTTAAACCTCCCCTTTGGGTTCCAAAGGAGTTTGATTCTATCCCTCATCATAATGAATACCACATCCATGCCCAATAGTTTGATAATGTCATCATATTTCTAAGACCTCATCAAATTATCCTCCACTTATGGGATGATAAAAATCGTCGAGCATCCTTCAACATGCTTCAATTCAATTTTGACATGGTCCATATGGTCTTCTTATATTTTATCCAGAAAAAAGATTTTGTTGTCATTCTATATTCGCCCTTTATTGCTCGATCCACCCATGACATCACTGAAAGAGGGTTCCTATGTCAGGTACATTGTCGCCATTTCTTCTTCACCTACAACATTATAAGATCATTGGTGTGTCTGGATGATCATGGTAAGATCTTCATTCCTGCTTACTCTATTTAGTTAAGTTGTGATCTCCTTTGTTGTGAGATTGCCCCGGCTCTAGTTCTCTCACATCCCTGTGAATTGGAAGTTTATTCCCACCAGAGTACCCTAACAATCGCCTCTTGGTTATTACCTTCCCCTTGGCTTCTCTTGTTGGGATATTTTCAGCTTCCTTCCATACAAACTGCTACATTGGCAACGTCCCCAGAAGGATTCTCAACCATGTAGTCGTAGCCTCTCAAAGCCATGCCACCGGTGCCACCAACACTACCCTCCTTCTCCCCTCGACCCCACTCATGAAGACCGTTTAATCATTGCTCATGTTCATAATATGTAAAATTTACATTGAACATGGGACCTCTCACACCCTAAGCGAGAATCATACCACTAGTCCAAATGCCTATTTTTCACCTTTAATATGACCTAGAAAGGTATATCATACATTGTTAAGCCTTTGATTCATTTTATTAGGCCTTGAGTGCCAAGATACAATCTTTATCTTACCATTGTTCTTCATATTCTAGATGTTGAAGATGAATTAGGTCTTATGTTGGAAAGTTTATGTCAATGCAAACTTTTTTTTTATCACTGATGGCTTCTCGTGAAGGATAGGATGGGTTGAGCACACCTAACTATAGATTTCTTTAGTGATGGGCTCCCTAAAAAGTAGGTCTACCTGGGTGATATGGGTAGTCCAACCATTCCTTTGGAGATCATTTATTAGAGATCTCAAATCCTAGGATGTTACAATCTCCCACACATAGACTCTTGATGTCCTCGTCAAGGCTCAACTATATGGCCTCATAATATTTCCCCATTTCAGTGGAGATCCATAATGGCCCATGGACACCCAACTCTCAATCATGGACTACCAGTGCAATGGCGGTTACACCACCATGGACAACTCTTTCCAACTTGCACGGACCGCACGACTCAAAGATTGGAATGCCACATGCCCAAGTAGACCCCACGTAGTGGAGGGGTTATGACTCAGATACCATTTATAATGTCTAGACCCACTTCCCAAGGATCTAGTAGAGTTTCAAAAATGATGATTGGCCCTACAGATAACCACTAGCCTTAACTTTGTGTTTTGTCTTCACTCATGCACAAGCCAGGATAAACTTCCCGACTAGTCACCCAGCTTCCTATTACTCTGGGCTCTTTACCACATAGTTCTTTAGTGATGGGCTTCCTGAAAAGGATGTGCATCTTGGTGATATCGGTAGTCCAATTATTCCTTTCAAAATCGTTTTATCGGGGACCTCAAATCCTAGGACGTTACAGATGTCAATGATGACGATATCTAAGGTAAATCTTTTATGAAATTTCTGACTTTTGTTTGTTGTGGGTAACTGTGATAGTGGTGTGGACAAGATTCATGGGTAGATCCTCCCACTTGAGGCCTTCATGGAGTTAGAGTGCTTGTTTTGTATTAAATTCAGACACTGAGGATTTTGAGAAAGATATGTGATATAACCTGGAATTTTTGTCTTAGTTATTCAATTTAGTTCCCAAAACTGAGTTGGGATTTGACCAATTTTATCAAATTTTAAACACTTGCCTTTATCTTTTACCTTTTGATTTAGGAACTCAGGGTTTTCAATGTTCCCTTGAAAAGCCATTGGAATAAGAAATGTCGTTTGTACCCAAAATTGGAGTGGTTGATGTAAGGACCCTGACCTCCGTTTAGGGTTTACCCTGTTTGCTTTGCCTAACCTTGATGCTTTGATGCTTGTTAATCACCTTTAGTGGTGATTAGGGTTTGTTGGTGCCTTGTTGAGAGTTGGAGGTGCTACTTGCAATTAACCCAAGTCTAGGGTTTGTGAGCAAGTTTGCCACCTTGTGAGGTATCCCTCCCTCTCCTTGCTTCCTCTAGTGTTGAGGGGAAGGTTTGGGCTCATTGCTTGAGTTCCTTTGGGCTTGGTTAAGCTTGTTGGGCCTTGTGGTTCCTTGCCCTTTCTTGGTTGAACCTTGTTTTAGGCAAGAGGATACTTGTGTCGCCCAGGCTGTGCCGCCCAGGTTTGTGTCACCCATGGGGGAGGTGTGTCGTCCAGATGTGTCGCCCATGGACCTTTGACCTTCTTTGACCTCGCTTGTGTCACCACTAGTGGACACTTGGTGCTTGATATGTGCATGCGGCAATGGCCTTGGACATGTGTTTTGGGCATGTTAGAGTGGTGGCATTGCCCATGGACAAGTGTCCCTAGGTCGGCAACACCTTGCTTTGCTCTACTTTGGTTTCTCCTCCATCCCCTTCTATATATGTGTTTCCTTTCCCTTGCTAAGGATCCCTTTAGTTCCTTAGTCTTTCTCTCCTTGGTGCACGATGCACTCCCTTCTCTTGCAAGCTTGGTGGCCGATCCTTCTTGGAGTCTCCTTCTTCCTCTAGTGGTGGTCGAACCCTAGAGTGCCTTGCTCTCCTTCCTCCTTGGTGGTGCGTGGAGCTTGGAGCTTGCTTAAGGCGGGTTACATAACTCCTAACCCTAACTGCATTACCTTCTTTCTATGTTCTTATATGTTGCTATGATCATGTCGGCCATGTATGTTACTAGCTTTGTTTCTTGCTTAGTTGTTCTTGTTGGCCGAACCATGTGTTCTAGGGTTTCTTGGTGAGAAACACTCTCTTCCCTCCTAGGTCTTGAGGAGTGAGTTGGAGTTCTAGTATCATGGTAAACACTCCTCTCTCGTTTAAGTTGAGAGGTGAGCTTGTGTTCTAGTAACTTGAGCAACACCCTCCTCTCACCATGGACTTGAAGGGTGAGCTTGGTGGTAGTTGTGGACCTTGTTAAGGTTGTTCCTTGTGTTGCCTGATTGGTGACAAGAGATGTGCAAGACTCCTCTCTTGTTTAAGTTGAGAGGTGAGCCATTCTCTTGATCCTTTAGGGTTTTGACACCCTTGAGCTTGAGGTTGGTGGTGACCATGTCGGGATGTATCTAGCCGATATGGCGTTGGTGGTGATGTTGCCCGATATCTTTTCCTTGGTCTAACCTTGGACATCATGTTGCGTTTGTGATGGACGATACCCCTGGTCCCTAGCCCCTTTATGTGTTGGTCCTTAGCATGTGTTGCTAGACGTTACGTTATCCTTGCTGCACCCCTTGGTTTCCTGTTGTTAGTTGGGTGCACGGCACGTCTAGCTCGAGTGCACGATATGCCTTTGGACGACACGTATTGGACGTTATGCTTGACTCCTGCCCGACACACCTAGTTCAGGTGGTTAGTTAGTGTTGTTACACCTTTGAGCATTGGGGCGTTACAATCTGGACCTGCGTTGCTTTGGGTGTTGACCGATACACTTAGTACGAGATGGTAACATGGTGCATGACACTAGGGTGCACGGTGCCTGTGTTGCACGACACAACGATGGCACAACGTTGCGTTGTCGATATACCTTAAGCCTAGCTGCTCGATATGGTGTTGCCCGTCATACCCTGGATGTCCGACACCCTAGTGCTTGGTTGTGATGTGTTGGTCTACCTACCCGACATGAGTTGAGGGTTGGGCGATAGGAGACGATACCCTGCCCAATACTACCTATGGTGAGGGAAGTGGGTGCTATAGTGAGGGTCTTGTTCCTCATTTGATTCTATCATGTTTGGTTTATTCTGGTAACTCTTGATATGCTTGATATAGTAGATCACATTCATGTTTTCTCACATGACATTTCATGTGTATATGATCATGTATAATGCTATGGAAATGGTAAGCATATGGAATGATTTTCTTAATGATATGAACGATATCTATAATCACAGGTGGAGGCATGAATGATAAAATATATAATCATCAGTACTGCCCTAGGTAGGATAATAAAGCTCTTGTTATTTATCCTGGATGATTGTGTACACTAACCATGCAGGTGTTTCATGCATATCCAGGTAAAGGAATATGAGGTAATTATGTTTAAGTAACAGTGCCCTGATGGTTACTCTTGATGATAAGATAATGTGCATGATGTGTTTTGGGTCTGAGGACTTGAATGCTGGAATTGTTATCCCATGATGATGATGTAAGCCTTGAGACGCAGTGGCACTATGTGATGAGGGATTGAGATCCCATGGCATGTGATGATCCTTGAGAATGGATCTGGACGATTGGCAAGAGGCCAAGTGGTAACATGTAATGTTAGATCCTTGTGATGGATCAGGATGATGTTGAGTTTCATATTGTTTATTCTTATTATAGTTTGCATGTTATACAACTTGGTTGAATCTTGCAATCCACATAAAATACACTAATTAACTACAGTGGAATATATCATGTAGTTTGCCCTGGTCATAGACCCATCATCGTCAGGAGCTGGTGATGGTGAAATGGGTTCTCCTGTGGGATTACCAAGAGTGCATATTGTTGAATATGCGAGGTTTCTCCTAGCCTAAAATAGAGAGGGAATCGAGTGCAGCTGCGGTTGCAGACTTGGATATATATATATATATATATATATATATATATATATATATATATATATATATATATATATATATATATATATATATATATATATATATATATATATATATATATATGTATATATATATAGAGATATATATATGGAGCATGGTGAACAGGCCCATGGCTCAGAGTTGATAGAGCATGAATGTGTTCATGGCTCAGAGCACGGTGAACAGGCCCGTGGCTCAGATATACTAACGTCATGACATGTACCAAGGCGGGCTAGGCAGAGGGTAGCCTGTGGGAGCTGACCCTGTGGCTGAGGCCACTTAAGCATGAGACTTTGGTCCTTCTTGTGTTTTACTCGTGCACTGACCACGACGCGGAGAGGTCGTGGAGTCCGACTCTTCCATTGACCCTGTATGGCACCGGCTTGGGTTTCGCAACCGAAGGTTGGATTTGAGCGGTACGGCTCACTTCCTCAGGGCATAATAATACGTAATCCAGCCACTTAGTATATACTGCTTAAGACAAACACGAAACATTAGTTGAGGCCTTGCTTGTGTAGTTAATCCCGTTATATCTTGCAGTTGCTTATATGTTCCTCATGTTATGAGGTAATATCTTATAAATCTTATCTTGTAATCATGTTCCATAAAGAAATAATTGGTGATATGCCTTCTGTACATTCTGGTAAGCTTGACGGTATGAATAGCTTTACTTTATAAACTCCTCTTATTATACCCTTTATCAGTTATCTGTTGTTGTTGTTTTATCTTTCTCAGGTTTTGTAATTTCGGCGGGGAGTTATGTTTCTCGCTGGGACTGTGAGTCTCACCCCTCTAGTTTACACCCTTTTTAGGTGGTCAAGCTAGGCGTGGTGGTGGTCGCTGAGTTGCGGCCAAGCAGCAAGACGAGCAGTAGAAGGCCAGCGATGGATATGATGTTGTTTTTGATGTTTTGTAGTAGAGTCTAGAGTCCTCCCTGTACTCTCAGGTCCTTGCGAGCGTTTTGACGTTGTTTCACGATGTATAGCTGTTGATCCTTTGTATATCCTGCTGCTGGCCGGATGTGGGCCTTTATGTACATATAAATAGGTGATGAACTCATGTGATGACAAGACAGATGTTCTTCTAAGCTATGGACACGTATCAAGGCTTGAAAATTTTTATATAACCTATTTCCTTACAGGATGTGGACTTAAATGTAATAGTTTTCTCAGTTTACCTGCTTTCCACAATCGGTTTTTATTAACCCGTGTTTTGATAATCTGTGGTTATGGTGTTTTTCGCACATTTTTGCGTAACACCTCGTTGTCTATGTGATAGTGGGATGTGTTTCCACAAGTTTTGGTATCAGAGCTCTAGGTTCGCTGAGTCTATAGGGATTTAAGACTAGGTTGTGTCTATTCTTGTGAGTTTTCCAGATTTTCTCACAATTATCTTCTGCCCTCAACGGAAGAAAAGCCAAGATGTCTGGAAACCATGAAGAACATACTTGTGGGCTCCGATCTCCAAACCACGAATTAATCCCGATTTAATCATGTGCGGAAGCAATCGGTAAACAGCGGAAGACAAAAATCACGGGAAATTAAAACTTTTCGAGACAAGAGCCTGAAACCACAAACCTTTTCCATTGAAAAAGGATTTAACTGTTTACATCACTGACAATTACTTCTTGAGTAATTATATACAACATGATACCAAAACTCTCAAGAATTCATACTCCAAAACACTCCAGGACCTGAGAGTACAGAGGACACATAGGACTTGACTCTAACTACACCATGAAGCAGGCTAGATCTCCACCTGAGATATTTACTGCTCCTGATGCTGCTGTTGCTGGGATTGTTCACCTGAGTTCTTGTTCCTTCGTCTTCGACGACTACCTAAAAAGTAGAAGTCTACGGGGTGAGACAATTATACATAATTGCCCCAGCGAGAGTTATAACTCTCCACTAGGCTTTATAAGCAAAGCAAGGAATAACTAAAGCAATAAGAGCCTTCAAGATATTCACTGGCAGTTCTGATGATAAGCAAGAGTTCAATCAATATTAAAATATGAGAACATCTATGCTATTCAAGGTAACATCAATCAAATAACTCATAATTAACTCTAACAGATATACTACGCTGTTGTTTATGTTTTTTCCAAACATTATTATGCCCTGTGGAGATGAGGCATACCACTCATACTCCAACTGATCGCTAAGAAGTCACATCAGTATCATACATAGGTCATTAAGAGAGCCGGATTCTTATGACCTCATCTTCCTCAGTCAGTTAGAGGATTGATTGTTTGACATCTGGCGGGATGTCTTTATAATAGCTCACCAGGGTACTCTGGTCCTTCGCTATTTTTAGAGTTACAGTGGCATTCTGTACTCTCTTCACTATCGGAAGATTTCTTGTTTATCTTTCACCGATACGGTATTTGTGTCTTTAAGGGAGTGTAGATATACATCTCACCTTTAGGACTTTATGGTGGGGTCTGATGGACTACTAGAATCTACATCATCCTCTCACCTTTTCTTTTATAGTGAAGGTATGACGGGCTACAAGAATCTACATCAAATACCTACACTAGGATGTAAGGTTCTACACATCCATGTACCCCACATACTCAAAAGTATGTGCTCCAGGAGTTCCCTTAGGAAGACCTGTTTCACCATCATTTAGACAACTGACAATGATGGATCTATGATCAGGGCTCTACATTTCACTTGATTAGTTAGGTACATTCAGTATTCCAATCATCATACAGTAACACAGCTATATATGAGAATACAAAATGTAACAGGCCTAACTTATCACAATTATCAGATATTCATCTCAAGTCATCTGTCAAGCATGACCTTAATAACATTTATGGCTCTTACAGCCCATAAATCACAAAGGATGTCACTTAGCAGTGCATCAAGATGGTTCACTATTCATAAAGCATAAGACATGCCTTCAATGAATATAACATGGTATTCCATACCTGGGTGTGACCATCATCTCACAACAACCTGCATGGTTATCTCAACAGATAATAGTAACAATTCAGTAAATAGGAATACATTCCCAATCAGGGTTTCACTTGGTTTCACCCTCAACTAGGGTTTCACATGGAATCACCCTCAACTAGGGTTTCACATGGAATCACCCTCAACTAGGGATTCCACATGGGTTCACCCTCAAAATTCTGTGTTTTAGGGTTTACTATTCACTCTATGGTGAATTGTACTCATTACATCATCATGTAAGAGAAACACCATCATTAAGACTCTTCATTAGGATTAGGATCCATTAGATATCATAATTAGGGTTTCCATGACCTCACATAGGTGGGTCATTCCCTAATCATGCGCATTCATGTGTAAAAGAAGTATCTTACTAGATTTTTCCTCCTAAAAAGGGCACTTTCTCTCTCTAGGATACTTTCTCTCTCTAGAAACACTTTCTCTTTCCTCTCTCTAGTAGATGGTGGCAACACCACTCTAGATTAGGTTGAGACAAGTCTCCATTGACTGATATGAGCCAAGGAATCAACATCATGTGATTAGGGTTTAATTAGATTAGGGTTTTACCCCCTTTAGACCCTTCAAGGGTATTTTGGTAATTTGCCACATGATCACCATCATGGGTTAACCCACTAATCACATAGTCCCTTAATGACCTAGGTTACCATTAGGGTTTAGATTGAATCATCATTAAGCCATTTACACCTTCAAATGGTTAGGCACAAATCTCCACAAATCTCCAAGTGGTTTCCAATCTTCAAACGATCTCAACCATCCAAACGGTCTTGAGACCGTTTGATCCTCAAACGGTCTTGAGACCGTTTGGTCTCAAACGGTCTTGAGACCGTTTGGAGGTGAGGACCGTCTGGGAGGTTTGACTTCCAAACCGTTTGGACCCTCAAACGGTTTGAGGTCGTTTGGACCAATCGACCTTGAGGTCGTTTGAGCCCAAACGGTCTTGAGGTCGTTTGAGCCCAAACGGTCTTGAGACCGTTTGGCCCCAAACGGTCTTGAGACCGTTTGGTCTCAAACGGTCTTGAGACCGTTTGGGTCCAAACGGTCTTGAGACCGTTTGGCCCAAATGGGCTCAAACCGTTTGGACCTCCAAAGGGGTTCAATGGTCACCAAAGTATATAGATACATGTGTTGAAGCCCTCAATTGGCTAAACCTATGCTAACCACTTATAAATTGAGTCAATTAGGGTTAGCTTTAGCCACTTAGACATCCAATTGACCCTCAATTGCAACCCAATTAGGGTTTAATCATTCTCAAATAGGGTTTCAAGTTGATTGGTCATCAATGTTCAATAGTGTGAATCAATTCAAGGTTGAACCTATCAATTGACCTTCAAATGGGGCTCAAACTTGGCCCAAACGGTCTTGAGGTCGTTTGGACATCATCCAAACGGTCTTGAGACCGTTTGCCCAGAGTTTGACCAAGATCCAAAACGTTTTGACTCAGGTTGAAGTCCAATTAGGTCAAAATCAGCACTTTTTCAACAATGCATCAATTTCCTACAATTGGACCTTCAAACCATTAGATTTACTCAACCCTAGACCTTAAAACGGTCTTGGGTTGTGCCCAAACGGTCTTGAGACCGTTTGGAGGAATCCCCAAACGGTCTTGAGACCGTTTGGGTCCTTCAACCTAAAACTCAACAAGATCTATATTTAGAAAACAGCAATTTGATTGTTTCAATAACCCATTGTAATTGGGCCTCAATTGGTCAAATTACCTTAACCCTAGACCTCCAAACGGTCTTGGGTTGACACCAAACGGTCTTGAGACCGTTTGGATGAGTTCCAAACGGTCTTGAGACCGTTTGCCCATCCATCCTTTGGACTCTAGTGAAAATTCATCAAGGTTTGATCTATTGAGTTGATCATCACATCAATACTTAATTGCAATATGATTTGGTGCCTTTGGACCTTCAATTGATCAACTATACTTGACCCCAGACCTCCAAACGGTCTTGGGGTGACCCCCAAACGGTCTTGAGACCGTTTGGGTGATTCCCAAACGGTCTTGAAACCGTTTTGGCTAATCAACCCAAAATCTCAACTTAACTCATTGGAGATTCAGCACTAATTTCAATTAGGGTTTGCCCTATTAATCATCCTTCAACTCATGACTCGTTTGGAATTAATCCATAAAATTTGGTGAGTCGTTAATTAACATCATTATGAACAGTAATCCCAAACGGTCAACGTTTAGTCAACCATCTTAAACGGTCTTGAGACCGTTTGCCCAAAAAGGGCAAATTAAACAGATTGCAAATCAGAATTTAATTCAATTCGTTTTGCTAATTGATTTGCTCATATCTCACGATTCCTTTGGAGTTAACCTCTCAAATTTTGTGGGTGATTAACCTACATAATTATGAACAAGATTCCCAAACGGTCTTCACTTGGTCAACGGGACCAAACGGTCTTGAAGACCGTTTGCCCTCAAACGACCCTGAAACCGTTTGCCCACCAAACGGTTTGAAACCGTTTTGAGCAATAGGTGGAGGTCGTTTGATAAAGTGAAAATCTGTGGATAAGCATAGTAATTAACGCCCTTATCTTCCACCTTAAGAACAGTAGCAGTTCTTCACGATTTTTCTTGCAAGGATGCAAGGGAAGATAGGGAAGAAGAAGATCTATCAACTATATGCATAGAAAAGATGTATAATCGAAGCATCAAGTTTAGAGTTATAAAACCCGCCTAAAGCTTGCTCCTTGAGCTCCAAGCTTTCGAGGTCCAAGCTTTCAATGGTTTCCAAGAAGCTCTACTGGTCGGCCAAGGTGACTTCTCCAAGGAAGATTGAGGAAAGATGGCTAAAAAGATAGAGTTAAGTAAGCTAGCCATGAATTTGCCCTTGAATCCGAGTTCTAACCATAGAATTGGGCAAGAAGGGGAATCCAAACCTACCTTGCACCCTTGGTCGTTTCTCCTGAGCTCCAGAGCAAGGCTTGGCCGTTTGGGAAAGAAAGGAAGTGAATGGAACAGGGAAAGATCGTTTGCTCATTTGCAAAGGAAAAGCCTTTTTATAGCTTAAGCCTATTTCTTACCACAAGGACCTTTCAAAACCAAAAATTCACATCTAGGTCCCTCCTTGCTCAAGAGCACGCCCAAGCCCATCAAATTCTTAAGTAATTCTTAAGAAAACTCAAGATCTAAGGGTATAGGAATCCAACCTTCAACTAGGGTACATTCATGTAAAGGTTTTGTACCCATTTTAGGTGATTTCTATCACAAAGATCATTTTTCTCATTTAATTATTAAATGATGTATCCCTTTCATCATTTTTATTCTAAATGATGACAAGAGTCATAAAAGATGTTCTAGATGGTGAAATTACAAGTTGGACCCCTCAATTTGGGTAAATTGCACTTTACCCCAAATTAGGGTTTCTAAGCATGGGAATTGCTTCCACAGCTGCACCTTGGTGCTCAAGCTTGGGAAATCCCTCAAACTTTACCATAACCATTCACATGATGTTTCAACATCAAAGGAACATCTTATCTTGTGAATTTTGCAAGTTCAACCCTTAAACTGGGTAATTTGCACATAGGTCCCTGCATACAACACAATGCTACAACTTTATACAAAAAGGAGCAAAATTGAAAGTAAATGTTCCTGAGGAACTTAATTACATGCCAGGGAGTGTTCACAAGTATATTAATTACATATTTAGGCAAAACTTCCAGGGTTAGGTCATAACCCAGGTCAGGGGTGTTACAAATTCTTTACCCCTTCAAAAGGATTTCGTCCCCGAAATCGATAAAGCATATTATAAGAAAAGAGCAGGATATTTTCTTCTCATTTCACCTTCTAGTTCCCAAGTGGCTTCTTCAACACCACGATGGTTCCAGAGGACTTTTACAAGGCTTATATCCTTCTTCTTTAACTTTTTAGTTCTTTTATCGAGGATTGACACTGGTCCCTCCTCATACGTTATATCTTCATTCAATTTTACCTCCATAGGTTGTAGAACTGACTCGGTATCTGGATGACATTTCCTCAACATGGAAATGTGAAACACAGGGTGCAGCTTCTGCAACTCTAGAGGTAACTCTAGTCTATAGGCCACCTTTCCAACTTTTTCAACAATTGGATAAGGTCCCAAAAATCTAGGAGCTAACTTTCCTTTCTTCCCAAAACGAAGGACTCCTTTCCAAGGTGAGACCTTGAGATACACTCTGTCTCCATCCTGGAATTCTAGGGGTCTACGACGTTTATCGGCATATGATTTCTGTCTATCTTGTGCAGTCTTAAGCTGTTGTTGTATAACTTTAATCTTTTCTGTAGTTTGCTGCACAAGATCAGGGCCTAATAACTGGTGCTCACCAGTTTCATACCAACACAAGGGTGATCTACAACGTCTGCCATATAAGGCTTCATATGGTGCCATATCAATGCTATGTTGATAGCTATTGTTATAGGCAAACTCTATCAAGCTTAGATGTAGATCCCAACTCCCGGTAAACTGGAGAACACATGCTCTCAACAGATCTTCTAAGGTCTGTATAGTCCTTTCTGACTGTCCATCAGTTTGAGGATGAAAGGCTGTACTAAACCTTAACTTGGTGCCTAGGGCTCTGTGTAACTGTTCCCAAAAGCGACTTGTAAACTGGGGACCTCTGTCAGAAACTATAGTGACAGGAACTCCGTGCAAACGCACTATCTCTTGGACATATATCTGGGATAACCTTTCAGCAGTATAGGTTGTTTTGACAGGTAAGAAATGCGCTGTCTTTGTCAACCTATCAACAACTACCCAAATGGAATCATGTCCTTTGTTTGTCCTGGGTAGGCCAACAACAAAGTCCATGGTTACATGGTCCCACTTCCACTGTGGTATGGGTAAGGGTTGCATTGTCCCTGTAGGTTTCTGGTGTTCAGCCTTGACCTGCTGACACACAGGACACCTCAGAACAAACTCAGCTACATCCTTCTTCATCCCAGGCCACCAATACATGTCTTTCAAGTTTCGATACATCTTGGTGCTCCCTGGATGCATAGCATACATCGAAGAATGAGCTTCTTCCAGGACTAACTTCCTCAGGTCGTCCACATCTGGCACTATCATCCTTCCATGATAGCATGCCACCTGGTCATCTGACTCATGAAAACCTTCTCGCTTCTCATTTCCAAACTCAAATCTAATCTGCTGTACAGAAACATCTACTTGTTGTGCCTCCTTTATCTGCTCTCTTAAGGTAGGTTTAATCTGCATCTCAGCTAACAGACCGGCTAACAATGATGCCTTCAACTGCACATTGTCATGCCTTAAAGAGATAAGCATATCTCTTCTAGAGCATACTAAGGAACTTAGTTGTGCCCTATCCATGGTTGATGTTGCTGATTTCCTACTCAAGGCATCTGCAACCACATTGGCCTTGCCCGGATGGTAATCAATCGTACAATAGTAGTCCTTGATTAACTCCATCCAGCGACGTTGCCTCATATTAAGCTCATGCTGAGTGAAGATGTACTTAAGGTTCTTGTGGTCTGTGAAAATCTGGAAAGTTTCTCCGTAGAGATAATGTCTCCAGATTTTCAAAGCATGGACCACAGCAGCTAACTCCAGATCGTGTGTCGGATAATTCTCTTCGTGTTTCTTAAGCTGTCGGGAAGCAAAAGAAATCACTTGGTTATCCTGCATCAACACACATCCAAGTCCATTCTTGGAGGCATCACAAAAGATTATATATTCCTTTCCTTGCTCAGGTAACACAAGCACAGGTGCACTTGTCAACCTCTCCTTCAACAGCTGAAAAGACTGTTGACACTTATCACTCCAAGCAAAAGGAACATCCTTCCGGGTTAACTTGGTCAAAGGTAAGGCTATAGAACTGAAATTTTTAATAAACCTTCGATAATAACCAGCTAACCCCAAGAAACTTCTAATCTCTGTCGGTGTCTTCGGTTGTTCCCACTGCAGAACAGATACTACACAAGATTTAGACATATCAGAATATAAAAGTTCCATCTGACCTGTCACCACTTGTGGATTGACCACTGCTTCTGGTGGGTTCATAGCATAGAACCTTGCTGTAGCCTGCTGTTGAGGTGGTGCTGATGATCCAGCTTGAGACGCTTGTCCACGTCCTCGAGCTGCTCCTTGATGTTGTCTATTCTGAGATCCCTGTCGATTCTGTCTCGGGGTTTGTTGTGTCACACCGACAGCCCTAGAACGACAATCCTTCATCAAGTGTCCCACCTTACCACAGTTGTAGCAACTCTTTTCCTGTTGCTGTGGTCTGGGTGGTCCAGTAACTGACACAGATGCAGAACTGTGCGTCCCTTGAAGCGGTTGACTTCGTCCTCTACCTCTGCTTGGTGTCCATTGAGTTTGAAAACTCGATCTGGGTGGCGGAGGGTTAGGTGCAGAGAATCTAGGTTTCTTGGAATCCCTAGATGAAGAACCCTGGAACTGTGGATATCTTTTATGGGTTTGTCTTTTCTCAACTACAGATCTCTCTATCCTTCGGACTGACTCAACGAAGGTAGAGAATCTCTCTCGGTTCTCTAAGGCAGACACTGGGGTAGACATGTCAGCATTCAACCCCTTCTCAAACCTTCTGATTCTTTCTTCTTCTGTGGCAGCCATGTGCGGACAAAATCGCAACAGCTCCATGAACTTAGCTTCGTATTCGCTAATGTTCATAATACCCTATCTCAGTCTCTCAAACTGAGAGATCTTCTCGTCTAGGAAGGTCTTGGGAAAATATCTATTGATAAATTCCCGACGAAACTCTTCCCATGAGAACTCTGCCCCAGGTCTCTTCTGCTCTTCCATGTTCCACCAGTGACCAGCACTTCCTTTGAGAAGATAGACAGCATGTCTAACCTTCTCAGCTTCAGGGATGTTGAGGATCCTGAAGGCCTTCTCCAGCTCTGTCAACCACAGATCAGCATCTGCGGGGTCAGCAGTCCCATGGTACTCGGTAGCTCCGACACGACGTAGTCGCTCGAACGTCTTCCCGATACCTTGCCCCTCAGGCTGGGCAGGTACCCTAGGTGCAGGCATAGGCAACCTGTCGGTTATGTGTGTCATGGCAGTCATAAACTGCCCAAACATTGTCTGGACTGCTGGGTTACCCATGTCATCTGGATCAAACTGGGGTGGCTCTCTAGGTTGTTCTGGTACAGGCTGTTCCAATCCTGGTACTCCTGCACCACCTTGAGGTGCACTAGCACTACTTTCTTCCACATTCTCATCATGTGGCTCTGACATCTTAAGTATCTTCTTCTCCTGAGGAGTAGAAGATTCTATTAGATAAGGAAGGAATACTAAAGATAGACTCGACTTCCTAAGTCCTATGCCTCTGTAGACTCGAATGAACATGGAGCTCTGATACCACTTAATTGTGGGCTCCGATCTCCAAACCACGAATTAATCCCGATTTAATCATGTGCGGAAGCAATCGGTAAACAGCGGAAGACAAAAATCACGGGAAATTAAAACTTTTCGAGACAAGAGCCTGAAACCACAAACCTTTTCCATAGAAAAAGGATTTAACTGTTTACATCACTGACAATTACTTCTTGAGTAATTATATACAACATGATACCAAAACTCTCAAGAATTCATACTCCAAAACACTCCAGGACCTGAGAGTACAGAGGACACATAGGACTTGACTCTAACTACACCATGAAGCAGGCTAGATCTCCACCTGAGATATTTACTGCTCCTGATGCTGCTGTTGCTGGGATTGTTCACCTGAGTTCTTGTTCCTTCGTCTTCGACGACTACCTAAAAAGTAGAAGTCTACGGGGTGAGACAATTATACATAATTGCCCCAGCGAGAGTTATAACTCTCCACTAGGCTTTATAAGCAAAGCAAGGAATAACTAAAGCAATAAGAGCCTTCAAGATATTCACTGGCAGTTCTGATGATAAGCAAGAGTTCAATCAATATTAAAATATGAGAACATCTATGCTATTCAAGGTAACATCAATCAAATAACTCATAATTAACTCTAACAGATATACTACGCTGTTGTTTATGTTTTTTCCAAACATTATTATGCCCTGTGGAGATGAGGCATACCACTCATACTCCAACTGATCGCTAAGAAGTCACATCAGTATCATACATAGGTCATTAAGAGAGCCGGATTCTTATGACCTCATCTTCCTCAGTCAGTTAGAGGATTGATTGTTTGACATCTGGCGGGATGTCTTTATAATAGCTCACCAGGGTACTCTGGTCCTTCGCTATTTTTAGAGTTACAGTGGCATTCTGTACTCTCTTCACTATCGGAAGATTTCTTGTTTATCTTTCACCGATACGGTATTTGTGTCTTTAAGGGAGTGTAGATATACATCTCACCTTTAGGACTTTATGGTGGGGTCTGATGGACTACTAGAATCTACATCATCCTCTCACCTTTTCTTTTATAGTGAAGGTATGACGGGCTACAAGAATCTACATCAAATACCTACACTAGGATGTAAGGTTCTACACATCCATGTACCCCACATACTCAAAAGTATGTGCTCCAGGAGTTCCCTTAGGAAGACCTGTTTCACCATCATTTAGACAACTGACAATGATGGATCTATGATCAGGGCTCTACATTTCACTTGATTAGTTAGGTACATTCAGTATTCCAATCATCATACAGTAACACAGCTATATATGAGAATACAAAATGTAACAGGCCTAACTTATCACAATTATCAGATATTCATCTCAAGTCATCTGTCAAGCATGACCTTAATAACATTTATGGCTCTTACAGCCCATAAATCACAAAGGATGTCACTTAGCAGTGCATCAAGATGGTTCACTATTCATAAAGCATAAGACATGCCTTCAATGAATATAACATGGTATTCCATACCTGGGTGTGACCATCATCTCACAACAACCTGCATGGTTATCTCAACAGATAATAGTAACAATTCAGTAAATAGGAATACATTCCCAATCAGGGTTTCACTTGGTTTCACCCTCAACTAGGGTTTCACATGGAATCACCCTCAACTAGGGTTTCACATGGAATCACCCTCAACTAGGGATTCCACATGGGTTCACCCTCAAAATTCTGTGTTTTAGGGTTTACTATTCACTCTATGGTGAATTGTACTCATTACATCATCATGTAAGAGAAACACCATCATTAAGACTCTTCATTAGGATTAGGATCCATTAGATATCATAATTAGGGTTTCCATGACCTCACATAGGTGGGTCATTCCCTAATCATGCGCATTCATGTGTAAAAGAAGTATCTTACTAGATTTTTCCTCCTAAAAAGGGCACTTTCTCTCTCTAGGATACTTTCTCTCTCTAGAAACACTTTCTCTTTCCTCTCTCTAGTAGATGGTGGCAACACCACTCTAGATTAGGTTGAGACAAGTCTCCATTGACTGATATGAGCCAAGGAATCAACATCATGTGATTAGGGTTTAATTAGATTAGGGTTTTACCCCCTTTAGACCCTTCAAGGGTATTTTGGTAATTTGCCACATGATCACCATCATGGGTTAACCCACTAATCACATAGTCCCTTAATGACCTAGGTTACCATTAGGGTTTAGATTGAATCATCGTTAAGCCATTTACACCTTCAAATGGTTAGGCACAAATCTCCACAAATCTCCAAGTGGTTTCCAATCTTCAAACGATCTCAACCATCCAAACGGTCTTGAGACCGTTTGATCCTCAAACGGTCTTGAGACCGTTTGGTCTCAAACGGTCTTGAGACCGTTTGGAGGTGAGGACCGTCTGGGAGGTTTGACTTCCAAACCGTTTGGACCCTCAAACGGTTTGAGGTCGTTTGGACCAATCGACCTTGAGGTCGTTTGAGCCCAAACGGTCTTGAGGTCGTTTGAGCCCAAACGGTCTTGAGACCGTTTGGCCCCAAACGGTCTTGAGACCGTTTGGTCTCAAACGGTCTTGAGACCGTTTGGCCCAAATGGGCTCAAACCGTTTGGACCTCCAAAGGGGTTCAATGGTCACCAAAGTATATAGATACATGTGTTGAAGCCCTCAATTGGCTAAACCTATGCTAACCACTTATAAATTGAGTCAATTAGGGTTAGCTTTAGCCACTTAGACATCCAATTGACCCTCAATTGCAACCCAATTAGGGTTTAATCATTCTCAAATAGGGTTTCAAGTTGATTGGTCATCAATGTTCAATAGTGTGAATCAATTCAAGGTTGAACCTATCAATTGACCTTCAAATGGGGCTCAAACTTGGCCCAAACGGTCTTGAGGTCGTTTGGACATCATCCAAACGGTCTTGAGACCGTTTGCCCAGAGTTTGACCAAGATCCAAAACGTTTTGACTCAGGTTGAAGTCCAATTAGGTCAAAATCAGCACTTTTTCAACAATGCATCAATTTCCTACAATTGGACCTTCAAACCATTAGATTTACTCAACCCTAGACCTTAAAACGGTCTTGGGTTGTGCCCAAACGGTCTTGAGACCGTTTGGAGGAATCCCCAAATGGTCTTGAGACCGTTTGGGTCCTTCAACCTAAAACTCAACAAGATCTATATTTAGAAAACAGCAATTTGATTGTTTCAATAACCCATTGTAATTGGGCCTCAATTGGTCAAATTACCTTAACCCTAGACCTCCAAACGGTCTTGGGTTGACACCAAACGGTCTTGAGACCGTTTGGATGAGTTCCAAACGGTCTTGAGACCGTTTGCCCATCCATCCTTTGGACTCTAGTGAAAATTCATCAAGGTTTGATCTATTGAGTTGATCATCACATCAATACTTAATTGCAATATGATTTGGTGCCTTTGGACCTTCAATTGATCAACTATACTTGACCCCAGACCTCCAAACGGTCTTGGGGTGACCCCCAAACGGTCTTGAGACCGTTTGGGTGATTCCCAAACGGTCTTGAAACCGTTTGGGCTAATCAACCCAAAATCTCAACTTAACTCATTGGAGATTCAGCACTAATTTCAATTAGGGTTTGCCCTATTAATCATCCTTCAACTCATGACTCGTTTGGAATTAATCCATAAAATTTGGTGAGTCGTTAATTAACATCATTATGAACAGTAATCCCAAACGGTCAACGTTTAGTCAACCATCTTAAACGGTCTTGAGACCGTTTGCCCAAAAAGGGCAAATTAAACAGATTGCAAATCAGAATTTAATTCAATTCGTTTTGCTAATTGATTTGCTCATATCTCACGATTCCTTTGGAGTTAACCTCTCAAATTTTGTGGGTGATTAACCTACATAATTATGAACAAGATTCCCAAACGGTCTTCACTTGGTCAACGGGACCAAACGGTCTTGAAGACCGTTTGCCCTCAAACGACCCTGAAACCGTTTGCCCACCAAACGGTTTGAAACCGTTTTGAGCAATAGGTGGAGGTCGTTTGATAAAGTGAAAATCTGTGGATAAGCATAGTAATTAACGCCCTTATCTTCCACCTTAAGAACAGTAGCAGTTCTTCACGATTTTGCTTGCAAGGATGCAAGGGAAGATAGGGAAGAAGAAGATCTATCAACTATATGCATAGAAAAGATGTATAATCGAAGCATCAAGTTTAGAGTTATAAAACCCGCCTAAAGCTTGCTCCTTGAGCTCCAAGCTTTCGAGGTCCAAGCTTTCAATGGTTTCCAAGAAGCTCTACTGGTCGGCCAAGGTGACTTCTCCAAGGAAGATTGAGGAAAGATGGCTAAAAAGATAGAGTTAAGTAAGCTAGCCATGAATTTGCCCTTGAATCCGAGTTCTAACCATAGAATTGGGCAAGAAGGGGAATCCAAACCTACCTTGCACCCTTGGTCGTTTCTCCTGAGCTCCAGAGCAAGGCTTGGCCGTTTGGGAAAGAAAGGAAGTGAATGGAATAGGGAAAGATCATTTGCTCATTTGCAAAGGAAAAGCCTTTTTATAGCTTAAGCCTATTTCTTACCACAAGGACCTTTCAAAACCAAAAATTCACATCTAGGTCCCTCCTTGCTCAAGAGCACGCCCAAGCCCATCAAATTCTTAAGTAATTCTTAAGAAAACTCAAGATCTAAGGGTATAGGAATCCAACCTTCAACTAGGGTACATTCATGTAAAGGTTTTGTACCCATTTTAGGTGATTTCTATCACAAAGATCATTTTTCTCATTTAATTATTAAATGATGTATCCCTTTCATCATTTTTATTCTAAATGATGACAAGAGTCATAAAAGATGTTCTAGATGGTGAAATTACAAGTTGGACCCCTCAATTTGGGTAAATTGCACTTTACCCCAAATTAGGGTTTCTAAGCATGGGAATTGCTTCCACAGCTGCACCTTGGTGCTCAAGCTTGGGAAATCCCTCAAACTTTACCATAACCATTCACATGATGTTTCAACATCAAAGGAACATCTTATCTTGTGAATTTTGCAAGTTCAACCCTTAAACTGGGTAATTTGCACATAGGTCCCTGCATACAACACAATGCTACAACTTTATACAAAAAGGAGCAAAATTGAAAGTAAATGTTCCTGAGGAACTTAATTACATGCCAGGGAGTGTTCACAAGTATATTAATTACATATTTAGGCAAAACTTCCAGGGTTAGGTCATAACCCAGGTCAGGGGTGTTACAAATTCTTTACCCCTTCAAAAGGATTTCGTCCCCGAAATCGATAAAGCATATTATAAGAAAAGAGCAGGATATTTTCTTCTCATTTCACCTTCTAGTTCCCAAGTGGCTTCTTCAACACCACGATGGTTCCAGAGGACTTTTACAAGGCTTATATCCTTCTTCTTTAACTTTTTAGTTCTGTTATCGAGGATTGACACTGGTCCCTCCTCATACGTTATATCTTCATTCAATTTTACCTCCATAGGTTGTAGAACTGACTCGGTATCTGGATGACATTTCCTCAACATGGAAATGTGAAACACAGGGTGCAGCTTCTGCAACTCTAGAGGTAACTCTAGTCTATAGGCCACCTTTCCAACTTTTTCAACAATTGGATAAGGTCCCAAAAATCTAGGAGCTAACTTTCCTTTCTTCCCAAAACGAAGGACTCCTTTCCAAGGTGAGACCTTGAGATACACTCTGTCTCCATCCTGGAATTCTAGGGGTCTACGACGTTTATCGGCATATGATTTCTGTCTATCTTGTGCAGTCTTAAGCTGTTGTTGTATAACTTTAATCTTTTCTGTAGTTTGCCAGTGCCTCTGCCGAGAGCACAGGCTCCCCATGGTGAAACATAAGGTATTGGGAAGACCTTTGAGCGGCTTCGTCGAGTCAGAGCTTCGGATTATGCTGGAATGGCTGATCCAGCAGATGCAAATCTGTGGCTAACAAGTCTTGAGAAGGCTTTTCAGATCCTCGACATCCCCGAAGCAGACAAAGTAAAGCACGCTGTCTACCTCCTGAAGGGTAGTGTTGGTCACTGGTGGACCATCGAGGAAGAGAAGCGACCTGGTGAGGTGATCGGTTGGGAGGTTTTTTGGCACGAGTTCGTCAGCAGATACTTCCTAAAGATGTATCTGGATGAGAAGATCAGTCAGTTTGAGAGCCTGCGACAAGGAACAATGAACATCACCGAGTACGAGGCCAAGTTCATGGACCTGTTGAGGTTTTTTCCTCACATGGCGGCGACAGATGAAGAGCGAATCAGACGTTTCGAGAAAGGTCTGAGTTCTGAGCAGACAACACCTGTTTTTGCGTTGGAGAATCGGGAGCGGTTTGCTACGTTTGTGGAATCTTTCAGGAGGATCGAATGATCAGTAAGGGAGAAAAGAGAGTCTATGTCTATGAAGAGGCCTGCTCAGTTTCAGGGACAGAGGTATGGCGGCTTTAAGAAGCCAAGGTTTTCAACACCGTTAGTGATGAGAGGTTCTAGTGCACCGTCACAATGGTCCCCGAGTAAGGGAAGAGGTTATGTTTCTTCACCGTCAAAGGCACATAGTATAGCTTCTGTGGTAGTGACAGGGCCATCTAGGCCACAGTTTGATGATAGGGCATGCCATCAGTGTGGGAAGATTGGGCATTTTAGGTTCAATTGCCTGAATGGAGATGTCGAAGTGACACAACAACTGAGGAAGAATCATCAAGGGTCTGATAGACAGCAACCCAATGGTAGCAGAGGGCAAGGACGCGGTCATGCGTCGCAAGCGGGATCGTCTGCTCAAGGAAGTAGAGGACGTGGACAACAAGCAACAACTCGATTCTATGCTATGAGTCAGCCAGAGGCGATAGTCAACTTACGAGTAGTGACATGTCAGATGGAGTTATTTCATTCTGATACGTCTTCTTCTTCCTTTATATATGTTATGGTTGACCCCTGTGCTACACACTCTTTTATCGCCTATAGTATGCTTGAGAACTGTCGTTTACCTGTTAGTTGTAAGAAATGTAGTTTGCTGTTAGAAACCCCTCTTGATGGTTCCTCGATGCTTCGAGAAGAGTGTCCATCTTGTGTCTTATCTTTTTTGGGACACAGCATACAAGTGGATCTTATACCACTTGATATGTGTGGTTTTGATGTTATCCTTGGGATGGACACCTTAGAGAAGTATAAGGTGGTTTTGGATTGTCGTTCCAAGCAGGCAGTGTTTGATGATGGTGGAGAAAAGTGGATCTTTTAGGGAGATAGGAAGATTCTTCTGACGTGTCTAGTATCCGCTATGGTGGCAGATAGGTTGTTACGACAAGGATGTGAGGTGTTCTTAGCTCACGTTGTGGATACCGTTGTGGATACCAAAGCGAAGGGACCTAGCCTTAGCAAATACTAAGGTTTAGAGTGGAGGGGGGTGAATAGAGTTTTATAGAGATTTTAAATAATTTAAACTCAAGCAACCACAAAGAAAGATTGGACAAAGAGACACAAGGGTTTAGAGTGGTTCCTAGCCTTAGCAAATACTAAGGTAGTCAGTCCACTACCCGGTTGCTTACCCAACCGGGATTTGAAAAGAAATTATTTTATTACCTCACAAGGATTTTACATAAAATACATTTCTTTTCCCTAAACCCTTCAAGCAGCCTTCACCTAGAAGTAATCGCCCAACTCGAAGCAGCCTTCCCTTGAGGTAGATGCACCAACACCCGTTGCACCAGCCTACTGAAGTAGCTTCCCGTGCGATAGCCTTCTTGAAGTAGCTTGAAGTCCCCTTCTCCACCTGAGAAGTCCACTCTCTCCAATCTGCAGCCTCCAACCCTAGGAGTAGCAAGGAGAGTACAAGGAATAAATAGGAACAAGAAAGAAATACAGAAATTACAATACCGTTGTAAGCACAAGGCTTGATTTTCCTATATCAAGCGTTTGGATCTCCCAACCAAGATATATATCAATGTAATTATTATGTGTAGGAGATCATAGTCTATAGGACACGAAATGGTATCAATGTGAATGTATAACAAGTGTGGGAATTTCACAATTGCTCTAAACAGATTGCCAATGTAGTGTATGCTCAAAGATTGCACAATTGAGTATTTGTAAATATGCTAGTGTCCTATAGCTTGTCCTATTTATAGGAATGGCCTAAGTATGCTTAAGAACATTCTAGACAACTTCTAGGGGGTTCCTAGTGCTTAACTAGCCGTTAGGAATAAGTTAGGCGCATTAGCAACGGCTAGATAATTAATTCTGCAGTTGCTGTCAGAGACCATCTCGGTCGAGGACTTGTCGACCGAGATGCCCGGTCGGTCGAGGATTGTTCGACCGACAGGCTCTCTGGATTTAACGTTTATTTGCAACTGTCAACTGCTGTGTCTAACGACTACTTTTGGTCAATCTCTCAATTAAGATACTAAGTGAGTGCATGAGTGTGCATTATGTGATCCTATTAGAAGGAGATGACCTAACTAAGTGTAGTGTTTAGTTAGGGAGATCTAACGCTTGATTTACATGAAGTCTAAGTACTTGTACATTATATGTTTGTACAAGTTTACATATGATTACATTGCATGATATTTATAAACATTCAAGCGTAAGGATTCCCTAGAACTTTGTCATCACCTTGTTCCTGCACACTTAAGTAGCTCGTTAGATTAATAAGAATGAAATGTTTGTCATCATCGAAACAAAAGGGATTTATCATAATATCCAATTTATCCAACACATCTTGTGTCTTATCTTTTTTGGGACACAGCATACAAGTGGATCTTATACCACTTGATATGTGTGGTTTTGATGTTATCCTTGGGATGGACACCTTAGAGAAGTATAAGGTGGTTTTGGATTGTCGTTCCAAGCAGGCAGTGTTTGATGATGGTGGAGAAAAGTGGATCTTTTAGGGAGATAGGAAGATTCTTCTGACGTGTCTAGTATCCGCTATGGTGGCAGATAGGTTGTTACGACAAGGATGTGAGGTGTTCTTAGCTCACGTTGTGGATACCGTTGTGGATACCAAAGCGAAGGGACCTAGCCTGGAGGAGGTGTCGGTTGTCCGAGAGTTTGCGGATGTGTTTCCTGAAGAGTTCCCTGGTGTTCCTCCACCCTAAGAGATTGATTTTGAGATCAATCTAGTTCCAGGAACGTAGCCAGTTGCACATACACCATATAGGATGGCTCCAGTAGAGATGGCAGAGCTTAAGAAGCAGTTGCAAGAATTGTTGGAGAAAGGTTTCATCTGACCGAGCACATCTCCTTGGGGTGCTCCAGTGTTTTTTGTCAAGAAGAAGGATGGATCGATGCGGTTGTCTATAGATTACCGACAGTTGAACAAGGTTACGATCAAGAACAAGTACATGTTGCCGAGGATAGATGATTTGTTCGATCAATTGTGTGGTGTTGCAGTGTTTTCAAAGATCGATCTACGGTTCGGATATCATCAGTTGAGGATAAAGGCGGATGACATACCAAAGTCAGCTTTTAGGACGAGGTATGGTCACTTCGAGTTTGTGGTAATGTCGTTTGGGCTAACCAATGCACCTGCTGCTTTCATGGACTTGATGAACAGAGTGTTCTGTCCGTTCCTAGATCAGTTTGTTGTAGTCTTTATAGATGACATCTTGATCTATAGTTGGGACAAGCAAGAGCATGAGCAACATCTTCGACTAGCGTTGACTCTTCTTCGCCAACATCAGCTATATGCCAAGTTCAGTAAGTGTGAGTTCTGGTTAGAAGAAGTAACTTTCTTGGGTCATGTGATATCTGTAGAAGGCATCAAAGTAGACCCGAAGAAGGTGGAGTCTGTTGCAGAATGGGAACAGCCGAAAACGCCAATAGAAGTTCGTAGTTTCCTGGGTTTAGCAGGATACTACCAGAGGTTTATCAAGGACTTCAGTGCGATTGCATTGTCGATGATGAAGTTGACAACAAAAGATGTACCTTTTTTCTAGGATGATCGTTTCCAGCAAGCTTTCCAGAGTCTAAAGGAAAAGTTGACCAATGCTCCAGTGTTAATCCTGCCAGAGCCTAGAAGGGGCTATGTTGTTTTTTGCGATGCTTCCAAGAAAGGTTTAGGTTGTGTGCTGATGCAAGAAGATCTTCACGGCAGATTAAGAAACACGAGGAGAACTATCTGACTCATAATTTGGAGTTGGCAGTAGTGGTTCATGCACTAAAAATTTGGAGACACTATCTTTACGGGGAAGTGTGTCAGATCTTTACGGATCATAAGAATTTGAAGTACATCTTTTTGCAGCATGAGATGAACATGTGACAGCGTCGATGGATGGAGCTAATCAATGATTCTAATTGCACCATCGAGTATCATCCAGGTAAGGCGAATGTGGTGGCTGATGCGCTTAGCTGAAAGTCTTCTTCTTTTCCTTCAAGGAAGGCACAATTGAGTTCTCTAGTATGTCATAGATGGTATATGCTTGTTTCCCTGCGGCAGATGAATGTGCAGATGGAAGTCTCCTTGTTAGCTGGACTCTTAGAACAGATGCAAGTCAAGCCTACGCTGAGACAATAGATCAAGGATGCACAACAGACAGATGATACGGTACATTTGATCAGATCAGAGTTCGACAGCGAAAAGCATGATGGATTCTATGAGTCCAAGGATGGACTAGTTTGCTATCATGATAGGATGGTGGTCCCCGATGCTGATGATCTAAGGAAGTTAGTGCTCGAGGAAGCACACACGTCGATGTATGCTATGCATCTGGGATTCACCAAGATGTATCATAGTCTGAAAGACTTGTATTGGTGGCCCAGCTTGAAGAAAGATGTAGCTAAGTTCGTGGCTAAGTGTGCGGTATGTCAACAAGTCAAGGATGAACATCAAAAGTCGGCAGGTACGTTGCAACCCCTGTCGATACCGCAGTGGAAATGGGATCATATATCCATGGACTTTGTAGTCGGTCTAACCAGGACAACTAGGAATCATGATTCCATTTGGGTCATAGTGGACCGATTGACGAAGTCTGCCCATTTCACACTGGTGAAGACAACATATACAGGTGAGAAGCTCGCTTGATTATATGTGGATGATATAGTGCGGTTGCACGGTGTGCCAGCGACGATAGTTTCTGACCGTGGTCCTCAGTTCATGAGTCGTTTCTGGGAACAGTTGCACAAAGCATTGGGAACGCAGTTGAGGTTTAGTACCTCCTTCCACCCACAGACGGATGGACAATTTGAGAGGACTATTTAGATTTTGGAGGATCTCCTTCGAGCTTGTGTTTTGCAGTTCCTAGGTAGTTGGGACATACACCTCAGTTTGATAGAGTTTTCCTACAACAATGGTTATCAGCGGAGCATTGATATGGCTCCCTATAAGGCCTTATATGGAAGGAAGTGCAGATCTCCTATGTGTTGGTATGAGTCTGGTGAATATCAGCTTTTGGGTCATGAGTTAGTACAACAGATGACAGAAAAGATTAAGGTGATACAACAATAGTTGAAAGCGGCACAGGACAGGCAGAAGTCTTACGCAGACAATCACCGATGACCTTTGGAGTTCCAGGTAGGAGACAAAGTGTATCTTAAAGTCTCGCCGTGGAAAGGTGTGTTGAGGTTTGGCCGGAAGGGTAAGCTAGCACCCAGATATATGGGGCCTTACCGAGTCACAGCACGTATGGGCAAGGTAGCTTACGAGTTAGAGCTGCCGCCAGAGTTGCACAGGTTACATCTAGTTTTCCATGTCAGTATGCTGAAGAAAAGTCATCCAGATTCAGGAACAGTAATACAACCAGATGAAGTTGAGCTTGATGAAGATGTGATCTACGAGGAAGGTCCTGTGATGATCCTTGACAGAAGAGTTAAGAAGCTAAAGAGGAAGGATTTGGTTCTTGTGAAGGTTCTTTGGCATCATCGTGGTGTTGAGGAAGCCACGTGGGAGCTTGAGGAAGAGATGAGGGGGAAGTATCCCTCGCTTTTCTCTTTGGATTTCGGGGACGAAATCCCTTTGTAGGGGGTTAGCTTGTAAGGACCCTAACCTCCATTTAGGGTTTACCCTGTTTGCTTTGCTTAACCTCGATGCTTTGATGCTTGTTAATCACCTTTAGTGGTGATTAGGGTTTGTTGGTGCCTTGTTGAGAGTTGGAGGTGCTACTTGCAATTAACCCAAGTCTAGGGTTTGTGAGCAAGTTTGCCACCTTGTGAGGTGTCGCTCCCTCTCCTTGCTTCCTCTAGTGTTGAGGGGAAGGTTTGGGCTCGTTGCTTGAGTTCCTTTGGGCTTGGTTGAGCTTATTGGGCCTTGTGGTGCCTTTCCCTTGCTTGGTTGAACCTTCTGTCGGGCAAGAGGATGCTTGTGTCGCCCAGGCTGAGCCGCCCAGGGTTGTGTCGCCCATGGGGGAGGTGTGTCGTCCAGATGTGTCGCCCATGGACCTTTGACCTTCTTTGACCTCACTTGTGTCACCACTAGTGGACACTTGGTGCTTGGTATTTGCATGTGGCAATGGCCTTGGACATGTGTTTTGGGCATGTTAGAGTGGTGGCATTGCCCATGGACAAGTGTCCCTAGGTGGGCGACACCTTGCTTTGCTCTACTTTGGTTTCTTCTCCATCCCCTTATATATATGTGTTTCCTTTCCCTTGGTAAGGATCCCTTTAGTTCCTTAGTCTTTCTCTCCTTGGTTCACGACACACTCCCTTCTCTTGCAAGCTTGGTGGCCGATCCTTCTTGGAGTCTCCTTCTTCGTCTAGTGGTGGCCGAACCCTAGAGTGCCTTGCTCTCCTTCTTCCTTGGTGGTGTGTGGAGCTTGGAGCTTGCTTAAGGCGGGTTACATAACTCCTAACCCTAACTGCATTACCTTCTTTCTATGTTCTTATATGTTGCTATGATCATGTCGGCCATGTATGTTACTAACTTTGTTTCTTGCTTAGTTGTTCTTGTTGGCCGAACCATGTGTTCTAGGGTTTCTTAGTGAGCAACACTCTCTTCTCTCCTAGGTCTTGAGGAGTGAGTTTGAGTTCTAGTGTCATGGGCAACACTCCTCTCTCATTTAAGTTGAGAGGTGAGCTTGTGTTCTAGTAACTTGAGCAACACCCTCCTCTCACCATGGACTTGAAGGGTGAGCTTGGTGGTAGTTGTGGACCTTGTTAAGGTTGTTCCTTGTGTTGCCTGATTGGTGACAAGAGATGTGCAAGACTCCTCTCTCATTTAAGTTGAGAGGTGAGCTATTCTCTTGATCCTTTAGGGTTTTGACACCCTTGAGCTTGAGGTTGGTGGTGACCATGTCGGGATGTATCTAGCCGATATGGCATTGGTGGTGATGTTGCCCGATATCTTTTCCTTGGTCTAACCTTGGACGTCATGTTGCGTTTGTGATGGACGATACCCCTGGTACCTAGCCCCTTTATGTGTTGGTCGTTAGCATGTGTTGTTGGACGTTACGTTATCCTTGCTGCACCCCTTGGTTGTCTGTTGTTAGTTGGGTGCACGGCACGTCTGGCTCGAGTGCCCGATATGCCTTTGGACGACACCTGTTGGACGTTATGCTTGACTCCTGCCCGACACACTTAGTTCAGGTGGTTAGTTAGTGTTTTTACACCTTTGAGCGTTGGGGCGTTGCAATCTGGACCTGCGTTGCTTTGGGTGTTGACCGATACACTTAGTCCGAGATGGTAACCTGGTGCACGACACTAGGGTGCACGGTGCCTGTGTTGCATGACACAACGATGGCACAACACTACGTTGTCGATATACCTTGAGCCTAGCTGCGTGATATGGTGTTGCCCGTCATACCCTGGATGTCCGACACCCTAGTGCTTGGTTGTGATGTGTTGGTCTACCTACCCAACATGAGTTGAGGGTTGGGCGATAGGAGACGATACCCTGCCCAATACTACCTGTGGTGAGGGAAGTGGGTGGTATAGTGAGGGTCTTGTTCCTCGTTTGATTCTATCACGTTTGGTTTATTCTGGTAACTCTTGATATGCTTGATATAGTAGATCACATTCATGTTTACTCACATGACATTTCATGTGTATATGATCATGTATAATGCTATGGAAATGGTAAGCATATGGAATGATTTGCTTAATGATATGAACGGTATCTATGATCACAGGTGGAGGCATGAATGATAAAATATATAATCATCAGTACTGCCCTAGGTAGGATAATAAAGCTCTTGTTATTTATCATGGATGATTGTGTACACTAACCATGCAGGTGTTTCATGCATAGCCAAGTAAAGGACTATGAGGTAATTATGTTTAAGTAACAGTGCCCTGATGGTTACTTTTGATGATAAGATAATGTGCATGATGTGTTTTGGGTCTGAGGACTTGAGTGGTGGAATTGTTATCCCATGATGATGATGTAAGCCTTGAGAGGCAGTGGCACTATGTGATGAGGGATTGAGATCCCATGGCATGTGATGATCCTTGAGAATGGATCTAGATGATTGGCAAGAGGCCAAGTGGTAACATGTAATGTTGGATCCTTGTGATGGATCAGGATGATGTTGAGTTTCATATTGTTTATTCTAGTTATAGTTTGCATGTTATACAACTTGGTTGAATCATTCAATCCGCATAAAATACACTAATTAACTACAGTGGAATATATCATGTAGTTTGCCCTGACCATAGACCCATCATCGTCAGGAGCTGGTGATTGTGAAACGGGTTCTCCTGCGGGATTACCCAAAGTGCATATTGTTGAATATGCGAGGTTTCTCCTAGCCTAAAATAGAGAGGGAATCGAGTGCAACTACGGTTGCAGACTCAGATATATATATATATATATATATATATATATATATATATATATATATATATATATATATATATATATATACATATATGGAGCATGGTAAACATGCCCATGGCTCAGAGTTGATAGAGCATGAATGTGTTCATGGCTCAGAGCACGGTGAACAGGCATGTGGCTCAGATATACTAGCGTCGTGACCTGTACCAAGGCGGGCTAGGCAGAGGGTAACTTGCGGGAGTTGACCCTGTGGCTGAGGCCACTTAAGCATGAGACTGCGGTCCTGTTTGTGTTTTACTCGTGCACTGACCACGAGGTGGAGAGGTTGTGGAGTCCGACTCTTCCATTGACCCTGTATGGCACCGGCTTGGGTTTCGCAACCGAGGGTTGGATTTGAGCGGTACGGCTCACTTCCTCAGGGCATAATAATATGTAATCCAGCCACTTAGTATTTACTGCTTAAGACAAACACGAAACATTAGTTGAGGCCTTGCTTGTGTAGTTAATCCCGTTATATCTTGCAGTTGCTTATATGTTCCTCATGTTATGAGGTAATATCTTATAAATCTTATCTTGTAATCATGTTCCATAAAGAAATAATTGGTGATATGCCTTCCGTACATTCTGGTAAGCCTGACGGTATGAATAGCTTTACTTTATAAACTGCTCTTATTATACCCTTTATCAATTATCTGTTGTTGTTGTTTTATCTTTCTCAGGTTTTGTAGTTTCGGCGGGGAGTTATGTTTCTCGCTGGGACTGTGTGTCTCACCCCTCTAGTTTACACCCTTTTTAGGTGGTCGAGCTAGGCATGGTGGTGGTCGCTGAGTTGCAGCCAAGCAGCAAGACGAGCAGTAGAAGGCAAGTGATAGATATGATGATGTTTTGTATGTTTTGTAGTAGAGTCTAGAGTCATCCCTGTACTCTCAGGTCCTTGGGAGCGTTTTGACGTTGTTTCACGATGTATAGCTGTTGATCCTTTGTATATCCTGCTGCTGGCCGGATGTGGGCGTTTATGTACATATAAACAGGTGATGAACTCATGTGATGACAAGACAACTATTCTTCTAAGCTATGGACACGTATCAAGGCTTGAAAATATTTATATAACTTGTTTCTTGGCAGGATGTGGACTTAAATGTAATAGTTTTCTCAGTTTACCTGCTTTCCGCAATCGGTTTTTATTAACCCGTATTTTGATAATCTTTGATTATGGTATTTTCCGCATGTTTTTGCGTAACACCTCGATGTCTATGTGATAGTGGGATGTGTTGCCACAGTTGAAGTCTTCAAAAGCAACATCTCCATAGTATATCTTTAGATGCACCCGTGTATATATATGGATGTGCTTTAATCTACATGTGGAGGTGCTCCAATACTTGGGCACAACTACTCCATTGTCAGAATAGTGAGAAGATGTAGTTGGAATAAAAAAAATAAGTTTTCTACTTAACCCATATAATCTGGACCATTGATGCAAAAAATGTCAAAAATGATATAATCTGGACCATTGATGCAAAAAAATGTCAAAAATGATAAAACATTCCCTATGTTTGATCCAGAGATCATATTCAGTACTCCCTACCAAAAGAGGGTTTCAACGACACATTAAGTTGCTCAAAAGTGTTTGCAAGGACGGGAGTGTTTGGAAGGGGGACGATAGCCTTATTCTTGGAAATAGTGGTACCTTAGTACAAAGTTGCATGGATTGTAATTGATCTCTAGGCCCTATTCTAACGAATCACTACTTCCTATTTCCAAGAATAATGTTATCGTACGGACTCGATTTTAGAACCCAAAATAGAAGCCAAGTCATTCTCTACAGAGAACAAAGGGTATAACAAATGAAAGGATTCGATTTTATTTAGTTGTCCTTGTCTTGTGGTGGAGAATGACTTGGATTCCATTTTAGATTAGAAAATACGTCAACATGACAAATCCCTACTTTCAATGTGAAGGACCCGATCGTGAGAGTTACCTTCTCAATAGTCAATTCTGTTGGTCCCGTATTTCTATGCTCCACATTATTTAAGTGGATCTAAATCAAATATCCTTCCCCCGTTTAGCTAAAGTCAAAACAAGCTTTCACTGTGATTTTCAAAGTCAATGTAAAAAGAATCTACTTTCAAGTGACATAACAGAATGAAAGCCAGTCCAGATTGATACGCCAACCCCGCAGCACTCAATGGTGTGCCGTAATAATCCCAGGTAGAGTGACAATCGTTCACCTGTGTATCTAACGACTTTGACCTCGATAAAATACATGATTGTGATTAGCAAACAGTGTTTTCTGCTGCTGAATAGATGATCGTTCAATAATTAACTATGACCTCTTCTTTTCCGCGAAGGCCAAATCAAATAAGCTTGCATCTGACGGGCATTTGGATGTATTTTTATCAGTGATGATTTCTTGCAGGTGCAAACGTGGGAATTAATAAATGAACTCCGACCGCTTCTTTCCATTCAGGGAAATGACATCGTGACGCAATCACTGACGATAGTACCTCAACCACGACGATACGATATTTTTGTTCATTCATACGGCACTTGTATGCGAAGCTATAGGCATCTAGTTGGTAACACATTATGAGCTAGCTATGAAAGAATCTCAACGCCTTGGTACTTGTCGTACGAAATCCTTCTTTTTGTCCAGTAGACGATCATGTCATTGTCTTATTCCAGATCGGTCTCGATTCTGTTGAGCTGCAAGAATACGAAAGGCCGTCGCCGACCCCTTCTTCGTACCGAGTATCATGCTCGATAGGCTTGGTAATCTAGTCAGCTTCGGCTGGCGGACGACATCAGCCTTCTATTCGGCTTGTTGAAGTCATAAGCTTCTGGTTAGAAGCTCTAATTAACCCTCTAACAATTGCTATTTGATAGAGCTTGTGTTCACATCTATATATGCCGAGATTCCCTCGACTCTTGTGGTCTAGATGCATTTTAAATAATTAAAGTAAAGAACCGCGATCTTATTTTTTATTTTTAATATAATTGGTATGGCACAGATAACTATCTACTCAAGAGGTATGCTATGATATAATAAGATCTATCCTATAATGTGTGTCTGATTCCTCTCTCCGTTGTTAATTTGCGTCTAGGTCTATATGCAAGGTCATAACATATATATTCTCTCTGCTAGATAATATCTCTCGAAGGCTGTCGCACAATACTAATTCGAATGAAAAGGGATCATAGCACGAAGTATAGTTTGGGCTCTTCATCAGTATTTCACAGCAAGCAACTTATACAACTAGGAAACCTGTGCTATGTACGGGAGCCTTAGCAGACGACAACGAATAATTGATAGGTTAAACTTCAATAACTTATTAAACATTCAATAAATATGTACAATTTATATATTAATAGTATTCTTGTACACATAGGGACCTGTTTATAATTTGAAAAAAATTATAAAAATACATTGGTACTGAGTCTCCTGATATGATATATAATTTGATAAGAGAAGATAAAAGTGTAGTGTACACACAAGACCCGTTTGTAATTACAAAAAAATAATGAAGAAAATTGCATCCAATTCCTTACGTGGACTTTCTTATATAGTATAGACAAAAGTGTATTATACACACAGAGACCGGTTTGGAATTTCAAAAAATAATAGAAAAAATGACTTTCGCCACCTCTATAAATTTTCTTATATTTTTGAGAAAGGGTGCCCGCCATTTTATTACGCAATCAAATTATTTGCAGCAAGTACAGGGATCCGATCATCAAACCCCCCACCAACATAGTGAGGGTTAACAAAATGACAGGCTGAAACGGCTAAGGCATGTGCTAGTCTATTGCCTTGCCTTCTAATAAAACAAAGATTAAACGAAAGAAAACTACAAGAGAGCTCAATGATATCCCAGGTGATGATGTCCTCATAGCCGCGTCCGCCACAACCTTTCTTCACGGCTTCCACCAGTAGTAGGCAATCCGTCTCCACCACTATATCCATGTAGCCCTCCATCAGGGCCAGACGCATATCGTGTAGGATAGCCATACCATCTGCACTAAGCACTGAGTACGGCTGTTCTAACCGGCATTGGAAGGTCCACAGGAGCTGACCGTGCTCGTCCCGGATGGCTGCCCCACAGTCATTCTCCTCCGAAGTGGTGACAGACGCGTCGATGTTGATCTTCACGCTGCCTGGGGGTTGGCGCCGCCAAGTGACTGTCTCTGATGCCATATAAGAGGTTGAATGTCCAACGACTGTATGATACCTCACATGATCCGCCACAATTTTGATGAAGCCATCCGCAATACCCAGAATGAAAGGAGGGCGATCGTCAAAAACCACTTAGTTCCTTGTTGTCCATGCCACCCACATTAGAGACACTCCCTCATCCATGGGTTTGTTGTCCTCTTCATCAAACAAGCTCCTCACCAAGCTCCCCACATCATGAGCAGCTAGCTGCCGCGTCCAATCAAACTCACCTGCTGCCCATACATGTCTAGCAATGTCACACTGTAACAAAGCATGGAAAATATCCTCTCGCTGTCCACAGTGAGTGCAACCATCATCTTGGGTCACGTGCTTCCTTAGTAGTTTCACCTTGATCGGTAGAATGTTTCTCATTGCTCTCCATATGAAGTGTTTTAATTTCGGTGGCCATCTCTGCTTCCAAATTCTCTTCCATACCTCCATATCCCTCCCCTCCACCAAATCCTCTTTCGCTCAGATAAATGAGTAAGTGCTCCTAACCAAGAACGTCCCATTACTCTCCTTTTCCCAATAGAGAGTGTCCTCCTCATGTATTTGTGATAAAGGAATGTTGAGCACTCTCCAAGCAATATGTGTGGGAAAACAAGTCTCTACCGCCTCCCTATTCCACCTCTTCGCCCCCCTACAAATCAAATCACTCACAAACCTATATTCCACCGACCCATTCACCAAGTATCTGCTAACCACTCCACCCATGTGTGGAATCCACCTCTCCTTGTAGATATGGATGTTTCTCCTATCCCCCACCCTCCAAATGAATCCACCCTTCACCCCCTACATGGCCCCCCAAATACTCCTCCAAGTATATCTAGGATTACCCCCTAACTACACATGAAGGATAGACGAGGACCATATTTAGCAAGAGATTCACCATGCACCGCCAATCTCACCACTATTTAGTAAGAAAAGCTTGGTTGAAAGCTTTCAAATCTCTAAACCCCATACATCCGCTCTCCTTAGGCTTACATAACCTCTCTCAACTCAGCTAGTGAATCTTCCTTTCCCCCTCCTTAGAACCCCACCAAAACGGTGCCATCATAGCATGGATCTCATCAATAATTCCATCTGGGATCTTGAAGATACTCATGAGGTAAGTGGGAATAGCTTGGATGACTGCCTTGATTAAAACCTCTTTACCTGACCTGGATAGGAGATATTCCTTCCACCCCTAAAGTTTCTTCCATACCCTATTTTTAATTACAGCGGATACAAGCTTGTTTGAACTCCCAACCACCGTGGGAAGACCAAGATGCCTCTCATGTCTATCCACCTCCCTCACTTGAAGGCAGTTCTTGATTAACTCTCACCTTTCACTGGTCACATTTGCACTAAAGGAGACCTCCGTCTTATCAAAATTTATTTTCTACCCGGATGCCCTCTCGTATTGGCTGAAAATTTCAGCTAAAGAGGAGCATTATTCTTAGGTCACCCTTGTGAAAACAATGTTGTCATCTGCAAAAAGGAGATGAGTAATCCATGGAGCCCGTCTGCAAATTCTCACCCCATGTATTATGTTGTCCTGTGCTGCTTTGGAAAGAGAGAAAGAGAGAGCTTCAATGCAAAAAAGAAAGAGATAGGGGGATATAGGATCACCTTGGTGAAGCCCTCTGGACGGATTTTAAGATCCTCTCCTATTTCCATTGACGATGAACTTGTGGGATACACTAGTCTCACACTCCATAACCTTCCCTCTCCAAATTGACGGTAGCCCCAACATTCCCATAACCCCCTCAAAGAAGGACCATTCCACCCTGTCGTATTCCTTGCTCATGTCTAGCTTAAGAGCCATAAGACCTTCTTTCCCCTTCTTCCTGTGTTTCATGATGTTGAACATCTCATACACAACCAAGGCATTATCTGTTATCATCCTCCCTCCAATGAAAGTACTTTGGTTTTCAGAAATGATCTCATTCATAAGTGGCTTGATCTTGTTGGCCAGAACCTTGGTGATGATTTTGTAAGATAAATTACAGAGGCTTATAGGCCTATACTCAGATAACCAGACTGGGCTGCTCATTTTTGGAATGAGGGAAATGTCAGTATCATTGAAGGCACCAAGACTCACCTCTCTGTTCCACCATTTAGAAATAAAGGACAATAGACTGCTCTAGATAGTTGTCCAAAATATTTGATAAAAAATTGATTTCATACCATCCGGTCCCGATGCTTTATTCAGGTGCATTTGCTGTAAAGCCATCCACACTTATTCCTCGGAAGGAATGCTATTCAGATCTGAATAGGAAGATTCAGGAACCACCTGTGGCAAGCCCTCCAAGAACTCCTCCATACCAACAGGGTTGGAGCTAGAGAACAGAGAATTGAAATACGATGAGATAATTTAAGCAATAGAATCCATGTCCATGTGCCATGTCCCATCCTCCTTGAAGAGTCCTTCTATAGTGTTACATCTTTTCCTCTAGCTTTCTTTGTGATGAAAGTACTTGGTATTTCTGTCTCCATCCCTCATCTCATTGATTGGGGATCTTGCTAACCAAAAACTTTCCTCCATATGCTGAAGCTCCTGCAACTCCTTCGCTAGAGACTCACATTCTCGAAGCATATCATTGGAAGGTGGCTGATTCTGAACAATACCGAGCCTCTTTTCTATCTTCTGGATTCTTCTTTTGATATTCCCAAACTTGTCCGCTGCCCACCATGCTAACTTCTTAGCACATTTCCTTGTCTGACCTTTCAGCTCCAGTTGTTTCTTGATATCCCATGTTTGTGCAACCACTTCTTTGCACTCCGGTGAAGAAAGCCAGAAGGTCTCAAACCTGAACCTTCTTTCAAATTGTCTCTCTCCCATGCTACTTCTTTCATCCCGTAGGAGAATTTGTCCATGATCAGAGTTGAGGATGGGAAAATTCTATACTCTCCTAACATTGAAAATGTCACACCACCTTTTGTCTGCCAGGAACTTGTCAAGTCTTTTAATAACCAAATTGTATGTATTAAGTCATCTCTTCCAGGTAAATTTGTTGCCTATTGAACCCAGATAAAGCAGGTGTCATCTATCTATGGCCTCCCTGAAGTTGCGCATCTGCCATTCATTACGTGGTTGTCCTCCTTGTTTCTTCGCATGAGCAATAATTTCATTGAAATCACCACCAAGAAGAATCGGTAAACTAGATCGGGTACAAAGTTCCTCCATCAACCTCCATGTATTGTGTCTCTGATGTGTGGTTGGCCACCCATAGATCCCCACAAAGCCGAAGCACTGCAGGTTGTCCTCCCTCCCGATGACCGCCATAATGTGATGATCTTAAAAGGACTTCACAGAAACGTCCCCCCTCCACCACAGACCCATCCCACCTACCCTACCACTGTTGTCCACCCTAAATGACTCATTGAAACCACACCTCCTCCTGATGTTCTCCTGATCACCCCCTCTGCACATAGTCTCTATAACAAAGACTATGTCAGGCATCTCCCTCCAACACCTCCTCCTGAGGGAGTCTACCGTCCCAGGGCTGCCCAAACCCTGGACGTTCCAACATAGAGTTTTCATTGCCCTTCACAGGCCTGGACCTCCCCAACACCCGCTATTGATGTGTGATTTGGTTCACACTACACCACCACCCTCAAACGCTTACCCCCCAACCCCATCTCCCCCTTCACCTCCCCAAGGTCTTCATCCCCGCCCCCTCTCCTCCTTTTCACCCCTTCATGCAACCACACACTCCCCATACCCATCCCTTCCATATCAACATGATGCACACCCAGCCTTGTCACCCTTCTTGCTCTCCTCCCCTTCAACCCACCATCCTTCTTCCTCCTCAACACACCCCCTTCACCTATCCCCTCGACCTCCTTATACTCTACAACCCCTTGTTCAGACTTGTAACGTCCTCCATCCTCATCTACACCAGTGATGACCCCCTCACTGTCAGCATCTGAGACAATGTTCCTCTTGGTTTTGCCCGCTGCATCCATGAACAACACTCTGGAAATGTGAACAACAGTGTTCCCCTTGGACCTTAGATCATCTCCTTTGCATAGCTGCCTCCCATGTATCATCCTCTCCCCAACATCATCATCCACTGTGACACCACCCCAACGTTGCTAGGACAAGCTTGGATAGTATCCCTAACACCGGTCCCGTCCTTGTGCCCAACACCATCATCCTTTGTAGCGTTAGCAGCGATGATGCCTTCCTTAGATGTTGTTCCTATGTGCATTCCTTTGGCGTCGTTCCTCTCCGTAACGCTAGTTGTGCTAATGTTCAATGCCCCGACATCATCCTCCATGCCATGAGCGCTGCCCTATGCGATTGTATCATCCACCCACTTTGTGCATGCATTATCTTGGAATCTTCTACCCTCGACGTCTCCCGCGGTGATGTGCACTGCCCTGTTCGACGTCTCCCTTACACTGACATTTTCTTGATCACGTTCCTCTATTACGCTGCATCCCCAAACGCCCGTCCCTCACGTTTGGATGTCCTCGTCTCCCCCCTAAAGCGTTCTGGATGGTGTGTTAGATCCCACATTATACTTGACATTGGGCTGCCCATTGATCACAGTGTCTCCCTCCCCTCCATCCTCCGTCTCCATATTAACATCATCCCCTCCCGTCCTCTTAACGAACACCATCTCCAAATCAACTAGCACGCCTGAATCAACCATCTCCCCCATCTCCTCTTCCTCATGGCGTCCCCTCCTTCCGCTAGAGCGCACACTGACATCCTCCCTCACAGACGCCCGTCCATCAGGCCTAGATTTGGACGATGTTGGTTTATGGGTGAATATATAATTTTAAAAATAAAGACAAAAATTTGATGTATCCACACACGCACAACAAATTATATTTAACCCTCTCATCAGACTATCTTATATAGAATTAGATAATTTCACATCAATAAATAAAAATCCTATACAATACATATATGTCTATATTTAATGGTAGGTATGTGTGTGATGAGATACCGAGACCGAGGCCGAGACCTATCATCAAAGAAACAATCCTTCTGTCATCAATATATGAAACCAACCTATTTTTGATATTTTCTTAAACAAAATAACATGATCGGTAACATAAAATACGTGAGGAAAAACTCAACTACGAAATTAAGTGATCTGATTAGTTTCAAAACACACTATCAAAGATGTTACTAAGGCAAATATAAATCAAACATATGTCTTTTTGTACAAGACTCAAACTCGAACATAAGGTGATGGGGAAGCAGTCATTTTCAACGATTCCCATAAAAACTAATACTTTCATGTAAGGCAAACTTCAGATTCCAGATTTAAAGAACCATGAAATTACATTAGTGTAATTATGTGTTCCCTCTGACATTCGATGACTCCATTAGGAAAATAACATAGCTAGCATAAACACATTTTGCCATCATTCCAACATTATGCAAACTTGACTTCTTACAATTGATAATATATAAAGTAAAACAACTGAATAGTTGAACAACTATACATATATCACCACTCTACACATTATAGATGACAAATCACACATGCGCAAACATGGCGGTGAGAAGATCTTTAAATTCATTCTTTATCCCTATGTGTTCTTGGAACCCCTTCAAAGAAGTCACAAGGATTTTCTTAGGAAACAAACAACAGCGTGGTAGTTGACAACATCTCCTACTCTTCTAAAATGTCCTCTCTACGGTTGGCTTCGACATGTGCCTTGTTTTTTTTGCTTGCTTATGGTTTGTTGTACCTGGCTTTCAGTGTTCCCTGTAAATTTTGCTTTCATATACGATTTTCTGCATGATGCATAACAGTGCCGATTATTAAGGTACATCTCTGTTAGTACATGTACATGCAATGATTTAATTAATCAAGATTTTGATGAATGTGTAGCAGCAATATATTAAAAAATAAATAAAGTGGCAATGGAGATGACAATTTTAAAGTAAAAAGAACTATGAAAAAGATTGCAAGTTGCACCACATCAATGCATGTCAGGCACCTTTATGTTACCATTTTCGTTTGTCCAGTAGAACATTGTTACATACATTTATTAACATTATAAAAATGTCTACACCAAGATCTACATTGTCAAATAAAATTTTGTCCATGTTTTATTATTATTTTTTCTGTCAAGAAAAACAACAATCAACTACATAATCACTCTTTTTCCCACGCTTGAAATATTCACAATGGCTCAGAAGTAACTCATTAGCTAGCAACAAAGTTGATTGTGTTACCAAATGGATTATCCAAGAACTTCAACTATGGGTATCGAGAAGGGAAAGAACGATAATAGAAATGAAATGAATACCTTTTCCAACTTGCAAAACTATTGTTCCAACAGGAAAAACCATTTTGCGGAAAGAAATGTTTGAAAAACACAGACACATGGTAATCTGGACCGGGCTTGAAGATAGACACCATATAGTATAAACAATGTCATGATTAGGAACAAACACTACTACATAAAAGCCTTTTAGCATCGGTTATTTAAGCTCTTTAGTGTCGGTTTCAAAGCGACACCCAAGTGGGTGCCGCTAAAGGGGGACACCTTCGGCGTCGGATCCCAACCGATGCCAAAACCTTTTTCGCCACCGAAAACGCGCTAGGAAAGGGACTATATGCGTCGGTTGCTTAGTAAAAACTGACGCCCAAACTCTTCCCGCCACCGAAAATGCGCCAGCAAAGGGACTATAGGAGTCAGTTGTTTACTAAACAACTGCCACCAAAACTCTTCCCACCACCAAAACACGCCAGCAAAGGGATTATAGGCATTTGTTTTCTAAGAGAAACTGACACCACATCATTTGAACCGACGTCAGTTTTGTGATAATAACCGACGCCCTATCCCCTGTCTGCCACCACGGCCGTGGTACATGGTCACATAGATGTCGGTTTTAGGTGGAAAACCGCCGTCGTATATCATAGGTGTCAGTTTTGTTCAAATAACCGACGCCTATGTGTTTGTTTATTTTTTTCTGTCAGTCTACAGACCTGCTGTGGCTGGTCGCAAGATGAGAAACATGTAGTTCAGTTATGAACTACAGGTTTTATGACATCCATTGATATCAGCCAACAACAGGGCACAAACCTACAAAATTAACATGATGGACAATATTATATATATGTGATTCACACTCATGTATAAGAACATTTAATTCATATATTTTTTTCATCACACACATGTAGAAACCAGTAGCAACCTGAAGTTCCATTTATTTCATCTCTTTTCACATTCATACACATGTAGAAACATTCATGTATTGATGATTTTCACACACATATGACAATTCATAAAAATTCATTCACATTCACACAAAATTAATTATGAGAACAAAGTTATTCTTTATTCATCATTGTCATCATTGTCAACAAAATCATATTGAAGAGCCATGAAACAGCAAAAGAAGCCACAATGAAGAGAAGCATGATACAGATACAATACATAAAGTGCAGCACACACAAGTGTTTCAGATTCATATAACAACATGACAGACTAACACATATATAGTGCATAACAACAGCAGCGCCGAATTTACATACAACACTAGCTTAGTACATATATAGTGGGACTAAGGTGATGATCCCACCTGCTAAAACAGGTTACCGACAACTACATGTTACGACTGGGAGGTTGTGATTCAGCAACCATATGCATTAGCAGAAGGACAAATAGATTTCACCACGAGTTAACATTGAAGAAGGTCTACTAACCTAAACTGAGCTAAAAAAGTTTATCAGTACTAGCCTAAGGCACAAGTACCATTCGTCGGGACAATGACGGTCGTGGAAGCTTAGTGGCCACCGGCCAGTTGAACGTGTAGTGGCCACTAAGCTTCCACGACCGTCATTGTCTCGACGAACGGTACTTGTGCCTTAGGCTAGTACTGATAAACTTGTTTAGCTCAGTGTTGGTTAGTAGACCTTCTTCAATGTTAACTCGTGGTGAAATATGTTTGTCCTCTTGCTAATGCATACAGTTGTTGAATCACGACCTCCCAGTCATAACATATAGTTGTCGGTAACCTGTTTTAGCAGGTGAGATCGTCACCTTAGTCCCACTATATATCTATATAACCTTAGTGTGGGATGCTTGCTTTCTCTCTGACTGTTGCACTTTGGATTTACAATGCAATGTTGATGGCCTGCATAGCTATGTCATGGCCGTCCTGCATAGCCTGTAGTCTTTGGCGAACGCCTGCAAATTAAATAGAATTGTTGTTAACTAGTATCCTAAAAATTTGATAAAAAACACACTTAGATAATATAATTATAAATGAACATATAGATAGAAACCTCAGGGATATATTCTTAAAACTTACATTGTCAGGTAGTGCAAGCACGTCCTCACCCTCATGGTGATCATCAGCACGGTCATCATGGGAACATAATAAAAATATAAACATCCATGCCTCTAATATTGTGATCTTTTATCAATTAACAATCCTTCATTATGATCCCCGCAAACATACAAGTCATTGTGATCCCCAACTTCAATGTTTGGTGGTGTTGGCAACCTAACTGAGAATGGATTAGAGTCATCATACTTATCATAGTACTCTTCTTCATCTATAGGATCATCAATGAATTGTCTTTTACCATTAAGAACAACTGACCATTTTTCATTTGCAGGATCATCGATATAAAATACTTATTTTTCCTGTGATGCCAATATGAATGGTTCACCCTTCTCGCCAATCTTTTCAAAGTTCACTAATGTGAAACCCAATTCATCCACTATAACTCATTTGTTGTTGTCAACCCAATTAATTTAAAGAGCGGAATTCTGAAATCTACATAGTAAAACTCCCATATGTCTTCAATGACACCAAAATATGACATTTTAGCTTCACGTGGACTTTTATCCTTTGCACTTGCAAAAAACAATGAAGACACTTGAAGGGTGACCCCACTATTTTGGACGACACTCTTATCATCTTGACGCTTTGTGTAATATGAGAAACCATTTATGTCAAACCCTTCATAAGACATAACATTCAATTTTGGTTTAAAGGTGAGGCATTTGATGGTTTCAGTAACATTATCTGGTGTTTGAGATAGTTGATGTAAGACTTTATCTTCAAACCACTTAATAAATGTCTTGTTATGCTCTCTAGAAAGCCACATTGAATTGGATCGAGGATATTGTCTCTTGATGAAATTGGTATGTTCCTCGATATAAACACTCACTTCATCGATGTTGTGTAAAATATACAAGTGACCTTGCTCCAACTGTTCACGGCTGATTACTTTCACTCGTGATCCCAAAACTCCTTTGACAAAATGCTCCTCAATATTCTTGTCATTCACGGGAGTGTCATTACCACTCAGAAAGTCATTGCAAAAATCCATAACCTCTCTCACCACATAACCCTCAATAATACTCCCTTCAGGCTGATAACAGTTTTGAACATCACCTTTAAAAACACTCATGTATCGTTCAAAGGGATACATCCAATGCAAGAAAACTGGTCCCAACATTTTCACTTCCCTAGTCAAGTGGAAAACAAGATGTACCATGATATCAAAGAATGACGGAGGAAAATACATCTCAAGATGACATAGGGTAACAACCACTTCTCTTTGCAAATTATCAAGAGTATCAGGGTCAATAACTTTGCTGCATAGACTATTGAAAAAGAAACAAATTCTGGTAATTGCAAACCTTACATGCTTCGACAATATAGATCTAATTGCCACAGACAATATTTGTTGCATTAGAATGTGACAATCATGAGATTTAAGACCTATCAACTTCAGATCTTTCATTGATACCAATGTACGGATGTTGGATGAGTAACCATGTGGCACCTTAACATTTACCAAGCATTCACAAAATGCTTTCTTCTCCTTTCTAGACAACGTGTAACAAGCAGGAGGTAAGTATGTTCTCCGATCACTACTAACTACTTCTGTTAATTCTGTCCTAATTCCCATTTCACGTAGGTCCATTCTGGATTTTATCCCATCTTTAGTCTTACCTGTTATATTCAATAGAGTACCGATGACTCTATCACATACATTTTTTCTCAACGCGCATGACATCGATACAATGCCTGACTGTCAAAGAATTCCAATAAGGAAGATCCCAAAATATCGACTTCTTCTTGAATAAAGACTTGTCACTCCTTGTGGCCATCGTACATTATGATCTCTTACCAAATTCATTGGTGATGTCTTTCACTATTTCATAAACATCCTCCCCTGATATAGGTTTAGGTGCACTACGTTCCTCATTCCGTCCATTGAATTCTTCACGCAACCTACGATACAGATGAAATTTTGGAAGAAACCTTCGATGAGCAAGATATACAGTCTTGCCACCGTGTTTTAGTCATATTGAATTAGTGTTCTCTTCACATATAAGACACACTTTAGATCCTTTGACACTATATCCAGACAAATTCCCATATGATGGAAAGTCATTCACAGTGTAAAACAACATAGCGTGCAAAAAAAATGTCTCTCTTTGTGAAGCATCATAGGTCATCACACCTTCACCCCAGAGTTTCTTTAAGTCATCAATAAGAGGTTCAAGATAAACATAGATATCATTTCCAGGTTGTTTAGGGCCCGATATCAACAACGACAACATAACGTACTTATTTTTCATACACAACCAGGGAGGAAGATTGTATATAACAAGCATGACTGGCCAAGTGCTATGTTGGGTGCTCAATGTCCTGTATGGATTCATCCCATCTGTACAAAGCCCAAGTTTTAGATTCTTGTCCTCTTCACCGAATTCAGGGTACAATAAATCAATCTTCTTCCATTGTGCAGAATTAGACGCATGTCGTAGGATCCCATCATTATTTTTCTTAACATCTGCATGCCACCTCAAATTCTTCGCATCTATAGGATTGGCAAACAAGAGTTGAAACTGTGGTATTATAGGTAGATACCACATCACCTTGGCGGGAGAACCAGTTTTGGACTCCCCCGAAGTCGTCAATTTATACCTTGATACACCACATTTCGGACAATCTTTCAAATCCACATAGTCCTTTTGAAATAATACACAATCATTCTTGCATGCGTGTATCTTCTAGGCCTCCATTCCCATTGGGCACAACAATTTCTTTAACCGGTATGTTGAGATCGGCAGCTCGTTTCCTTCAGGAAGAATTTCTTTCAACAAAGACAACAATGACGTGAAGCTTTTGTTGCTCCATCGATTGTTAGCTTTCAATTTATACAATCTCAACACAGCACTAAGCTTCGTAAACTTACAACCCGTGTATAATGGTATCTCAGCATCATGCACAATGTTTCTAAACATGGGAGGTGGATCGGTGTGCTCTACCCCACAACTTTCCAACATCGCATCAACGATGTCTACTAGAACTGGTTCATTCACATCTACGTCATCGGAGGCAATTTCTTCTTCCACACAAGCACTGCTATCGACATCCACTGGTTTCAGGTTTGAAATCTCTTCATGCCAGTGCCATTCTGTATAGCCTTGTACAATCCTGTTGCACATGACATGACTTCTGATTTCGTCACCAGTACTGACTTTCAAGTTGTTACCGCACTGCCTACATGGACAGTAGAACCTATCTCGAGGTTGTTTCCTATGTTCCTCGGCAAATCTAAAAAACTGATCAAGACCAGAAATAAACTCTGGGGTGCAGCGATTGTGAATGGACATCCATGATCTATCCATTCTATGATCAAAGAGAAAATAAGTATATATTACAACAAGATTAGGGTCTAGGGTAAACAAATTAGAGTTTATGGTTAAAACTTTAGGGTTTATACATGTGATGTCATTCATATATATAATAAATGTGTACCACCTATCCCATTTTTGAACACCTAATCTCACTAGTAAGTGTATAATGTGTATTGGGTTTTCAAGAAAATTTCAGCAGCATTTTCTCGTTGTTCTTCAAGTACATATGTACTTAGAGAACAAACGGGGAAATGCTGCCGAAATTTTCTTGAAAACCCAATACACATTATACACTTACATCCTAGGTGAGATTAGGTTTTCAAGAATAGTCCCAAATTGGGGACTATCTAAGATTTACTCCTAATGAGTAAATCTTGGACGGGTTTCTAGACCAACAAATACAACACCAGTTCCTTGTTCACAACCCCATTCAACACACAATTTCTTACAAAAACACTTGTGGACAGCCATAACAACATATCAATACTTCCTAAATTAATCAACATTAATAGCTTATGAATGTTTAGATGCATTTATACTATCAATTCCTAGGGTTTACTGAATTAGGTCAAGCATGAAGATTAGAAGCACAAATATATGCAAGCACAAGATTTATTCATATCCTAGGTTGATTTACAATAGCAACATCTAAATAAGTACACTCAAAACATTAGATAAATAAATATAATCAGTAGATAAAAAAATACAAAGCAATAGATAAAAAGTACATCTCAATTGATAAACAAATATAAATCAAGAGATGATTAAATAATTTTGAAAAGTAGATGAATAAATATAAAGCCCTAAATTTAAATAATGTGATGAATAAAAAATCATTAGATGAACGAATGAGTAGATAAGTAAATACAAATCAGTATTTAAGTAAATACAAATCAGAGTGTCTTGCTCTGGAGCTGGGAGAGAGGGCGAGACAGAGGGTTTTTGGGGATGTTTACCTCTATTTGAGCCCAGTCGGGCGTCTTTCTCTAGAGAAAGGAGAGAGGGCGAGATGGATGGGTGCACGTGGAAGCCGAACGGGTAGGCCGAGCGGGCAGGTGAGCGTGGAAGAGCGGTGAGCAGGTAGCCAGTGAGCGAGCAAGGAGGAGGGAGAAGGGCAGCGGTGAGTAGGTAGTAGGTGGTGAGCTCTGGAGCAGGAAGCCAATGAGTGGCGATCTCTGGAGTAGGTAGAAGGCCAGCGAGCTCTGGAGCAGGCGGTGAGCTTTGGAGTAGCTAGGAAGAAGGCTGGCGAGCTCCTGAACCATAATGGAAGTGATCATTGAAAAAATACTAGAAAATCATATTTTGTTTCATATACAATGTTCAATTTAAATAAACACTCCCTTAGAGGATCTAATATTAGGCACAAAGTCATGTCTTAAATACTCTGGAAAAATATATATTGATTCAAGATCCCAACTCCCATGCAAGTAGACATCAAATCCACTCTTAAAAATGTATTAAAGGACTAATCAAGTAAAAATGACACCAATACTAGAGTCGGGTCAGACAAGAACCCTACATAAATCAACATTGGATACAATAAATGAAGATGGAGACTAGACTGTATGGTACTCCTAGTTGCAATAGCACACACATAGAAACCAGTGGATCAACCATAGTAGAAATAGAGATGGAGACCAGACTATAAGGTACTCCTACAAGTCATACACATAGCACACACATAGAAACGGAGATGGTTCCATTACCTTTGATTGGCCGGAGCAGCGGCGGAAGCAGTGGTGGTAGAGGAAGGCAGCAGGAAGGCGGCGCCGGAGTTGGAGCAGTTAGAGAGCAGGTCACCGGAGTTGGCCGGAGCAGTAAGAGAGCAGGACGTCGAAGGCGCCGGAGCAGCAAGAGAGCAGGCCGTCGGAGAGCAGGAGACCAGGCCGCTGGAGCAGTGAGCGGCAGTGGCAGAGGAGCATAGACTAGCAAGCGGCAAGCAGCAGGTGATCCAACCCTATTCTAGGGCTGTATCTTATGTCATTTTGTACTTTTATCACATTCAAATGCATTAGAATTACATGTTATTCTCCCCAATATGATTATCATTGCAAATACGCTTATGGATGTTCTTTGCACTATTTTTCAGGTAATTGGACCATGCTTAGATGGAAGAGAGAGAAGGAGGGACCCAGAGAAGGCCCCAAAGTCTCCCTCAACCTACCTCCAGTGGCCAAGAATCATCCTCGAGCAAAGACATCCGAAAATGACAAAGTTAGACGAGAAATTAAGAAGTCGAACCTCACCACGGCCGTGGCCACAATGCCACGGTCGTGGCTTTTTTGTGCCAAACCAACAGGTTGCAACAGGGAAATCCATAGATCGCCCACGACCGTGGCCTCCCAGCCACGACCGTGGCCACTGAAGACAACACGGCCGTGGCACCCTGCCACGGCCGTGGGAATTAATTTGCAAAAAGTCAGGTTGCAACACGGATTTGGCCTCACTGACCACGACCGTGGCCAAGTCGCCACGACCGTGGCCGATGCTGATCAAGATGCCCGTGGCCCCTCCCCACGGTCAGCTCCAACTCCTCCAAAACGGTCGTGTTACCCAACACGGCCGTGGTGCATGCTACCCACCACGACCGTGGCACTCCGCCACGACCGTGGCCACTACCATCTCACCACTTCCTTCACCCCATGACCGTGTTCACCACCCCACGGTCATCCCCCACTACCATCACCACGGCCGTGGTACACCCACCACGACCGTGGTGCTCACCTACCCTATACAACTTTCCACTGTTTTTCCTATTTTGCCCCCACTTAGCCCTAGCTCCTATATAAGCACTAGTTGCTTCTAGGGCTCGAGAGAGAGCACTCCCTAGTCGTCACCTAGCTGCTCCCTTGCATCCATTGCTCCTATCCACCCATCTCCTTGCATTCAACCCCATTTCCATCCATTTTCCACTCATTTCCACCATAGAAACCTAGTTTCTCTAGGTTTCTATCCATCCATTCCACCATTTTCATGCACCCCTGCACCATTGGAGGAGGGAGGACGTCTGCAGCTGCTTGGAGGTGAAGAAGAAGGCCACTTCATCAAGCTTCATGGAGTTTCTTCCTCTTCCACCCCTTTGTTTTCCTGTTTTCATGATCATGTATAGCTAAGCCCCCTTGTGGTGGGCTGTTTGGGATTAAAATGTTACTTTGATACCATGTTGGGGGATAAATTCTTGTAATGAACTCAATTCATATTTATGATGATTACTTCTTGCTTCCATCTCTTTTCCTATCTTATTGCATGTGGTTTGTGCTTCTTGTATGAATTGCTTGTTTTGAGGTTTCTGATGACACTTCATTTCTAGGAGGAATTGGGGTGTATGTGGCAATCTTAGGAATGGCTCCTAGGTCCAATTAGTGGATCCCTAGCTAGCCCCCTTTGTTCCTACATACACATCCCTCCCCCTACAAATGAGTGTGAGATTTAAGTGGTGAGTGTAAGTGAGAGTGATGCAAATGCCTAGGGCCTTCTAAAGGCTAGAGTGGCTAGTGGCATGAGGTTAAACCCCTTCATCTCCACTCCCATCTCTACCCTCAACCCCCAATTGTCCACTATCACTTACCCTAGAAACCTAGATTTGGCCAATCTCACTAGAACTACACCTAACCCTAGTCTTCTACTAGTAGTATAGGGTATGTTCTAATGGCATTGCCCTTGTTGTTTGGTTTGGTAATCTAGATATGAATTGAGCACCATGCATGTTTAATGAACTCCCCCAACTAAAATCAAAGTGACATTCCCCAAACAGCCCACCCACCTTAATCACCTTGCTTAAAATCCTAATCGCTTAGTTTGCTTGTTAATGTTAGCTTAGTTCAATTGCTTTGGTCTAACTTAGTTAATTGCTTAGTTTCACTCTTCAGTGTTAACTTAGGCTCTTGCTCCTGGTCTTGCTAGTGGTTAGTTTAGTTCTTTTTTTGCTTCTTGCCTTGCTAGAGTAGTGTATCCCTTCTTGTTCCTTCTTAGTTAGTTTGATAACTTAGTTTTCTAATTTGCTTGCTCTTCCATAATTTAGTTTTCTTCTCGCATCTCTTACTTTCTCATTAGTGTAATCAACCAATCAACCTTAAAACCCTAAAACCTTACTCTCCGCACTAGGAACGTAGCTCACGCCATCTAACTCTAGCGCCCCCTCTATCTCCGCAGATCGGCCCCATACTTGCCGCCTCACCTATACTATGACACGACCCCGTGCGCTTGCGGGAATAGTGTCTTAGTAGATGTAGGTAGTTAGTGTGGGACCATAAAAATATCGAAAGCAAAGATCCCATCTCATCTCGTGCCTCCCGACCTCGTGGATTGCACTTGTTGCAAGCCTCTAGCGGGAGCGCACCAGCAGGTGGCCGGCGGCGAGCAAGGAGAACGACAACGGCAAGCAAGGAGAACAGCGGCGGTGGGCGGCGGCACGGAGGGAGTCTGCTTGCTCACCGAAATCGCCAGATCCTAAGCTGATTGCAACACAGAGAGAAAGGGGAAGAGTCAGGCTCGCTCGCGCGCTATTAAGTTAACATTCGGTGTCAGTTATTCAACAAAACCGACACATAAAACTAAAGGTGTCGGTTAACCACTAAAACCGACACCTGTTCTCAATGATAATCGTCGGTTTTAACTAGAAAAAAACCGACATCTATCTACATATGTCGATTAAAAAATTTGTTCTCGATTAATGACCATAGTCGTCAGTTTTTTTAAAAATCTGACGCTCAAAGGGTGTGAAAAATTTCCCGCGAACAGCGCGGGAAAACCCATAAGTGTCGTCGGTTTATTAGTTAATGTCCGACAATCAAAATGTGTCCAATTTCTGTTTCGTGAATAACCTTTAGTCGTCGGTTTATTCGTTAATGACCGACACCATATGTTAAATTTTGGAGGAATTTTTTTTGCTGGAAATTTTGGAGTTGGCGGTTAATTTTTGGCGTCGGTTTGTTATTAAGGAACCAACACCGAATAAAAGTGATACCCGTGTCTGGTCGCCCTTTACAGATTGATGTCGGTTTATTTTATAAACCGACACTTTATTGTTTAGGTGTCGGTGTATTTATGTAACTAGCGCCTTTAAAAGTGACGTTATAAGCCATTTCTATAGTAGTGAAAGTGTCAAAGTGTCGAATTCATGAAGGGCATGGAGTAAACACACCAAATCACCATCCGCGTAATCATGAGGTGGAAGGAAGTGAAACTTATAGCATAGATAAAATACAGAAAGCAAGTGTTCAAAGAAGAGAGAGAAGAATATCCCCAAAGTTGCTTCATATGCTTTAAAATGTTAAGGAGGGATCATACATGAAAAGCAAGAGTTCAAAGAAGAGAAAGAAGTCAGGATTTGTAGTAGAGGGTGTTTTTAATGTTAAAAAGGGCCTAAAAAATAAATACAATAAAGAAGGTAAATCAATAATACATGAGTTTCCTACCTAATGGAATGAATTGTTGATCCCCATGTACGCGTACTCCAAAATGGGAAGAACTACCATTGACGGTAACATATCATGCAAGAGATCAATGGTGACATACACATCAATTGGATACAAATGCACACACCAGTTCAAGATTCCACTTAAATTCTTCTTCATCGTCATTAAAAAATATTAATAACCAACACATCACTATTACTTCCGTACAATTAGTATATATATAGGGACGAGACACTTGAAGCTCAGGACAACCATAAATCACAAGTGTATAAAACATCAGTGAGGCAATTCACAATTTTGTGTAAATGGGGGGAGAAGACAGAATAACAAAACCGGAGATGGATGAAGAGGTTGTGGTGGTAGTGGGGCTTCTAGCACCCGAAGCCTTGAGGAAGTCTGACCCATTTTATGATCCTGATCTTATCTAATGAGTTCAAGGAGGTGCAACAATGAGGAACCACCGAACTTCCTAACATTGATTTTAAAAATGACTCCTTAGCCTCCAAAGAAACATTGGTAGATTGCTGGCAAAAGTTCAATTACTTAGGCACCATCCGACAGATGCTGCATAGAAGAATTGCAATGACGAAGGCTTCCTGAGCTCATTGATGATGTCTGCAATGATCCTAAACAAGACCAGAGTCTTCTCGCGTTAAAATAGTGATATAGTTGCGGGGAAACCCTTCAATATGTATTGTCATAACATAGGACCATTTTATAATTTAAAAAAATTATGAAAACAATTGCAGAACAAATCCCAGACGGCCCTTCTTATATAGTATAAATTAGGTGTTTGGCCGGTGTCCCATCGATTAACATCCCAATTTGGATGGCCCATTAAGGCAAGCCACAATGTTAAATATGTTGTGTCTTGTGCAACACAAAGCCACAATTAGAACGGCTGCATCTATACTATATAGGAAAATTTGTAGAGGGGGTTGGATGTGATTTTCTCCATCATCTTTTTAAAATTACGTATTAGTCTTTGAGTATGTGAACCACACTTTTTCCTTTCATTTTTTAAATTATACATTAAATTAGGAGACATATCTTTACTATATAGGAAAGCTCATGGAGGGGGCTGGATGTAATTTTTTCATTATTTTTTGAAATTGTGTATTGGTCCCTTTGTATGAGAAGTCATATATATATATATATATATATATATATATATATATATACATATATATATATACATATATATACATATATATACATATATATACATACATATATATATATGGGATTTATTTAATACCCGTGTGGGTAGCTACCCGCACACCCTTCCTGATATTTTTTTATTTTTTTCAATTATAAAGGAGTATTTTATCTAGCTCCCCAAAAAAATTCTTCCAAAAATAATATCATTTGCCCCCGCAAAATCAAAATACATGTCCATATATTTACTGATTGTATATTTTCTGTGTAGTTTTATATATATATATATATATATATATATATATATATATATATATATATATATATATATATATATATATATATATATATATTGTACATTTGTTTTCATGTTTAATCCATAAAGGATTGATTGTAGTCTACTCCAGTGCTCATACTATGCATGATTTTATGCTTTGTACTCAAGACAAGGCAGCTACCGCTCTATTTAGCTGCTGCTGCAATTAGCATCGGGAAGAAGAAGAAAGGAGAGAAAGGAAGGATGTCTATTGTTGCTCTAGTATGGTAACAATGAGTTCTCCACTCTAATTTATTCTTGATCTACCTGTGCATTTTCAGAAAGGCGTGGTTTTTTAGGAAATTTTGGGTATAGTGAAGTACCATTTTGTAATTTATATATTTCTCTCTATTATTCTATATTACTCAAAATTTAGATTCAAACTTAAGATAAACTTTGTACTATCTTGATAAGTAGATTTTTATTCAGGTTTGAACATGTGACTTTCACATTGTGAGTATTTTCTATGTAAATTTTAGTATTCTTGTGGTTATTCGTTTCTATTATTATTTTTATTTTTTAAAAGAACATATCTCATCATATATCATTGTTTCACATATACATATATTGGATATTGTGTGCTTATTCTGTATGTGCAAATTAATTGCTATATTTTGTGTGTCATATATACTTGCATCATGTCATGTTATTCCCCTCAAGTGATATTCGAGTAAGGTTAGGTTACATGGATTAGACGAAGAGCAAAAAATATGGTTACATTGGTGACATCTATTAACCAACATAGAAGATTAAGATCAAAATATTTTTTGTTTGAATAATTTGTATGTACCGGTTTCAGGAGATATGAGCAAGCACATAGAAATCAAACATGAGGATTGGACAAACTCAAACTAGAAATTCTTTGAAATCATCCAACATTCCGTTCACTAGTAAGTTTTCCATGACATTTCAAATGAGATTGGTGCCCATTCACTTTATAAGAAACTTAACAAAATTCTGATAAAAAAAATATGAACCAAAATTCATGAAAGGATAAAAATTGCTATAAACTTCAATGATATTAAAAGTATGATAAATCAACTAGCCATTGCGGGTTCATCACTTGATGAGGATTTGCAAGAAGTTCTACGTCTTGATTCTTTACTTGATAACTCGGATACATTCACGATTTCTCAGATATGCTACCCTGCTTCACATGCTCTTCTTACTGAGGATTGGGGATGAGTCAGGGTTGAGGTCATGGTGGCAGCAGAAGGAAAGCCATAACACTTGTAAAACTATGAGAGTAAGCTTGTTTATCATCACTACAACAGTCTTGATATCATAAGGAAAATTACACAACAAAAAAATACAAAAGGATGTCAAAAGTGATAATGAAGACAACAATACAACTACAACTTTTAGAAGTACATACACATGGAGTTGAAAATGCTCACTAAAGATCACTAATATCACTGAGTAGATGTTAGACACTGGTTCTTCTTACCACATCACACCCAATAGTCACTCTTTATGCTCCTCCAAGTCTGGCAACATTGGAATGACAAAGATGGCTAGTAAAATGTATGGAAAAATTGTGTAAAACTAATGATTTGCATATAGAAATGAGTTTGGCTATACTATTTTGTTGAAGAATGTTAGACATATTCCTATTGGCGCACATGATTAGAAGCCAATCATTAGAAAATGGCTATAATTAAAACATGTAATTCTAATATGATTAATAAAGGCAACTCTAATTTATTGTGATCCACATTTGATTATTATGATATTACTGTATATTTAAAATTTTTGTAGAATGAATGGTTCAAAGACATTTGACTTCAAATATGTGAGTTAAACATGAGATCCTAATGGATCCTATGAACACCATTTTTAAATATCTCTAGTAAAATATTATTGTGGATTGGAGATCATCGATTTTAAACATGGAAGAATGAGTTTTAAGCATGTAGTGAGAAATATATGAGAGGGGGTTATAAAACTTGCCTTTGGAAAGGTGGACAGATTCATGCAGCAAGGTTCCTGAGCTAGAGAGGTTGGTTTTCCAACAAAGCTCCTATCTTGAGCAAGAAGTACCTTCTCCATTTTAGAGGTGAAAAACTTTAGCAAAAGAACATGAGGATGAGGTGTTTAAGGGCACTAGGTGGGGTTTCACCATGGAAGGCCATGGTTTCGACCTAGAAGAAGGTGGGAGGAAGAAGAAAAATATTAAAATAGGGAAGGAATGGAGGAAAATTGCTAATTTTGGTCGAAATCACCAAGAAGGAGCTTTAGAAACCCTAAATAGAGAAAATTTGGAACCCTAGGAGCCTTCTTCACAACGGTAGGCACCCTCTTTTACCTTGGGACAACACCTTCATGTCCAAACTGAGTAGCAATGATTCTATAAGCTGAAGGAAAGAGAAGGAGAGCAAGATTTTTCAAATTGGGAGGTGGGAAGGGGTAGATATGGCTTTATAAAGAAAGGGAAAAGCATGATGTGTCTATGGGACTTTCCATGTGTCCTTAGCCTAGGGCTTCATGGTCATGCAAGAGGAGAGCTCATAGAGGCTTCTTGAATATCAAATGTTGGTTCTAAAAGTCTATGAAGACTTATAGGCCATCCCAACTGTCCTCCAATCAATGAAATAACCCCATTAGTTGATTGCTTTTAAAGATAAGCTCATTCATAAAGAGGGTAATCCCTAAAATGCCCTTGGAGAGAAACATCTTCAAACCAAGAAGCAACTAGGTTCCCCATGGTTCAAAACATCGATATTGGTATGGGAATATATAAGGATTATAATACATGTGACAATTTGCAAAGAAAACATCCCAATTGGGTAAATTGTAGAAAAGTCCAGAATGTACCCTAAAATTGTATAACTTGCACAAACAACATCCAAATTGAACCAAATTCAAAACTTAGGCTCATTTTATGATTTCAAAACACATAAAGAAGTTAGTTTAAGGTTTAGAAAACCTAAATAAGGTCATTTAATAGACTTTCACTGAGGTATTTGTGCACAAACCCTTTTATTGGTATAATTATAGAAAAATTGTTCACCAAACCTCGATAAATTTCACAATTTAAACATCAAGGTCAAAAAGGATAGAAAGGAAAGGAAAAGCTTAGAAAAGGGACAAAAATCGAATATGTCCAAATTTGATAAGTTGCATCACTCCTCCCCTTAAAGAGGATTTCTTCCTCGAAATCTCAAGCAAAGAGAGAAGGGTGAGTATGCAACATCTCAACACCAAACTCCAGGTTTTTCCCCCAAACCATAAAACTTCCACCAAAACATAACTTGGAGTTCAGATTATTCTCAAGCAGCTCCACATAGGTCTGACGTGAATTTTTACTGCACTGCCAAATTCACCCAGGGCTGAAATCCCTGAGTTTCTACCAAAACCTTGTGTAATAATACCGCCCTCAAGAAGATGGGTCTTATCGTAGTATAGTTAAGGATGGAATCCCAAAGGACAACATTTTTAAGAACTAGTCATATCTTGTCCAAGTAAGACTAATATTTAGAACAAAGAGTTGATTGGTTTTAGTTAAACTAAATGCAAGGAAAGTAAAGAGCTAGATTAAAATAGAGTCTAGATTAATGATGAGAATCACTGGGGTGGAATCGGATTTCACCACCACTACAAATAAAAACATATCCAAAACAAAATCGGGCCAGAACAACTATCCAAATAGAGTATCGAACCCTCTGTATGGAAGTTAGGTTCGTGTAAGCATTACCTATAGGCATCAGATGTCTCATCACCTGCATATCACAAATTTACTACTTTGAAGCTATCTTTCAGAAGTTCTCGTCAAGACATCAACCATGTTAAACGATATTAATAAACATAAGTATTGAAGTTCTCACAAAAAAGGTTATAATAGATCATGCAAGGCAGGTTGTCAATCTGCAAGCATGCATCAAACGATTAACACGAGACGAAAAGTTATATGCAATCCATGGAATGTTTTAAGATGAACATGTAAGCATGGGAAGTGGGGCTAGTCCCCGCACACCAACGAAGAGGACTACTCGCTCTTCATGATGGAAATATGAAAAACAAGAGAGAGGGACGATTTCGCCATGGTCATGGTGGAAAAGGTGGCCGGAGCTCGGTGGAGAAATGTTCTTCAACACGATGTCGGGGTAGATCTAGAATGAGGAGGGGAAGAACACCAAGGTAGATGAGGAAGATCTTCTCTCTCCTTCTTCCTTCTCTTCTCTTCTCTTTCTTGTAGGAGAAGAAGCGGTAGGTGGCTGGTGGCAGAGTAGATCTGTAGATTTGAAGTCCCACCACTCGCGTGATGGAAGATAGATCTGGATGGAGTGGAGATGGAGGAGAGGTAAAAACTCCATAGAGGTAGTCCTTGGTAGCAGATATCGTCTTCCTGAGGGCTGGGCACAAAGCGGCAGCCTCTCGGTGTCGTGGAAGAGATTATTTGACAAGACATGTGGGTGACTGATAACCTCCAATTTTGGGTTGATTATCTTAGTCTTCTCTTCAGTTTTTCACACTCTTTCTTAATTAGAAGTAGATATAATACTTAAATATTCCTTCTTATTGTAAATATACCATTAGACTAACTTTTCCCTTTTTTACGTGTAGAAAAAGACACAAAAAAAATCATAAAAGACTCAACTAGCCTCAAGACCGCATGAGCTCACACGGTCCCAAGATCGCATGAAGCCAATCGGTCCCGAGACCGCATGCAGTCACACGGTCACAAGACTGCATGAAGCCAATCGGTCCCGAGACTGCATGGAGTCACACGGCCCCAAGACCGCATGAAGCCAATCGGTCCCGAGATCGCATGGAGTCACACGGCTCCAAGACCGCATGAAGCCAATCGGTCCCGAGACCGCATGGAGTCACACGGTCCCAAGACCGCATGAAGCCAATCGGTCCCATGACCGCATGGAGTCACATAGTCCCAAGACCGCATGAAGCCAATCGGTCCCGAGACCGTATGGAGTCACACGGTCCAAAGACCGCATGAAGCCAATCGGTCCTGAGACCGCATGGAGTCACACGGTCCCAAGACCGCATGAAGCCAATCGGTCCCGAGACCGCATGGAGTCACACGGTCCCGAGACCGCATGAATTCAAATGGTCTTGAGGTCCAAACGGTCTGGAGGTCCAAACGGTCTTGAGATCCAAACGGTCTTGAGATCCAAACGGTCTTGGGGTCCAAACGGTCTCCAAACCGTTTGGACTTCACTTAAGGCCTATAAATAAGACCCCAAGGGTCCTCAAAAGGAGTTTTTTTTCAGATGTCCAAAGGCTGCCTCAATCACTCCAGAGCACATCTGATTTCCATCCTCCGCCCAGGGGCTGTCGGTCTGAGACCCACATTCCATCTCGAAGCTGCTTTCTCTCTCTCCACCAAAGAAGGTGGGAAGAGGGAGATCTCATCATCGTGCAACCTGTGAAGCTGGTGGATCGTTTCTCTCTCTCCAAGGGGTTGACTTTCCTCCCTCCTTTTTGGGGATGATGCTCTCTCTCTCTTCTTGCCTCCTTCTTTGCCCTAGTCATGAGCGAGTAGTCTCTTTCACTGGGGTGCGGGGAGTAGCCCCGCTACCCATGTTTTCATGTCATGTAAACGTAATCCATAGTTTGTAATATAGAGTTGTTATCTTTTCAGTTCAACATCAAACATTTAATGAATGCTTGTTGCTTGATCACCAACTTGTGTTATCTTTTGTCTTTTAGTATGAATTGTCTACGTTTGTACTATTAGATATGAAACTCATTTGTATGTTGGTTCTTGGTACATGTATCCACCATGCACCAGTTTCGGTATCTAGGAGTGTCTTTCAAGAGGTGGAGTATACTCACTCCCGTCGTTGTACTTTCATGCTATGAAATGGAATCAGTTGACGTGTGAAAGTACAACCTTGATGAGTCGAGCAACACACTTTGCAAAGGGAATGATGCAAAGAAGTTGACCATTTGTTTGGGGATGGCTAACTTTGCAACATTCCCGCACTTCTCATGTTTAGTTCTCCGAAAGGAAACTAAGTCTACAAAGATACTAACTGACTAAACTCTTTTTGCAGGTTATGTTTTACTTTGCATGTATTGATCCATGTGTGGTGGCGGTGAAAAACCGATCACACCCTAGTGACTTTTATCATTGTTTAACTTCTTTAAATTTACTTGCTTTCTTTATTTTACATGTTCTTAGTTTATAAACAACAAAACCAACCTTTCAATCTAATTACCAACTAATAAGTGATTAAGTGAAATTCCAACGTTTTCTATCTTGTTGTAACCAACAAGACCGTTGTCCTGTGGATTCGACCCTTAACTATACTACGATAATACTTCCACGTACCTTAGCATACGTGGGTGGAGTTCTCTATCTAGTATAAGCAAGGCTAAACCTAAGGACTTACCATCATTAGGATTTTTAGTTGGTGCACGCAATTCCATGCAAGTGGAAGCTCCATCAAAAATCGGCGCCGTTGCCGGGGACAACAGAATGTTTTAATTTCATTTAGTATCTTGCTAGTTGGTTAGGGTTTTACACTTTCTTTTTCATCATTAGTCTATATCTTCTTGAAACCATTATATCTTTACCATTATCTAAAAGGTGTTTTCTTTTCTCTACTCAGGTAGAAAACGTGTATGTGATCATCGCATAACAGCGGATTCTCCCCTGATCTAGAGTTTGACTCTGAGGTAGAGAGAAGCTTCCATCGTCGCATAAGACTCAATCGCCAAAGAGCCAGGCAAATGGTTGAAGATCAACGCCAGGCTGCATTGGTGATGGAGAGGGTCAACGCTGCCATCGTCGCTCAAAGAGCACAACTCATCGCTGATACTCGTGCTCAGATTCAAGCGGAGATTTGTGCAAAAGAACAGGCCCGCATCAGAGCTGAAAATGAGGCAGCAAACCAAGCTGCTCAGTTGGAACTGAGGAACAAGTAGTTGAGGGATTATGCTGTCCCAAAGAACTATGAAGACAACCATCCGGTCCGACCTCCGATCATCAACATTCCTAACATTGAGATTCGGACCCAATGGATCCAGATCATGCATGGCATCTCATTCTCTGGAGGTTCTGGAGATGACTGTATGGATCATCTGAAGAGGTTTAAGGCGTTGTGTTGCCTGGTCCCGCAAGCCGGAGTCACTTTTGATGCAATAATGCTCCATCTGTTTCACTTCACTCTATCTGGGAGAGCTCTGAGTTGGTATAACTCACTTGATAGGGAGCCAATAATCACCACATGGGCTCCCCTAGAAGAAAAGTTCTTGGATAATTTCTTCCCTCCTTCACTGACTTACGAGATCAGGGGGCAGATTAATCACTTCTTTCAACTTCCCGGAGAATCCCTTGCTGAAGCATGGGAAAGGTTCAAAGAGCTTTTGCGAAAGTGCCCTCATCATGGAATCTCCCAGAACCAATTGATAGAAACCTTCTATAGGGGAGTGAGTGATGACATAAAGCAATTCCTGGATTCCTCATCTGGAGGAAACTTTATGAGAAAGAATTATGAGGATGCCTGGAAAATAGTCACGCTCGGAGCTGAGAATCAGTCCAACTGGGGACGATCAGCTAGTAAAGGAGTCCTCAAGGTATATAAACCCGAAGAATCAATAGAGATGAAGGCTATTGTTGAAGCCTTGAAAACCATAGCTCATAAACAACAAGCTCTCGAAACTTCTCTTGGAGAATTTGACAAGATGAAAAATTCTCAGGTTCAACAGGTCAAGGCTGCCACAGGGACCTGTGAAGCTTGTCATGCTTCTGATCATCCAACCCTTTCATGCGGAATGCTTTACAATGTGATGATGGATATGCATCCACCACCACAACAATATGAACCAATCACTGACCAGTCTGAAGAGCAATTGCCAGAACAAGTCAACTCTTTTCATACCATTCCTAGACTAGTCTATTATAACCCTAATAAGCCAAGGAACCACCCGGGATTCCAATAAGGGAACCCTACTGGGACCGCAAATCCACAACACCAGACGCAGGGCGGATCTTCCAGTAGGTTGCCACCTGGATTCCCAAGCAACTTCAATTAAAATCAAAGGAACCCCAAGAATAACTTTCCGAGATCCAATTACCCCAGGAATCCGTCTGCCTACTATCAGTATAATCATCCTCCTCTCCACCCACAACTACACCCCCAGCTGCAACAACCTAAGTTAGCGCTGCCTTTGCAACAACCTCAAAAAAGACAACAACAACTTCCTCAGAAGAATACTCCTTCTCAGCCGAAAGATGAAATATCTTTGATAAGGCAGATGTTGCAATCCCAGCATACTATGCTTGCTAATCAACAGGAACAGCAAAAGGCAGTAGAAGCTCAGCTTGCCCAGATTGCTGCACAACTGAAGCCTCCAACAGGCACATTTGTAGGACAGCCCAAATCGAATCCTAGGCATAGACATAATAGGCCTGAACAGTTGAATGTCGTTACCATGAGATCCAGACGCACTCTTCATGAAACTACAAGGATCACTCTTGATAATAATGATACACCTGCCTTTGTGACGTATGAGAGCCCGCATCAAGGGACGAAGAAGCCCACAGAGGGTGCAAAGGGCAAAGATAAAGACCAAGTGTCCACAGAGCCAGGAATATTGCAATATAAACCAAGGATCCCATATCCGGGTAGACTGCGTGAAACGAAAATGGATACCAGGTTCCAAAAATTCAAGGAGGCGATGAAGAAACTTTACGTTGATATCCCGCTCCTTGATGCTCTCTCCAAGGTACCGGCTTGGGCAAAATACCTCAAAACTTTATTATCAAGGAAGTACATCAATGAGGAACAAGAAACTGTCAAGCTTGCCCAAACCACCTCTGACATCATCCTCAATAAAATGCCAAAGAAGAAGAAGGACCCAGGTTCCTTCGGGATTCAATGCTGCATTGGAAACGCATCTACAAAAAAAGGATTAGGTGTCCTAGGGGCCAACATATCCATTATTCCCTATTCTATGTGCAAACGATTAGGTTTCACCGAATTACTGCCTACAACAATGACAATTCAATTAGCTGACTCCACCATCACCGCACCTCTGGGGATCATTGAAGATATTCCAGTAAGGATAGGCAAGGATGCTTATGTCCCGTGCGACTTCATCATCATGGATATCAAAGAAGATCTAAGATACCCGATAATTTTCGGCAGACCTTTCCTTGCTACTGCCAGGGCGCTTATCGATGTTGAAGCTGGTACCATCATTCTAAGACTTGGAAAAGAAGCAATTCAATTCTGAGTTCTTAACAGCATGAAAGGCCCTAGTATTCAAGAGGAGGTCTTTCTTCTAGACGCAATATAGCAAATGTCTCAATTAGAAATTTCTGAGCCATCAGACGAGCTAGAGAATGTCCTAACCAACCCAGATGTCGAATTCTCTGCAAATGAACTAGTTCAACAGTGTTTGCAACATTTAGAAAAGGCCGAAGAAGCACCGACGGCCACTTTTGAAGAACTCAAAACTATCACCATTATAGAAGCAACTGAGCCACCTAAGGCTCCTGAAATGAAGACTCTGCCCATGGGGCTTAAACATGTTTTCTTGGATGAGGAAAAATTATGTCCAGTTATTATCAGCTCCAACCTAACAGAAGACCAGGAAGAAAGGCTTCTGGAAGAACTGAAGAAACACAGAAAGGTCATTGGATATAAGATAACTGACCTGACGGGCATAAATCCTGCCCTATGTATGCACATAATTCCTATGATTGAATAATTTAAGCCTTCTCGCGAACATCATAGGAAACTGAACCCTAATCTCAAAGAGGTAGTTCGCCTGGAGGTCCTCAAATTACATAAAGCTGGCATAATCTATCCTATCTTTGACTCCCAATGGGTCAGCCCTGTCCAGGTCATTCCTAAAAAAGGAGGCACTACTGTCGTGCTTAACGACAAAAATGAGTTAGTACCCACCAGGACTGTAACAGGGTGGAGGATGTGTATTGACTATAGGAAGCTGAACAAAGCCACGAGGAAAGATCACTACCCTCTACCCTTTCTCGATGAAGTCCTAGAGCATTTAGCCCATCAAAAATACTTTTGTTATCTCGATGGTTATTCTGGGTTCTACCAAATACCTATACACCCGGAAGACCAGGAGAAAACTACTTTCACCTGCCCTTTTGGAACATACGCTTTTAGAAGAATGGCTTTTGGGTTATGTAACGCACCCGCGACCTTCCAAAGGTATATGTCCGCCATTTTTGCAGGTTTAATAGAATCCATAATGGAAGTGTTCATGGATGATTTCTCAGTTTATGGAGATTCTTTCGATAACTGTTTAATCAACCTTGGACAAGTTTTACAACGTTGCGAGGAAATGAACCTTATACTAAATTGGGAAAAATGCCACTTCATGGTAACCGAAGGTGTCATCCTCGGGCACAGAGTGAGTGACAGAGGAATCAAGGTCGATAAAGCAAAAATTGATGTTATCTCGAAACTGTCACCACCAAATGATATAAAGGGAGGAAGGGCTTTCTTGGGTCATGCAGGGTTCTACAGAAGATTCATCAAAGATTTTTCAAAGATAGCAAAACCCATGACCCAACTACTGACTAAAGATACTGAGTTCATCTTTAACCAAGAATGTATGCAAAGCTTCTCCACCCTCAAGAATGCTTTAAATTCCGCACCTATTCTGAGAGCCCCAGATTGGTCGCAGCCATTTGAAATCATGTGCGATGCGAGCGATTACGCCATAGGTGCTGTATTAGGACAGCGGATTGACAAGAAACCTTACGTAATCTACTACGCATAAAAAATGCTAGATGAAGCATAGAAGAACTACACTACCACATAGAAGGAGTTCCTGGCTGTCATCTACACATTCGAGAAATTCCACTCTTATTTGATTGGATCTAAGGTTATCGTTTACACCGACCATTCCGCCATTTGATACCTGATTCAGAAGCAAGATTCCAAACCTAGACTTATCCGTTGGGTGTTGATGCTTCAGGAATTTGATTTAGAAATTAAAGATAAGAGCGGGGTGGAAAACGTTGTAGCCGACCACCTCAGTCGTATTGAAGTAGAAGATAAAGACAAAATCCCCATCCGAGATTCTCTTCCTGACGACCAATTAATGAAGGTTACCCATGGATTCCCTTGGTATGCAGATATTGTCAATTATCTTGCTACTGGGATTATTCACCCCTCTGCTTCCTACCATGACAAAAGGAAATTCCTACATGATATAAAGCAATATTATTGGGATGAACCCTACCTATTTCACCTATGTGCTGATGGACTTTTCCGTCATTGCTTGCCAGAACACGAAATTACCCCCGTCCTAGAGCATTGCCATTCAAGACCCACGGGGGGCACATGAGTGCAAAGAAAACCGCTATAAAAGTTCTGCAATCTGGTTTCTTCTGGCCAACCATAACAAATGACTCCTATGATTTTGTGAAATCTTGCAACAAGTGTCAGTTTTCTGGTAACATATCCAAAAGGAACGAAATGCCCCTCACAATGTGGCAAGAAATTGAGCTATTCGATGTGTGGGGGGTAGACTATATGGGCCCCTTTCCTTCTTCCTATGGTTTCTCCTACATCCTGGTTGTAGTGGACTATGTCTCAAAATGGGTCGAAGATACACCCACTGTGTCCACCGATTCCAAACCAGTTATTAAATTGTTCAAAGATATCATTTTCCCCAGATTTGGAGTTCCCAGAACTATCATATCAGATGGCGGGGCCTATTTCCTGGACCGAAGTTTTGAAGCCTTGTTAAAGAAGTACGGAGTCAACCACAAAGTAGCAATGCCTTACCATCCACAGACCAGTGGTCAGGTTGAGGTATCTAATAGACAACTAAAGGCGATCCTAGAAAAAACAGTCAATAGAAACCGCACTGACTGGTCCGCCAAGCTTCCCGATGCCCTTTGGGCATACCAAACAGCCTATAAAACACCAATCGGGACAACCCCGTTCCGTTTGGTATATGGAAAATCATGTCATCTTCCAGTAGAATTAGAACACAAAGCTTGGTGGGCCATCAAACAACTAAATTTTGATCTTAAAAGTGTTGGAGAATATAGACAACTCCAACTGCAAAAGCTTGAAGAGCTTCGAATGACCGCTTATCAAAGTGCCATGATTTATAAGGAGCAAATTAAAATGTGACACGACGGTCATCTTAAAAGGAAAGACATCGCCAGCGGCGACAAAGTGCTCCTTTTCAACTCCAAGCTCAAGTTGTTCCCCGGAAAACTCAGAACAAAATGGTCCGAGCCCTTCACCATAAAGCATATATACCCAACTGGAGCTGTCATAATTATCGACAATAACGGAGGAGAAAGGACGGTCAACGGCCATCGTTTAAAAAAATATTACACTCCAGCAGATTAAATTCCAAGACACACCATAGAAATCAGAGACACCACGTCGTCAGCATAACAAACATCAAAAGCGTCGTCGAGCCAGCGATGTAAAACCCAGATGCTACTTGGGAGGCAACCCAGGATTTCAGCTTTTTCCTTTATTTTCCATTCTTTTAATTACCTTAGGTTTATCTTATGAAAATTTAAAAATTTCACATAACCAAATCAAACATAAAAAAATAAAAATCCTTCCGACCTTAACCCTCCCAAACGGTCCTGAAACCGTTTGGGAACAAACGGCCTTCAAACCGTTTGGGACCAAACTGTCTCCAAACCATTTGGGACCAAACGGTCCTGAAACCGTTTGACATGGAGATTTTGTAGGGTCAACCCCCGATCCCTATAAATATAAACCCTACCCCCTCCTTCTCCTCTCTTCGACTCTCGAGTTTTCTCTGACCTTTGCGCAAGAACTATTCCATTACCTCTGCTTTCCCTGCTCCCGCACGCCTCACCTCCGTCGACCTCACTTTCGCCCTCCGCTTCACGGTCGTCGTCTCTGCTTCCGGCTGCAAGGTAGTCCAGCCACCACGACAACTTGGCTGGCCTTTTCGCTTCCGCAACCCTCTTTTCCGCCGTCAACAACTTTGGCTCCGCCGCGGCGTTTCTCCTTCTCCTTCACCGCCTTCGTCCTCATTGCCGCCGGCTCCGCCGCGATCCTCTTTATCTTTGTCTGTATCACCGTCGACTCCTTCCTTTGTTGCCTTCATTTTTATCACTGTCGACTCCACCTTCTCTTTCGCTGGTGCCTCCGCTTTCCTTTCAGCGGCGGTTACCTGACGATACGCCTACCAAACGGTATTGAAACTATTTGGGACCAAACGGTCTTCAAACGGTTTGGAACCAAACGGTCTTGAAACTATTTGGGACCAAACGGTCTTGAAACCGTTTGGGACCAAACGGTCCTGAAACCATTTGGGACCAAACAGTCAATCCCAAATGGTCCCAAAACCGTTTGGAACCAAACGGTCCTGAAACCGTTTGGAACCAACCAGTCTTCAAACAGTTTGGCTTTCCTCAATATATATATATACACAAAACCACATAAATACAAATAAAATCTAAATTTTCCTAAACACGTTGTTCTAACTCATGATCTCCCATTTTGAAGATATGGCATCACCAGAAAAGGAGGCCACCAGATCTGAAGATGCTCAAATCTGGACCAATGAGCAACTAAGGGCAGATCAGGCCAAACTCCAGAAGATCGTAGACGACTACAACAGGACTGGAAAGGCCCCACCAAATGTCAAAATGATGCAAGTCTTGTGCGAACTTGATTGCCTCGACAAGTGCCTAGCTGAGGCACCTGAAGAAGAAATTGAAATCTCTTCCGATGATGATGAAGGCTCGGAATACAAGCCAAACTCCGAGGAGGAATCCCCAGATGAAGAACAAAAGGGGAAACGCAAGGTCCAGGAAACTGCAACCGGACAACCCTCCAAGAAATAAGCCAGAAAGCAAGTTCGTCCTGCCACTACAAGGGAGCAAATCCTGGCAGGATACACTCCACCAATCACCACCTCCGCTACCACTCCTGCAACCATCACTGTCCCCACTTTCCCTCCCGTCACCACCGCGACACCACCACCAGAAAACCTCTACATAAACACCGCCCTATCCACCGACAAAACCCTAAAACCTACTAAGTACGTCTGCTCCAGCGTACTACTTAAGATGGGGATCCATGACTGAATTTTCAACATGCTAGACAAAGCCAACCTTACAAGGCTTTGTTTAGTACCTGAGATCTCATATTCTGAACCCACTACTAAATTTCTCACATTTCTTACTAAAGAGCTCGTAGATATCATGGATAGATCACGGGATGGAGGTGACAGAAGGTTGGTCACCCAAATCTTCGGCAACAAGGTTGTCTTAACAGAAAACATGCTGAACGAAGTCTTCATCGACAACCAAGAGTAGCTAAATAAAGCCAAGGCTGTGGGAACTGAGCACCCTAATTTCAACAGGCACAAATTTTGGAAATCTCTGACTGGGCTCCCCACCTATGATGCTAAAACATGCAAGGCATCGAACATACATTCTGGACTTGTGTGCACCCTACACAAAATCCTTGCAGGCTTACTGTTCCCCAGGATAGAAGGAGGAAACGTTATAATCTCAGCTCTCTTTGTTCTCCGGTCCATTCTAAATGGATTCCCAGTCAACATTGGACGACATATGATCCAGAAATTATCTGCCTATGCCCTGGCAAAGGAAATTTGCATGGGAGGTCATGTCACTTACATCATCAAATATCTTAAGATGGACATACCTCTACCTTGTTGCACACAAATAAAGGGCAACGTCCTTACTGATGAACAAACATTGAAGAACTCCTTCATTAATAAGGAAAAGGATGCACAACTACATTACATCTTCTGCCCTACAGTCAAGTCATCCAGAACCCTGCTACCGCTCCCAGAGCTCACAGACTACGACAAAGAAAATCTCCTCTTCACTAACGAGGAGCTTACCAAACTCTTAGCTACGGTAAAAGCACCAGCAAAGAAAATAAAAGTAGGGCAGACTGAGCTTAGAATCAGCACCCCGACAACTAGAATACCAAAAATTCCTGTGAAATGACCATCCACAAGACTTTCGCAGCATCAACAATTGTCGGGGACGCCAACTTCCAAACCACACCCAGAAGACAACCCCCATCCCGACGATCACATAACCACCTCATATTTAGACTCTTTCATTATGAGTCTAAATGTCGAGCTAACCGCCACCACCTCACCACCCTCCAGCCTTCTTTTTTTCCCCACACCACCACCCACATCCTCTTCTCCACCCCTATTTCCTTTGGGCTCTCCCTTCTCCACTCCTACGCCCATCTTTATCACTTTCCCCTCCACCTCCACAATTTCTACCCAATCACTATCACTTCCACCACTTTCACCAGGAATACCACCACCTTTCTCATCCACCACCACCCCGACACTACTGGTGACCCCATCCATAGTCACCACATAGTTCACATCACCATCAGTGTCTCTTCTGCAAGGCACTACCACCCTCCCACATAGACCCCAGCCACCCCACCCTTCCGCCTCTCGGGTCCCCTTTCCCAATATTAGTGAGGAATTCAGACGTCAATTTGACGTCATCCGAAACCTCCTCACCGATCCTTCTAACATTTTACATTCTTTTTTTATTATGTGTAGGGATTATCGAAACAGGTGGCCCCGATCGACGAACAGAACCACACCTTGCCCAACATCCTCTAAGGTTTTCAGCAACGACAAGATGCGGTGTCTAAGCAAGTTGATCACATCAACAACCACTTCAACAACCTGCCCGAGCTAGTCCTCGGAGCGAAGCGCCAGCAAGAGGCGATGGCTACGCGAGTCGATGAGTTCTCTACGCAGACTCAACCTCTGCCTGAGACTCCCCGCGAGCTCAAGCAGCAACAAGCAGCTTTTAGCACGCGCTTGGACACCATCAGTAGCACCCTCACACACCTAACCAATCGCCAAGAAGAGTCAACAACTAATGAAATCCAGCACCTCCGCACTCAAGTAACATATCTCACAGCACGACTCCTCTCCGCCGAGGGACGATATAACGACCTCAAAGAAACACACGACGCACTGCTCGAAACACACGAGCATGTGCAAGTGGCTTTCGATGAGTTACAAGCCACCCATCAGCGATGCAAAAAGACCGCACACCAAAAGCCAGCAGAAAAGGTAGCAGATGACAAAGATGGCGACAATGGCGACGAAGAAGACTCTGACTCCTCTGCCGACTCTAACAACGATACTACCTCCTCAGATGACAAATCTGATGATGGAGAGGATCCTGGACAAGCAGCAGAACCTTCTTAAAAAGGTTATGGCAAAGGTCACCAAGAAGGTGGACACCCTCCCAAGTCCCCCACCCACAACGACAATGTAAACATGTCATATGGGGACCAATTCCTTGACTACTCTAATTTGGGATCCATTGGGGAGTCTGCTAAAAATATGGCTTTCACTGAGTTCCACCACTGTCTATTAGGAACCAACGCAAGCCCACACGCAACAACCGCTCAACCTTTCACCACACTTGACCCATCAGTGCCTTCCCCCCATGACCAGGATGAGGCAGAATGAGTAAGCTTAGACACAGATGAAGACCTCGATTCTGCCTCTGACTCGGACGACGATCTACAAGGCTATGTAGAAGCCTTGGTACAACCATCTTCCCCCCCTCCGCAGAACCTTCCCCCGCCACCACCATTACCGCACAAAATGCACGATTTGGATATGGCGGCCATCTCCACATTAGATGCTCAGGACATCTTTATACTGAACACTATTGTCGACGATGCAAAATTGGGGGAAGACATCATCTACTATAACATCAAAACTAACCGCAAGTTGACACGAGAAGACTTCCACAACATCCTGCGACCACGGTCCACGATGCCAATGGCAATCTTCCGTGTCCTTCTTGCCAACTGTATAGAAGTGTACAGAAGCTCTAAGAGGCAGCAGCCAGTTTTTAATGCATAACCTACTCTATCTATCGTCCTGTTATACAAAGATATACGAGTAAAATTCATAGAGTGGTTCCGTGCTGGTTTAGCACGGTGGGCATGCTATCTCACAGTGCCCTTCCAAGTTTTGGACCACTGGCTTTTTATGATTGTAGACACCGAAGCTCGGTACGCCAAGGTTTATAATTTTTGCGGCACTGAGCTACCTGCCGGTACAATAAATTTTGTTGGTGAGGAAGCAGGTGAAGCACGATGCATACCTTTTCGACTTCTCAAGTTAATCTGGGTTGCGCGCCCATCTCTCCGCCAAGACTGGAACCAACCCTGGTTCCAAATTGTTAACCCACATGTTCAAGCTGCTGAGGGATCTAGGGACTGCACTTTTTGCACCATCCGTCACATCCAAGCGCTGAACCAAGAAATCCCTTTTGCTGATCTAGTCGCTGAAGATTTTCACTCCTTGCGAGGATGTTACACCATGGAGCTCATTTGTGATAGAAGGTTCTTCAAGGATCCGACAATGGCACCAGATAACATCCCTCGTTACCTTTTTTCAGCAATACAATGGCCATAGAGGCGACCCTTCCGACACACTTTGAAAGAATTGGAGAAATCCAAAGCGACAACCGCAACTCCCAAGCAAAGAAAAAGTGCCATAGATCCTTTGTCTGCCATAAAACCAACTTTCCCAGACTTTGACCTCAGTGCTTGCAAAGGTCTCTCTGACATTGAACTATGACTCATCAAGTCGAGGCTCTCTGCCGAGAAAGATGACCTCATATTCATGTCTGGTGACATTCTAATAATGGCAGACACGCTTCGAGAGACTATACAGTTTAAATGATCTATCGTCGTCAGCCTAATGGCCGCTTATCAATTTCTCCTCGGCTAAAATAACCCCACAACATATATGGCATCCCCATACATGAAGGATGATCTTTTAAAGCTAAAGAACTTCAGAACAACTGAAGCGTTGATCTCCTTTCTACAACACACAATGCCAAAATTCATCATGCTACCCTTCCTTTATCACGAGCACTGGATGCTCCTGGAAACAAACCTATCAGAAGGAAAAACTACAATCTATAACAGTTCCGACAGCTAGTACAATCCACGATAAAGGAATAATGTCGTGACACCAAAGACACCCACAGAGGTAGTAGCGAAGGAAAGCGCTGACAAATTAATCACCTTTTTAAGTCAGCATTCAAGGGCTTATGGCAAACAACATTTTCATCGCCCAACCTTCAACGACAAATGTCCACAGCAAATTCGCCAGTCAAATGCCTGTTGCTTCCATGTCCTCTACTAGATGTACACCATCATGACCCTTCAAAGACCAGTAGAGGATATGACAGATGTTGATTACCACGCCCTTCGCGGAAATTTCGTTGCTGACCTACTCCACACGCACGGCGCAAACAAAGGATTAACGGAAGCCCGAAGCCCTTGTCCTTGTACTTCTCATCCTATCACCTTGACACTCTGCGGATAGAGTGATTGATAAGTTAGGGGGGAGTACACTGGATAAGGGCGAGGTATCATTTCTACAAACCTTTCTCCTCAATTCTCCCTTCTCTTTATTTTTGTATAAATTCTTTTACACTTTTAGCCTTTGTTTTTTGTTTTAGATTTCCTAACATTAAACCCCACTCATATAGAATAGCATCCCTCTTGGATCAAGATCAACCCCTGCTGACTTAAGAATCCAGTAGTCCTCAAGAATAAGAATACTAATAGCATAAAGGCATGTAACGGCGAGTTAATAAATTTCCTTCACACTCGAAATTCATGATTTTGCTTCAGTTCTACATCAGACTCTTCAACAAGTCAATATCAAAGCCGAAGCAAGCCAAATATTCTCAAGGACAGGAGGGAAATCAGTGAATCCAAATCAAGGAACCTCGCAAGTGGACCACCAACTAGAAAATAAGTGCATGTCGGGAAATTCTAAGAACAATTTTCTTCTTTTTAATAAAAGAGGCTTGGCCGCCCAACCAAAAACCCAAATATCCAAATCCCAAGCATGTGAGTTTTCAAATAAAAGCCAGAGTGTTGAATAAAAACATGAGAGTTGTGTCATGCATAAGGAATTTTATGAAGAACCGATAAAGGTCTCACCCCGCCGGTACATTCAGCTGCCCTCACAAAGGCAGATGTGTCGTGCCCGGTAGCGAGATCCTAAGGTCTCCAAATATATGAAAAGGCTGATAAAGGGCTCGCCCGGCCGATACATTCAAATGCCCTCATGAAGGCAGATGTGTCATGCCCGGTAGTGAGTTCCTAAAAGCATAGATAAACCCTCTCCCTCTAAAAGGGAGAGTTACACAAAAGCCCTTAGCCAACCCTCATAACCACTCTAATTTCCATTAGGTTTTCAAAGAAGTACAAAGATGATTAAAGTCAATGACATGCACATAATAACATCAGGAAAAAGGCGGTCCTAATATGAGCTACGTGATTTAGAGGAAACCTGAGATCCACATAACTCTATATACCTAAAAGAATTAAGGCAAGCAGAAGCTCTAATTGACCTCAGGAGATCTCTGATTTAGAACTGAAGCAAGGCTATGGAAATCTTAACTAAATAAAATCACCTCACCTTTACATGCCTCAGCTCTATCAAGCTTGAGGACAAGCTAGATTCTAAGTTGGGGGGGGTGATAAGCTCCAATTTTGGGTTGATTATCTTAGTCTTCTCTTTAGTTTTTCACACTCTTTCTTAATTAGAATTAGATATAATACTTAAATATTCCTTCTTATTGTAAATATACCATTAGACTAACTTTTCCCTTTTTTACGTGCAGAAAAAGACACAAAAAAATCATAAAAGACTCAACTAGCCTCAAGACCGCATGAGCTCACACGGTCCCAAGACCACATGAAGCCAATCGGTCCCGAGACTGCATGCAGTCACACGGTCCCAAGACCGCATGAAGCCAATCGGTCCCGAGACCGCATGGAGTCACACGGCCCCAAGACCGCATGAAGCCAATCGGTCCCGAGATCGCATGGAGTCACACGATCCCAAGACCGCATGAATCCAATCGGTCCCGAGACCGCATGGAGTCACACGGTCCCAAGACCGCATTAAGCCAATTGGTCCCGAGACCGCATGGAGTCACACGGTCCCAAGACCGCATGAAGCCAATCGGTCCCGAGACTGCATGGAGTCACACGGTCCCGAGACCGCATGGAGTCACACGGTCCCAAGACCGCATGAAGCCAATCGGTCCCGAGTCCGCATGGAGTCACACGGTCCCGAGACCGCATGAATCCAAACGGTCTTGAGGTCCAAACGATCTGGAGGTCCAAACGGTCTTGAGATCCAAACGGTCTTGAGATCCAAACGGTCTTGGGGTCCAAACGGTCTCCAAACCGTTTGGACTTCACTTAAGGCCTATAAATAAGACCCCAAGGGTCCTCAAAAGGAGTTTTTTTTCAGACGTCCAAAGGCTGCCTCAATCACTCCAGAGCACATCCGATTTCCATCCTCCACCCAGGGGTTGTCGGTCTGAGACCCACATTCCATCTCGAAGCTTCTTTCTCTCTCTCCGCCAAAGAAGGTGGGAAGAGGGAGAACTCATCATCGCGCAACTTCTGAAGCTGGTGGATCGTTTCTCTCTCTTTAAGGGGTTGACTTTCCTCCCTCCTTGGTGGGGATGATGCTCTCTCTCTCTCTTCTTGCCTCCTTCTTTGCCCTAGTCATGAGCGAGTAGTCTCTTTCACTGGGGTGCGGGGAGTAGCCCCGCTACCCATGTTTTCATGTCATGTAAATGTAATCCATAGTTTGTAATATAGAGTTGTTATCTTTTCAGTTCAACATCAAACGTTTAATGAATGCTTGTTGCTTGATCACCAACTTGTGTTATCTTTTGTCTTTTAGTATGAATTGTCTACGTTTGTACTATTAGATACGAAACTCGTTTGTATGTTGGTTCTTGGTACATGTATCCACCATGCACCAGTTTCGGTATCTAGGAGTGTCTTTCAAGAGGTGGAGTACACTCACTCCCGTCGTTGTACTTTCATGATATGAAATGGAATCAGTTGACGTGTGAAAGTACAACCTTTATGAGTCGAAGAACACACTTTGTGAAGGGAATGATGCAAAGAAGTTGACCATTCGTTCGGGGATGGCTAACTTTACAACATTCCCACACTTCTCGTGGTTAGTTCTCTGAAAGGAAACTAAGTCTACAAAGATACTAACTGACTAAACTCTTTTTGCATGTTATGTTTTACTTTGCTTGTATTGATCCATGTGTGGTGGCGGTGAAAAACCGATCACACCCTAGTGACTTTTATCATTGTTTAACTTCTTTAAATTTACTTGCTTTCTTTATTTTACATGTTCTTAGTTTATAAACAACAAAACCAACCTTTCGATCTAATTACCAACTAATAAGTGATTAAGTGAAATTCCAACTTTTTCTATCTTGTTGTAACCAACAAGACCGTTGTCCCGTGGATTTGACCCTTAACTATACTACGATAATACTTCCACGTACCTTAGCATATGTGGGTGGAGTTCTCTATCTAGTATAAGCAAGGCTAAAGATAAGGACTTACCATATTTAGGATTTTTAGTTGGTGCATGCAATTCCACGCAAGTGGAAGCTCCATCAGTGACCTATTTATAAGCACACTCCACCGACTTAACTCCACGATCGAGGTGCTAGCCGCGGTTGAGGTAGTATACCGCGGTTGCGGTCCTTCTTTGTTTGGTCATGATCATGGTGTGGAGGTCGAGGTTTGGATGTGGAGGGGTAAGATCACTGTCGTGATCTAGCAACAATTGTGGTCACGATCGCGGTCGCGGTTAGCATTAATCGCGATCTACATGCAGGTCGAGCTATAGGCATCTTCTAGAATCACGGTCACCGTCGAGCAAAATGTGGACCTCAATCACAGTGCACATTAACTCATGGTCGGTCGTGATCTTTTATGGTCGTGATGTCTTCTTTGGGATCACGGTCGTGGTCCTCCTTTGGGATCGCGTTCGCGGTCCTCCTGAATCAAACCCACCCCTACAGGGGTGGGGGTGGGTCTAGGCTATTGCTGAGGGTTGAATGGCCTGCGTTGATGAATCCGCTGACTGATGAGGATGCATTCTGATGAAGGATCTGTCCATTGAAAAAGGGTACAAATAATCAAAAGTTTCTTGGGCTCACTAGTCGACTAGTGGGACCATCGTCCCCTACTCCTCTTACACTGACGCACATAGTGCGATGTTGAATCCTATAATGGAAATGAATGGATTTGATAAAAACTCTAAATAATGATATGGAACTGATGAAAATAGTATATGATTATATTCAAGGGGTGAATATTAGCATTTCGTGCAAAACTGGACCAAAAATGGTGACCAAAACTAAGATGAATATGCATTCATCAAAACACCCCGAACTTAAATGTTGCTCATCCTCGAGTAACACAAAATTTGAAACAATCGCCAATTGAATACTTTCAACTCTTGTGATTGCCTCATCTTCACGTCATGATTGTTTCTTTTCCACTTTGTATAGCTTAGCATCTTAACCTCCTGTGATCACATAACACATCTTACAACATCTTCGTTCCTGAGTTTGTTTCTCAAAATCACCTCCTCCCCACTTTCTCCAACATCAAGCATGTCTAAGTGTTTTGTAAGAGTCCAGAGATACCCATAGAACAACAAGTGTGCATCTGATCTGACATTGGTGTTTTACAAAAGAGTGGCCAAAATGGGGCATTCATTGTTCCTGTAGGTGGAAAAGGTAGTGAAGGGGGTATGGAAGGAAGTATTGAATCTCTCCTCTACTCGACTCGAGATTTTATGATATGGTTGCAATTACATTGATTGCATTTTTTATGCGAATCCCTCTTCTTTTCGACTCAAGATTATCACAGTACATGGGACTCAAAAATAGGGAAATAAAATATCTTTCAAAATTTTCATGACATGTTTCAAATTGCTACTGACGGTTGGTATGGCCTCTACCCATTTAGAGACATAATTCACTGCAACCAGAATGTAGCAAAATCCATGTGAGGATGGGAATGGGCCCATATAGTCCACTCCCCAAACGTCAATGATCTTGACTTCCTACCATAACTTAAGGGGCATCTCATCTCTTTTTGTAATGTTGCTCGTCCTCTAGCATTTGTCACATGACAAGACCAAGTTATAGGCACCTCTAGATATGGTTGGCCAAAAGAAGTCACATTGCAAAACCTTCAGAGTGGTTTTCTTAGAACTCATCTGGCCTCCAACGAGACCTGAGTGGCATTGTTCTAATCTTCTTCCTCAATGATACATCATATGTAGAGATCGTCAACACAAAGCTTGAAAAGGTATGACTCATCCTAGTGATATTGCCTCGCATCATGCATGAATTTCTTCAGTGCATTGCCAGTTCATTCATGGTGGATGACACTGGCTGCAAGGTAGTTCACATAGTCTGAGTACCAAGGAGTAGCTTGTGAGACTTTCATGAGTTGGTCATCTAGAAGAGAGTCATTAATTGGGATCTTTTCAGTATCCAGGGTGTGGATACGACTCAACTGGTGTGCCACAACATTCTCTATTCCTTTCTTATCTCTTATCTCTAGGTCAAATTCTTGCAATAGGAGAATCCATCTGATTAGCATGGGTTGTGCATCTTTCTTTGCTATGAGGTAAAAAATGGAAGCATGGTATGTGTAGACAATGACCATGGAACCAATATGGTAGGATCTGAACTTGTCAAAGGCATACACGACTGCTAAAAGTTCCTTCTTATTAGTTTCATAGTTCCGTTGAGCTTCGTCAAGGGTCTTAGATGCATACTAGATGACATGATGTTTCCTTTCTATATATTGGCTCGAGACAACACCAACAGTGTAATCACTTGCATCACACATGATCTCAAAAGGGTGCTCCCAGTCTCGAGCTCTGATGATAGGGGTTGATGTGAGGGCATGCTTGAGATTGTTGAAACTCTTGATGCGTTCTTCATCAAAATGGAAATCAGTGTCTTTTAGTAATAAATTTGTCATAGGCTTGGCTATCTTGGAGAAATCCTTTTTAAACCTTCTATAAAAGCCTGCATGACCAAGGAATGCGTGGACCTCTCTTACATTTGTTGGGAGACTGAGTTTAGAAATCACTTTGATCTTCGCTTTATCTACTTCAATTCCTCGATTACTGACCCTATGGCCGAGGACAATGCATTCTTCACCATAAAGTGACATTTCTCCCAATTAAGCACTATATGTGCTTCTTCGCATCATTTAAGGACTAGGGAGAGATGCTTCAGACATGATTCGTATGAATCCCCATACATGAAAAAATCATCCATGAAAACTTCCATGATAGTTTCAGTTAGACCAGCAAATATGGTTGTAATGCAACTTCGGAAGGTTGCACGAGCATTGCAAAGCCCAAATGACATCCTTCTAAAGGCATATGTTCCAAAGGGGCAAGTGAAAGTTATCTTCTCTTTGTCATCTGGATATATAGGAATTTGATAGAATCTAGAGTAACCATCAAGATAGCAAAAATATTCCTGGTGAGCCAGTCGCTCTAAAACTTGGTCAAGAAAAGGCATCGGGACACATCCTCCATCCAGTGACTATTTGAGTGGGGTTAAGTTCATTATTTTCATTCTGTATCATGGTAGTTCTACCTTTCTTTGGGACAACATGTACATGACTCACCCATGGCGAGTTAGATATAGGATAGATGATTCATGTAGTGAGATGTTTAATGACTTCAAGGCGAACAACTTCTTTCATATTAGGATTCAGCTTCCTTTGATGTTCAACAGTCAGCTTGTAGTCTTCCACCATTGAGATTTTGTGCATACAAAGCTCTTGACTGACCCTGGTGAGATAAATCATCTTATAGCCGATAACTTTTCATCTTTCCCTTAATTATGTCAGGAGTTTATGTGACAAAGTGGAATTTCACCAGTCCTTGCTCAAATTACTACTTTACCCTCATTTTACCTATGAATGGTCCCAAATTATTTTTATTGTCTTCATAATCATTATTGAGACTCAAATCCAAGATATGGTGACCAATGTAGTTTTTGTACACATTATAACACTTCAAATTAGATTCAATCACCACTTTGTCCAAAGAATCTAATTGGTCAATCAAACTTTTTTCTTTGATTCTCAAACATTTTCTAGATATTCTTCACATTATTTTGAAGCTTTGGTCCAAAATTTAGGCCATTTGGACATTCCTATAAGTTTCTATGAATTTTGGAAGTTTTGTGTTCAAAATCCCTTTATATTTACCTTTTTATTGGGCTTTTCCAAGTCAGCAATCCGGGGCAAAGGATATGGGGCGAGCCACAGCCCTCGGATATGCCTCTCGTGGATCCAGGCCCGATCAAGTGGCCAAAGCATTATATTCAACCTTCCGCAATCAGCGGGAAGGTGATTAAAAAACATCAAAGATCGATCTCCCGCTCTTGACCACTTTTTCGGAAAATGAAGCGAGCCAAAATACTCCCCTCACAATTTTGTACGCAACCAACCCTACTTTGACCAGCTCTCATGCCTTATAATTCCGCCAAAATGATCCTCTCGCTCTCCCCTCTCACCCCAGCGGCTATGGCGACCACCATAGATCGATCTAACCCTAAACCTAGCCCGAAACTCTATAAAAATACACCCTCTAGATCCCTCGTCACTCCACCAAGCAAACCCACCACTTTTCCTATTGTTTCTTGGTCTCGACCACCCCCAAACCTCGTCCCTTCTCCCTGCTTCCTCGGCGGAGCCGCCACACCAGCCCAGTTGGGTGATTGGGGACCTCACCCCCCTTTTCATCCTTTCTGGCCACCACTACATTCGCGAGGCCAAGGCAAGCTCGGTCGGCTTAATCGTGCTCTCTCCTACCCTCTCCTAATCTGAGACCTCCTCTACTCCGGCGATCCCCGCTGCCTTGTCTTCGAGTCTTACATGAGTCCTGCACAGATGGTAAACGAGCATTGTGAACAGCCGGTCAAAGAACTTCGACTGGGTCCAGTACAATCACAACCAAACCATGATTGGACCATATGAACCGCTCAATCAGGACTTGAACCAGGCCTGAACCGGTCCAGCAAGTGAGCAAGCCACCTCACCCATGTGGGAAAATCTAGGCCATCCAACTAACATCCAACTACCCTTGTTTTTCCGTATTCAGGTATTTTTGCCTCCTCTCTGCTCGAAATTGCAACAAATGTTCAGATCTTGTTTTAATTTTAGAAAATGCATCCTAACTCCAAATAATTCGAACAAGTAGTCAATCTTGATCAGAAAAACCCAGTGAATCGATTAAAAATACTTTGGAAACCTTATTCGAAACGTTTCTCACTGATATGTCTTAATCTTGATCTATTTCTTATATAATTGATCTAAATGACTCTGTTGATGGTTAATATTGACTAAACCACTGAAAACCCTAATTCTTGACTCTAATGTTCATATTGAGAATCTAAAATCATACTTGACCCATTAATGATCTAGATCTATATTTTTTGACTTGATTCAATCTTGAATATGATGACGACATCTTAACAATATGATTGATCTAAATCTTGTGGCACATCTTCATCTATTGACCTAAAAGTTGATCTCTGATTTACTCATAATACTAATAAGAACTTGATCTGATCTTGAATACAAATGATGTTAGAACATGATGATGATCTAAAGATTTGATTTTGACTTGGATAATGATCATAAATTAGGGTTAACACATATGCTCCTAGAAAACCTAGGTAAGTCATTCACAATCGAATATATTGTATACTTGAAATAATGTTGGACATGTTGAAATATTGATTATAAGTGAATGACCCAACCCTAAGGTTGACATAGGAAAAGTGTAACCCTAATCTCGAATATTGAAAAACTGATATTCTGAACATCATGATCTTGACCCTTGATCCAATCTTGATGATTTAGGATCTGACTCGAAGGGTTGACCTATTGATCGAATATTGATGATACTCAAAATCTCAGTGAAAGGTATGCTATTATATAACTCCTCCTTGATTGTATTGAAGATACTTTGATGTATCTCTTGACTGTGTACTTGGCTATTTACTTGGATGAGCTATTGTTCCCTATGATTAGTCTTCTGTTTTTCTATATTATATTTTGAGAAACATGAAAACATAAATTGCATGCCCATTATGACTGCTCGTATACTGATAATGATGATGATATTGATAATATTGATAATGTAGATATTGAGTACAACAACCCCCTAATTTGGAGGTGGGACTTGTACATTGGCCTCCTTTGTTCCTATGGTGAGAAGGAGCCCAGTGACTTTCCCCATCGCGTTGGGGCAATAAAGTCACACAAAATTATATAAGCATGCTTCTCGAATTACAGCATAATGGGAACTCGTAATAAAAATTGAATCGTTGAATAACAACCATTTTTTTGTCCAATGATATTGATGTTGGAAATCATTTGTTATACTTTGAAATATAAGTCCTGCCTAGTATACATATCTTTCTTATAAATTGTTTTCCTTGATTTTGATAGCGTACCGTACAATTGCATGATTGTGTCTTGATTTTATTGATTTTAGGAAATACAAATGGAATATTGTCTAAGATCGCTTCCGCACTCTAATTACTCGGATGACAATGACAAATCGGATATATCTCCATATTTGGTTAGTTTGTTCTTTAATTATCCAGTTTTTGAGTTATTTATTTCTTATTGTATATGACAGTGTGATTGATCTTATGGTGCCACTCAGGGACGGGCGCTTCAATCCTTTTTCTACTGTCTAGGCAGTAGGATTGGGATTGGGGTAAGAACAGTTCCGTGACAGTTGGTATCAGAGCTTACACACTCCCATATACTTTAAGTAAATAATTTTCAAGTCTTTTACACCCAAGAAACCCTAAAGTCCATAATGGTGAAAATTGAGGTGTCTAGGCTCGGGGTCCTGACATAATTTCTCCTATCCGTCTTCACGGTAGCTGAGATCCCCCGCTCTACCTCGCCTTAATTGATCCAGAACTGGACCTAAAGGTTCTCTTGTGAAACCCTAGAGAGTCTTCTAGCATCTCATCTCTTCTTTAAGGACTACCCAATCCACCCATCAAGATGAAGATTAGGTAGTCTTCTCATCCCATCATGTGGTCTTCTCATTACATTTTACCACATGATGTCTCGATTTTGGGTAGCATACGCATGGGAAAAATGAATATCGCTAAATTTTGAAAGTTGATACCATGATCTGACCTAAATTTGAAAACTCAATTTCGATCCATTAATATTGAAACCAAATACTCCCGTATGATCCCTAATATCATGAACACTAAATTTCAGCTAAAACTTAACTATATGCTATCTATGTTTGAGGTAAATGATACGAATTATGATTTGGTGAAAAAAGTATGACTTATACCTTTATACCTTATTGTTGATAAGGTCCCTATTTGATTAAGCCATGTTTCCCTATTATTTATTAAACCTCAAACATAGTTAAGCAACCTTGTATCCTATTTTTTTATACACATCTTGACCATGATATCAAATGACTAAGTCTAAGACTCACAAAATCATGATATAAGACTATGATGCAAAAAGCAGTTTTCCTATTGACTATTGATGCCTTTTGCAATCTCGATTTTGATATGATGATTATGGACCTAGATTTTGCACCATTATGCTCTGATTCCTTGAATGCCAAATTCAAATCCTCGATTTCCAAATTATATCATTACCTTGATCATGAAAGGAAAGAATTGCATTATTATCTTGAATTTTAATCTCATGACCTTATGGAATATTATTTAATCATGTATACTCTCCCTATTTGAATAAGATCAGTGGATCGTGACCAATGTAAGTAATGTGCTAGATTAGGGTAGTAGTTGAATCATGACTCCCCTAACCTAGGTCACATCCCTATTTTGACTAAGCCCCAAATTTTTGTATTGTTGATTATTTAGAGTTTGGAAAGGTATCTCCTTTCACCCAATTTTGGATCAGTTGATCTAAGCCTAATAGGTTAAAACCATGGTTGATGCTCGATCTTGAATATTGATTTGATAATGAACTTGACATATGGCAATATTGACTATAGCTTGAGGTTGACTTCCTAGATAGACCTAGGTCTAGATCATTCATCAACCTTGGAAACCATGATAATGAAATCTCAACATGTTGATCAAACATTGCTTGAATATTGTTGCTAAAATTGAATATAAATGAGTGATCTCCCCCAAGGTCTAAATAGGAATCTAAACCCTAGCTTCAAAATTCTGGACCTATAACTTTTGATGCTTAAAATCTCGACTCCTAATATTGATTAATGGGATTGACTCAGGATTGTCAATCTCAAATAATGATACAAATCCTATGATCACACTATTTGAACATTGAGATATATGACTAATGACTTCAAAATCCCAAATCCTGAAAATTTTGAAATCATGACTATGTTGAATCTCTCGATTTATGAGTTAGGGTTTAGCTCCCATTAGGACTAGGGTGGGACCTCCCCGTGATTTTGTGCCTAAAAATCATGATATTGAAAGTATGATGTAGTCTTGAAATCTCAAAATCATGGATGCATAACCCCACCTAGGCCAATGTAGAGGTTGGGACCCTAAAATTTTGGGATTGAAAGTCACCTTGTACACTTCAACTCTATTTGCTTGATCTAAAATATGACCTCTCTGAATTTGTGATCAATAGGATGCGCTTGATATTTATGACTCATATGATGACTTTGAACTCAATTGCTCGATGATGAAATGATGTTAGTACCAAGTTGATTATGATATGGAACATGGAATCTCAATTATGGTTTCTGGGACTAATTGAAGTTTGAGGACATGATTTTGATTTTATAGTTGAGGATGTTCTAGTAATTGAGGATATGATCTAGATTTGAATAATTTTAAACTTGACGGTATTTTGAATTTTGGGGACAAAATTCTTTTTAAGGAGGGAAGGATGTGACAAAGTGGAATTTCACCAGTCCTTGCTCAAATTACTACTTTACCCTCATCTTACCTATGAATGGTCCCAAATTATTTTTATTGTCTTCATAATCATTATTGAGACTCAAATCCAAGATATGATGACTAATGTAGTTTTTGTACACATTATAACACTTCAAATTAGATTCAATCACCACTTTGTACAAAGAATCTAATTGGTCAATCAAACTTTGTCTTTTGATTCTCAAACATTTTCAAAATATTCTCCACATTATTTTGAAGCTTTGGTCCAAATTTGAGGCCATTTGGACATTCCTATAAGTTTCTATGAATTTTGGACGTTTTGTGTTCAAAATCCCTTTATATTTACCTTTTTATTGGGCTTTTCCAAGTCAGCAATCCGGGGCAAAGGATCTGGGGCGAGCCACTACCCTCAGATATGCTGCTCGTGGATCCAGGCACGATCAAGTGGCCAAATCATTATCTTCAACCTTCCGCAATCAGCGGGAAGGTGATTAAGAAACAGCAATGATCGATCTCCCGCTCTTGACCACTTTTTCAGAAAATGAAGCGAGCCAAAATACTCCCCTCAAGATTTTGTACGCAACCAACCCTACTTTGACCAGCTCTCATGCCTTATAATGCCGCCAAAATGATCCTCTCGCTCTCCCCTCTCACCCCGGCGTCTATGACGACCACCATAGGTCGATCTAACCCTAAACCATGCCCGAAACTCTATAAAAATACGCCCTCTAGATCCGTCGTCACTCCACCAAGCAAACCCACCACTTTTCCTGTTGTTTCATGGTCTCGACCACCCCCAAACCTCTCCCCTTCTCCATGCTTCCTTGGTGGCACCGCCGCACCAGCCCAGTTGGGTGATTGGGGACCGCACCCCACTTTTCATCCTTTCTGGCCACCACTACATCCGCGAGGCCAAGGCAAGCTCAGTCGGCTTAATCATGCTCTCTCCTACCCTCTCCTGATCCGAGACCTCCTCTACTCTGGCGAGCCCCGCTACCTTGTCTACGAGTCTTGCGTGAGTCCTGCACAGATGGGAAACGAGCATTGTGAACCGCCGGTCAAAGGACTTCGACTGGGTCCAGTACAATCACAACCAAACCATGATTGGACCATATGAACCGCTCAATCATGACTTGAACCAGGCCTGAACCGGTCCAGAAAGTGAGCAAACCACCTCACCCATGTGGGAAAATCTAGGCCATCCAACTAACATCCAACTACCCTTGTTTTTCCATATTTAGGTATTTTTGCCTCCTCTCTGCTCGAAATTGCAACAAATGTTCTGATCTTGTTTTAATTGTAGAAAATGCATCCTAACTCCAAATAATTCGAACAAGTAGTCAATCTTGATCAGAAAAACCCAGTGAATCGATTAAAAATACTTTGGAAACCTTATTCGAAACATTTCTCACTGATATTTCTTAATATTGATCTATTTCTTATATAATTGATCTAAATGACTCTGTTGATGGTTAATATTGACTAAACCACTGAAAACCCTAATTCTTGACTCTAATGTTCATATTGAGAATCTAAAATCATACTTGACCCATTAATGATCTAGATCTATATTTGTTTACTTGATTCAATCTTGAATATGATGATGACATCTTAACAATATGATTGATCTAAATCTTGTGGCACATCTTGATCTATTGACCTAAAAGTTGATCTCTGATTTACTCATAGTACTAATGAGAACTTGATCTGATCTTGAATACAAATGATGTTAGAACATGATGATGATCTAAAGATTTGATGATGACTTGGATAATGATCATAAATTAGGGTTAACACATATGATCCTAGAAAATGTAGATATTGATTACCACAACCCCCTCATTTTGAGGTGGGACTTGTACATTGGCCTCCTATGTTCCTATGGTGAGAAGGACCCAGTGACTTTCCCCATCGCGTTGGGGCAATAAAGTCACACAAAATTATATAAGCATGCTTCTCGAATTACATCATAATGGGAACTCGTAATAAAAATTGAATCGTTGAATAACAACCATTTTTTTGTCGAATGATATTGATGTTGGAAATCATTTGTAATACTTTGAAATATAAGTCCTGCCAAGTATGCATATCTTTCTTATAAACTATTCTCCTTGATTTTGATAGCGTACCGTGCAATTGCATGATTGTGTCTTGATTTTATTGATTTTAGGAAACACAAATGGAATATTACTCTGATGACAATGACAAATCGGATATATCTCCATATTGGGTTAGTTTTTTCTTTAATTATCCAGTTTTTGAGTTATTTATTTCTTATTGTATATGCCAGTGTGATTGATCTTATGGGCCACTCAAGGACGGGCGCTTCAATCCTTTTTCTACTGTCTAGGCAGTAGGATTGGGATTGGGGTAAGAACGGTTCCGTGATAGTTGGTATCAGAGCTTACACACTCCCATATACTTTAAGTAAATAATTTTCAAGTCTTTTACACCCAAGAAACCCTAAAGTCCATAATGGTGAAAATTGAGGTGTCTAGGCTCGGGGTCCTGACATAATTTCTCCTATCCGTCTTCACGGTGGCTGAGATCCCCCGCTCTACCTCGCCTTAATTGATCCAGAACTGGACCTAAAGGTTCTCTTGTGAAACCCTAGAGAGTCTTCTAGCATCTCATCTCTTCTTTAAGGACTACCCAATCCACCCATGTAGATGAAGATTAGGTAGTCTTCTCATCCTATCATGTGGTCTTCTCATTACATTTTACCACATGATGTCTCGATTTTGGGTAGCATACACATGGGAAAAATGAATATCGCTAAATTTTGAAAGTTGATACCATGATCTGACCTAAATTTGAAAACTCAATTTTGATCAATTAATTTTGAAACCAAATACTCCCGTATGATCCCTAATATCATGAACACTAAATTTCAGCTAAAACTTAACTATATGCTACCTATGTTTGAGGTAAATGATACGAATTATGATTTGGTGAAATAAGTATGACTTATACCTTTATACCTTATTGTTGATAAGGTCCCTATTTGATTAAGCCATGTTGCCCTATTGTTTATTAAACCTCAAACATAGTTAAGCAACCTCGTATCCTATTTTTTTATACACATCTTGACCATGATATCAAATGACTAAGTCTAAGACTCACAAAATCATGATATAAGACTATGATGCAAAAAGCAGTTTTCCTATTGACTATTGATGCATTTTGCAATCTCGATTTTGATATGATGATTATGGACCTAGATTTTGCACCATTATGCTCTGATTCCTTGAATGCCAAATTCAAATCCTCAATTTCCAAATTATATCATTACCTTGATCATAAAAGGAAAGAATTGCATTATTATCTTAAATTTTGATCTCATGACCTTATGGAATAATATTTAATCATGGATACTCTCCCTATTTGAATAAGATCAGTGGATCATGACCAATGTAAGTAATGTGCTAGATTAGGGTAGTAGTTGAATCATGACTCCCCTAACCTAGGTCACATCTCTATTTTGACTAAGCCCCAAATTTTTGTACTGTTGATTATTTAGAGTTTGGAAAGGTATCTCCATTAACCCAATTTTGGATCAGTTGATCAAAGCCTAATAGGTTAAAACCATGGTTGATGCTCGATCTTGAATATTGATTTGATAATGAACTTGACATATGGCAATATTGACTATAGCTTGAGGTTGACTTCCTAGATAGACCTAGGTCTAGATCATTCATCAACCTTGGGAACCATGATAATGAAATCTCAACATGTTGATCAAACATTGCTTGAATATTGTTGCTAAAATTGAATATAAATGAGTGATCTCCCCCAAGGTCTAAATAGGAATCTAAACCCTAGCTTCAAAATTCTGGACCTATAACTTTTGATGCTTAAAATTTCGACACCTAATATTGATTAATGGGATTGACTCAGGATTGTCAATCTCAAATAATGATACAAATCCTATGATCACACTATTTGAACATTGAGATATATGACTAATGACTTCAAAATCCCAAATCCTGAAAATTTTGAAATGATGACTATGTTGAATCTCTCGATTTATGAGTTAGGGTTTAGCTCCCATTAGGACTAGGGTGGGACCTCCCCGTGATTTTGAGCCTGAAAATCATGATATTGAAAGTATGATGTAGTCTTGAAATGTTGAAATTTGAAATCTCAAAATCATGGATGCATAACCCTACCTAGGCCAATGTAGAGGCTGTGACCCTAAAATTTTGGGATTGAAAGTCACCTTGTACACTTAAACTCTATTTGCTTGATCTAAAATATGACCTCTCTAAATTTGTGATCAATAGGATGCGCTCGATATTTATGACTCATGTGATGACTTTGAACTCAATTGCTCGATGATGAAATGATGTTAGTACCAAGTTGATTATGATATGGAACATGGAATCTCAATTATGGTTTTTGGGACTAATTGAAGTTTGAGGACATGATTTTGATTTTATAGTTGAGGATGTTCTAGTAATTGAGGATATGATCTAGATTTGAATAATTTTAAACTTGAGGGTATTTTGAATTTTGGGGAGAAAATTCTTTTTAAGGAGGGAAGGATGTGACAAAGTGGAATTTCACCATTCCTTGCTCAAATTACTACTTTACCCTCATTTTACCTATGAATGGTCCCAAATTATTTTTATTGTCTTCATAATCATTATTGAGACTCAAATCCAATATATGGTGACCAATGTAGTTTTTGTACGCATTATAACACTTCAAATTAGATTCAATCACCACTTTGTCCAAAGAATCTAATTGGTCAATCAAACTTTGTCTTTTGATTCTCAAACATTTTCGAGATATTCTCCACTCTATTTTAAAGTTTTGTCCAAATTTGAGGCCATTTGGACATTCCTATAAGTTTCTATGAATTTTGGAAGTTTTGTGTTCAAAATCCCTTTATATTTACCTTTTTATTGGGCTTTTCCAAGTCAGCAATCCGGGGAAAAGGATCTGGGGTGAGCCACAGCCCTCGGATATGTCGCTCGTGGATCTAGGCCCGATCAAGTGGCCAAAGCATTATCTTCAACCTTCCGCAATCAGCGGGAAGGTGATTAAGAAACAACAATGATCGATCTCCCGCTCTTGACCACTTTTTCAGAAAATGAAGCGAGCCAAAATACTCCCCTCACGATTTTGTATGCAACCAACCCTACTTTGACCAGCTCTCATGCCTTATAATGCCACCAAAATGATCCTCTCACTCTCCCCTCTCACCCCGGCGGCTATGGCGACCACCATAGGTCGATCTAACCCTAAACCTAGCCTGAAACTCTATAAAAATACGCCCTCTAGATCCATCGTCACTCCCCCAAGCCAACCCACCACTTTTCCTGTTGTTTCATGGTCTCGACCGCCCCCAAACCTCGCCCTTTCTCCCTGCTTCCTCGGCGGTGCCGCCGCACCAGCCCAGTTGGGCGATTGGGGACCTCACCCCACTTTTCATCCTTTCTGGCCACCACTACATCCTCGAGGCCAAGGCAAGCTCGGTCGGCTTAATCGTGCTCTCTCCTACCCTCTCTTGATCTGAGACCTCCTCTACTCTGGCGAGCCCCGCTGCCTTATCTTTGATTCTTGCGTGAGTCCTGCACATATGGGAATCAAGCATTGTGAACCGCCGATCAAAGGACTTCGACTGGGTCCAGTACAATCACAACCAAACCATGATTGGACCATATGAACCGCTCAATCATGACTTGAACCAGGCCTGAACCGGTCCAGCAAGTGAGCAAGCCACCTCACCCATGTTGGAAAATCTAGGCCATCCAACTACCCTTGTTTTTCCGTATTCAGGTAGTTTTGCCTCCTCTCTGTTCGAAATTGCAACAAATGTTCAGATCTTGTTTTAATTGTAGAAAATGCATCCTAACTCCAAATAATTCAAACAAGTAGTCAATCTTGATCAGAAAAACCCATTGAATCGATTAAAAATACTTTGGAAACCTTATTCGAAACGTTTCTCACTGATATGTCTTAATCTTGATCTATTGCTTATATAATTGATCTTAATGACTCTGTTGATGGTTAATATTGACTAAACCACTGAAAACCCTAATTCTTGACTCTAATGTTCATATTGAGAATCTAAAATCATACTTGACCCATTAATGATCTAGATCTATATTTGTTGACTTGATTCAATCTTGAATATGATGATGACATCTTAACAATATGATTGATCCAAATCTTGTGGCACATCTTGATCTATTGACCTAAAAGTTGATCTCTGATTTACTCATAATACTAAGGAGAACTTGATCTGATCTTGAATACAAATGATGTTAGAACATGATGATGATCTAAAGATTTGATGATGACTTGGATAATGATCATAAATTAGGGTTAACACATATGATCCTAGAAAACCTAGGTAAGTCATTCACACTCGAATATATTGTATACTTGAAATAATGTTGGACATGTTGAAATATTGATTATAAGTGAATGACCCAACCCTAAGGTTGACATAGGAAAAGTGTAACCCTAATCTCGAATATTGAAAAACTGATATTTTGAACATCATGATCTTGACCCTTGATCCAATCTTGATGATTTAGGATCTGACTTGAAGGGTTGACCTATTGATCGGATATTGATGATACTCGAAATCTCGGTGAAAGGTACGCTATTATATAACTCCTCCTTGATTGTATTGAAGATACTTTTATGTATCTCTTGACTGTGTACTTGGCTATTTACTTGGATGAGCTATTGTTCCCTATGATTAGTCTTCTGTTTTTCTATATTATATTTTGAGAAACATGAAAATATAAATTGCATGCCCATTATGACTGCCCGTATATTGATAATGATGATGATATTGATAATATTGATAATGTAGATATTGAGTACAACAACCCCCTCATTTGGAGGTGGGACTTGTACATTGGCCTCCTATGTTCCTATGGTGAGAAGGAGCCCAGTGACTTTCCCCATCGCGTTGGGGCAATAAAGTCACACAAAATTATATAAGCATGCTTCTCGAATTACAGCATAATGGGAACTCATAATAAAAATTGAATCGTTGAATAACAACCATTTTTTTGTCGAATGATATTGATGTTGGAAATCATTTGTTATACTTTGAAATATAAGTCCTGCCAAGTATACATATCTTTCTTATAAACTGTTCTCCTTCATTTTGATAGCATATCATGCAATTGGATGATTGTGTCTTGATTTTATTGATTTTAGGAAATACAAATGGAATATTGGATAAGATCGCTTCCGCACTCTAATTACTCTGATGACAATGACAAATCGGAAATATCTCCATATTGGGTTAGTTTGTTCTTTAATTATCCAATTTTTGAGTTATTTATTTCTTATTGTATATGCCAGTGTGATTGATCTTATGGGCCACTCAGGGACAGGCGCTTCAATCCTTTTTCTACTGTCTAGGTAGTAGGATTGGGATTGGGGTAAGAACGGTTCCATGACAGTTTATCTTCTTGTTCGGATGTTAGATCAAAATTTATGATAACCAAGCAAACCTTGAGATCATCCAGAAACATGTACTTCAGTCCCTCAGGTAGGGGCTTCATTTCGGGGGCCTCTGGTTTCCCGTACAGGTCTTCAGTTACATTCACAGCCTTGAGTTCCTCAAATTTAGCTTCATGATCGTCTTCTATAGAGTTGAGGTGAAGAACACAATCGTTCACTTGTTCATTGATGGAATTATTAACAGATGGGTTTGTTAGAGACACTTCTAAAGGATAATCTTGTTTGTAATCCACTTGCGTGAGGAGTGACATTTTCTCTATGTAATCAATCAAATATACTTCTTCTTGCATGCTTGGTCTTCGCATACTTTCAAAAACATTGAACTTGAGTATTTCTCTGCCTAGTATGAGGAGCAAGGTTCCTGCTTCAACATCAATCAAAGCTCTTGCAGTGGCAAGGAATGGACGGCCATACATAAGAGGGTATATGGATTCCTCTTTTATGCCCATGATGACAAAGTCACATGGGACATAAGAGTCTTTTACAACCTTGACTGGGACATCCTAAATGATTCCCAAAGGAAGAGTCATATATTGGTGACATATCATGCAAGAGATCGATGGTGACATACACATCAATTGGATGCAAATGCACATGCTAGTTCAAGATTCCACTTAAATTTTTTTCATCGTCATTAAAAATTATTAATAACCAACACATCACTATTACCTCTGTATAATTAGTATATATATATAGGGATGAGACACTTGAAGCTCGGGACAACCATAAATTGCAAGTGCACAAAACATCAGTAAGGCAATTCAAAATTATGTGTAAATGGGGAGAGAAGACGGAATAACATAACTGGAGATGGATGAAGTGGTTGTGGTGGTAATGGGGCTTCCTGCACACAAAGCCTTGAGGAAGTCTGACCCATTTTATGATCCAGATCTTATCCGACGAGTTCAAGGAGGCGTGATAGGAGATCAAGTCAGTGTAAATGGAACATGAAGTGTTGACAGACGAGGAACCTCCGGCCTTCCTAACATCGACTTTAGAAATCACTCCTTAGCCTCCAAAAAGACATTGGTAGATCGCTGGAAAAAGTTCGATTACTTAGGCACCATCTGACAGATGCTGCGTAGCGGACTTGCAATGATAGAGGCTTCCTGAGCTCGTTGATGATGTCTGCAACGATCCTAAACAAGACTGGATTCTTCTCGCTTTAAAATAGTGATACAATTGTGGGGAAACCCTTCAATATGTATTGTCATAACATAGGACCATTTTATAACTTAAAACAAATTATGAAAAAAATTGCAAAACAAATCCCAGACGACCCTTCTTATATAGTATAAATTAGGTGTTCAGACGGTGTCCCATCAGTTAGCAGCCCAATTTGGGTGGACCATTAAGGAAAGACACGGTGTTAAATATATTGTGTCTTGTGCAACACAAAGCCATAATTAGAACGGCCGCATCTATACTATATAGGAAAATCCGTAGAGCGGTTTGGATGTGATTTTCTCCATCATCTTTTTCAAATTATGTATTAGTCTATGTGTATGTGAACCACACTTTTGTCTTTAATTTTTTAAATCATACATTATATTAGGAGACATATCTATACTATATAGGAAAGCTCATGGAAGGGGTTAGATGTAATTTTTTCATTAATTTTTGAAATTATGTATTAGTCCCTTTGTATGAGAAGTCCTATTAATATATATATATATATATATATATATATATATATATATATATATATATATATATATATATATATATATATATATTGTACATTTTATTTTCAAGTTTAATCCATAAATGATTGATTGTAGTCTACTACGACACTCGTACTATGCACAAGTTTATGCTTAGTACTCAAGAAAAGGCAGCCGCCACTCTATTTAGCTGCTGCTACAATTGGCATCGGGAAGAAGAAGAAAGGAGAGAAAGGAAGGATGTCTATTATTTCTCCGGTATGGTAACAATGAGTTCTCCACTCTAGTTTATTCTTGATCTACCTGTGCATTTTCAATAAGGCATGGTTTTTTAGGAAGTTTTGGGTATAGTGAAGTACCATTTCGTAATTTATATATTTCTCTCTATTATTCTATATTACTCAAAATTTAGATTCAAACTTAAGATAAACTTTGTGCTATCTTGATAAGTAGATTTTTCTTCAGGTTTGAACATGTGACTTTCACATTGTGAGTATTTTCTATGTAAATCACAATATTCTTGTGGTTATTCATTTCTGTTATTATTTTTATTTTTTAGATGAACATCTCTCATCATATATTGTTGTTTCACATATACATATATTGGATATTGTGTGCTTATTTTGTATGTGCAAATTAATTGCTATATTTTGTGTGTCATATATACTTGCATCATCTCATGTGGTTCCCGTCAAGTGGTATTAGAGTAAGGTTAGGTTACATGGATGAGACGAAGAGCAAAAAATATGGTTAGATTGGTGACATCTATTAACCGACAAATAAGATTAAGATGAAAATATTTTTTGTTTGAATAATTTGTACGTATTGGTTTAGGGAGATATGAGCAAGCACATAGAAATCAAACATGAGGATTGGACAAACACGAAATGAAAATTCTTTTGAAACCATCCAACATTCTGTTCATTAGTAAGTTTTCCTTGACATTTCAAATGAGATTGGTGTGTATTCACTTTATAAGAAACTTAACAAAATCCTAATTTCAAAATATATGAACCAAAATACATGAAAGGTTAAAAATTTCTATAAACTTGAATGATTTTAAAAGTATGATAAATTAGCAAGCCGTGGTGGGTTCATCACTTGATGAGGAGTTGTAGGAAGTTCTATGTCTTGATTCTTTACCTGATAACTGGGAGACATTCATGATTTCTCAGATATGCCACCCTACTTCACATGCTCTTCTTACTGAGGATCGGGGATGAGTCAGGATCGAGGTCATGGTGGTAAAAGATGGAAAGCCATAACACTTGTCAAACTGCAAGAGTAAGGTTGTTTATCATCACTGCAATAGTATTGATCACATAAGGGAAATTACAAAAAAAAATACAAATGGATGTCGAAAGTGATAATGAAGACAACAATGCAACTACAATTTTTAGAAGTATTTACACATGGAGTTGAAAATGCTCATTGTCTAAAGATCACTAATATCACTGATTAGATGTTAGACACTGGTTCTTTTTACCACATCACAGCTAATAGTCACTCTTTATGCTCCTCCAAGTCTGGTGACTTTGGAATGACAAAGATGGCTAGTAAAACATATGGAAAAATTGTGTAAAACTAATGATGTGCATATAGAAACGAGTTGGGCTATACTATTTTGTTGAAGAATGTTAGACATATTCCTATTGGTGCACATGCTTAGAAGCCAATCATTAGAAAATGGTTATTGTTAAAACATGTAATTCTAATATGATTATTAAAGGAAACTCCAATTTATTGTGATCCACATTTGATTATTATGATATTACTTTATATTTAAAATGTATGTAGAATGATTGGTTCAAAGACAGGTGACTTCAAATATGTGACTTAAACCTGAGATCCTAATGGATCCTAATAACACTATTTTTAAATATCTCTAGTCAAATATTATTGTGGAATGGAGATCATCAATTTTAAACACAGAAGAATGAGTTTTAAGCATGTAGTAAACAATATATGAGAGGGGGTTATAAAACATTCCTTTAGAAAGGTGGATAGGCTCATGCAGCAAGGTTCCTAAGCTAGAGAGGTTGGTCTTCCAACAAAGCTCCTATCTTGAGCAAGAAGTACCTTCTCCATTTTAGAGGTGAAAAACCCTAGCAAAAGAAGATGAAGATGAGGTGTTTAAGGGCTCTAGGTGGGTTTTCACCATGGAAGGCCATGGTTCCGACCTGGAAGAAGGTAGGAGGAAGAAGAACAATATGAAAATAGGGAAGGAAAGGAGGAAAATTACTAATTTTGGTCAAAATCACCAAGAAGGAGCTTTAGAAACCCTAAATAGAGAAAATTTGGAACCCTAGAAGCCTTCTTCACAATGGTAGGCACCCTCTTTTACCATGGGACAACACCTTCATGTCCAAACTGAGTAGCAATGATTCTCTAAGCTGAAGGAAAGAGAAGGAGAGCAAGATTTTTCAAATTCAGTGGTGGGAAGGGGTAGATATGGCTTTATAAAGAAGGGGGAAAGCATGATGTGTCTATGGGACTTTCGATGTGTCCTTAGCCTAGGGCTTCATGGCCATGCAAGAGGAGAGCTCATAGAGGCTTCTTGAATATCAAATGTCAGTTCTAAAAGTCTATGAAGACTTCTAGGCCATCCCAACTGTCCTTCAATCAAAGAAATAACCCCATTGGTTGATAGCTTTTAAAGATAAGCTCATTCATAAGGAGGGTAATCCTTAAAATGCCCTTGGAGAGAAACATCTTCAAACCAAGATGCAACTAGGTTCCCCATGGTTCAAAACATCGAGAATGGTAAGGAAATATATAAGGATTATAATAAATGTGACAATTTGCAAAGAAAACATCCCAATTGGGTAAATATACAAAAGTCCATAATATACCCTAAAATTGCATAACTTGCACAAACAACATCCAAATTGAACCAAATTCGAAACTTAGGCTCATTTTATGATTTCAAAACACATAAAGAAGTTAGTTTAAGGTTTAGAACCCCTAAATAAGGTCATTTAATAGACTTTCACTGAGGTATTTGTGCACAAACCTTTTTATTGGTATAATTATAGAAAAATTGTTCACCAAACCTCTATAAATGTTACAATTTAAACATCAAGGCCAAAAAGGATAGAAAGGAAAGGAAAATCTTAGAAAAAGGCCAAAAAGAGAATATGTCCAAATTCGATAAGTTATATCACTCCACCCCTTAAAGAGGATTTCATCCTCGAAATCTCAAGCAAAGAGAGAAGGGTGAGTATGCAACATCTCAACACCAAACTCCAGGTTTTTCCCCCAAACCATAACACTTGTACCAAAACATAACTTGGGAGTTCAGATTATTCTCAAGAAACTCCACATAGGTCTGACTTGAATTTTTACTATACTAAAAAATTCACCTAGGGATGAAATCCCTGAGTTTCTACCAAAACCTTGTGTAATAATACCACCCACACGTGGACAGGTCTTATCACAATATAGTTAAGGATCAAATCCCAAAGGACAACATTTTGAAGAATATGGCTAGTCGGATCCATTCCAAGTAAGACTAAAATTTAGAACAAAGAGTTGATTGGGTTTAGTTAAACTAAATGCAAGGAAAGTAAAGAGCTGGACTAAAATAGAGTCTAGATTAATGATGAGAATCACTGGGGTGGAACCGAATTTCACCACCATTACACATACAAACACATCCAAAACACAACCAGGCCAGAATAACTACCCAAATAGAGTATTGAACCCTCCGTTCGGAAGTTAGGTCCGCGTAGGCATCACCTATAGGCATCAGATGTCTCGTGACATGCAGATCACAGACTTACTACTCTGAAGATATCTTTTAGTAGTTCTCGTCAACACATCAACCATGTTAAACATTATTAATAAACCTAAGTATTGAAGTTCTCGCAACAAAGGATTATAATAGATCATGCAAGGTAGGTTGTCAATCTGCAAGCACACATCAAACGATTAACACGAGACGAAAAGTTATATACAAGCCATGGAATGTTTTAAGATGAACATGTAAGAATGGGCATCGGGGCTAGTCCCCGCACCCCAATGAAGAGGACTACTTACTCTTCTTGATGGAAACAAGAAAAACAAGAGAGAGGGAAGATTCTTCCATGGTCATGGTGGAAAAGGTGGCCAGAGCTCAGTGGAGAAACGATCTTCTACATGATGTCGGGGAAGATCTAGAACGAGGAGGGGAAGAACACCAAGGCAGATGAGGCGGCTCTTATCTCTCCTTCTTCCTTCTCTTCTCTTCTCTTACTCGTAGAAGAAGAAGTAGTAGGTGGCTGGTGGTGGAGTAGATCTGTAGATCTGAAGTCCCACCACTCTCATGGATAGAAGATAGATCTGGATGGAGTGGAGATGGAAGAGAGGTAAGAACTCCAAAAAGGTTGTCCTTGGCAGAGGAGATCTTCTTCTTGAGGGATGGGAACAGAGCGGTAGCCTCCCGGTGTTGTGGAAGAGATGGTTTGACAAGATAGGTGGGTGACCTATTTATAGGCACACTCGACCGACTTAACTCTGTGGTCGAGGTGATGGACACGGTCGAGGTTGTATACCGTAGTCGCAGCCCTTCTTTGTTTGGACAAGGTCATGGTGTGGAGGTCAGGTTTGGATGTGGAGGGGTAAGATTGTGGTCACGATCTAGAAACAATCATGGTCACGATCTAGAAACGATCGCGGTTGCGGTCAACATTGATCGTGATCTCCATGTTGGTTGAAGTGTAGGTATCTTCTAGAATCATGGTCGTGGTTGAGCAGGTGTGGACCTCGATCGTGGTGTACATTAACTCGTGGTCGGTCGTGATCTTTGGTGGTCGTGATGTCTTCTTTGGGATCACAGTCGTGGTCCTCCTTTGGGACCACGGTCGCGGTCCTCGTAAATAAAACCTTCCCCCGTAGGGGGGTGGGTGGGGCTGGGCTATTACTGAGGGTCAAATGGTCTGTGTTGATGAATCCTTTGACTGATGAGGATGCATTTTGATGAAGGAACTGGCCATCGAAAAAGGGTACAAATTATCAAAAGTTTCTTGGGCCCGCTAGTCGACTAGTGGGACCACCGTCCCCTACACCTCCTACACTGATGAACGTAGTGCAATGTTCAATCCTGCAATGGAGATGAATGGATTTGATGAAAACTCTAAATAATGATATGGAACTGAGGAAAATAGTATATGAGCATATTCAAGTTGTGAATATTAGCATTTAGTACAAAATTGGACCAAGAATGGTGACCAAAACTAAGATGAATATGCATTCATCAAACCACCCTGAACTTAAACGTTGCTCATCCTCGAGTAACACAAAATCTGAAACAATCACCAATTGAATACTTTAAACTCTTGTGAGTGCCTCATCTTCACGTCACGATTGTTTCTTTTCCGCTTTGTATAACATCTTAATCTCCTAAGATAACATAACACATCTTACAACATCTTTGTTCCTGAGTTCATTTCTCAAAATCACCTCCTCCCCACTATCTCCAACATCAAGCATGTCTAAGATTTTTTAAGAGTCCAAAGATACCCATAGAACAACAAGTGTGCATCTAATCTGACACTGGTGTTTTACAAAAGAGTGGCCAAAATGGGGCATTCATTGTGCTTGAAGGTGGAAAAGGGAGTGAAGGGGGGGTAAGGAAGGAAGTATTGAATCTATCATCTACTCGACTAGAGATTTTATTATTTGGTTACAATTACATTGTTTGCATTTTTTGTGCGAATCTCTTCTCTATTCGACTCGAGATTACATTTTTTTCTTGTGTGCACATTGGCATCTTTTCTTTTTCATTTTGGTGGTACGCCCCTTTTTCATAGAGAGGGGTATGGAAGAAGCGAATAAAGAGAGGGATGGTCTGCCACCCCAAACTTAGGGTTTGGCACTATTTTGTTTGGCTTTTTATTTCTTTTTGATGGATTGATGGGTATGAAGATGGTAGAAGAAGTGTAGAAGAGAGTTCAGATCATAATACAACTTGATTTATGATTCAGTGAACCAGGTTGTTCTCTTTATCTTACTCTACTCAAATATGACTTGATGGGGATCTGATGGAGATTCCATGCTATTGTTCCACTGGTCAGTTTGGAAGCATGATGTGTTTGATCCCTCTCAGTTTGAAAGATACTTGCCATTTTTATTGAAAGATAATGAGTTAGGATTCATAAGCTTCGCATGGTGATTTCTAACCATTCGCTATTTTCAGAAATTGTCCCTCTTGAGGCTTTGCTTAGAAAAAGGAGGGTATAATGATTCAAAACTGCATAGACAAAATAACTAGCCGACTAGGTAAAGGCTTTGATTGAAAAAGAAGCGTCAAAATTTCATCTAATTTCTATACAAAACTACTTTGAAATTTTGAAAATCTTTGAAAATTTTGATCAAAATTGCAACGATGGAATCTTAAGTCTGAAACAGATTGGTGTAGGTGGAAAGTAAAGTATGTACCACCCACCTTCCACCCCAAACTAAGAAATTTTCTCATCCCGAGCAAACTCTAAATCTGAGATGGAGGGGAAAAATTGTGCCGGTTGTACCACCATATGTGGTTGCATTCCTCTCAGCAACGTTTCCTCCATCTTAAATCTCAGAAAATGAAAACCATCAGAACTTAAGATTGCATCTTGCGATGTGATATCTATTACGTGCAAATTTTTCTAATTCAAAAATGACATGTAAAAGCTAAGTTAAGGATCAGGTTGCCTCCCGATAAGCGCCTTGGTTTTATGTCATTGGCTCAACATGTTTCCTTCAATTTTCTGGCAGATACACTGGTTTTGAAAGATTCAGTGATTCTTCAATGCTAGTATCAGCTGTGGTGAAGTATCTCTTCAAGCATTTTCACCCATAAAACAAAAGCACCATGTGGGTAGATGCTCTTGATGATGTATGGTCCAGACCATCAAGAACGGAGTTTCCTTGGGAACAATCTCAGTCTTGAGTTAAATAGAATAACTTGGTCTCGCACTTGAATGTCCTTCCTTTTCAGATGACCATCGTGCCATAACTTTGTGCGTTCTTTGTAGATTCGAGCATTTTCATAGGCTGTCATCCGAAGTTCTTCCAGCTCCTGAAGTTGCAGAATCCTAGCTTGGCCAGCTTTCTTCATTTCAAAATTTAGTTGTTTGATTGCCCACAAAGCTTTGTGTTCAAGTTCCATGGTAGGTGACATGACTTTCCATAGATTAATCGAAATGGTGTTGTCCCAAGAGGAGTCTTAAAAGTTGTTCGATAGGCCCACAAAGCGTCATTGATTTTTACTGACCAATCCTTTCGATTGTGGCCTACTGTCTTTTCTAGGATAGCTTTGAATGGTAGGGGGAAGCCACCTTGTGCGTTACACCATATTTTATCAAAAGATCCTCGAAGCTTCTTTCTAGAGAATGAGAACATCCGTCGGATATCACAGTACATGGGACTCCAAAATGGGGAAATATAATATCGTTGAACATTTTAATGACAGGTTTCAAATTTCTACTAACGGATGGTATGGCCTCTATCCATTTAGAGACATAATCCACCACAATCATAATGTAGCAAAATCCATGCGAGGATGGGAATGGGCCAATATAGTCCACTCCCCAAACGTCGAAGATCTCGACTTCCTTCCATAACTTAAGTGGCATCTCATCTCTTTTTGTAATGTTCCCCGTCCTCTGGCATTTGTCACATAACAAAAAGTTATAGGCATCTCTGGATGTGGTTGGCCAAAAGAAGCCAAAATGCAAAACCTTTAGAGTAGTTTTCTTAGAACTCATATGGCCTCCAACGAGACCTGAGTGGCACTGTTCTAAAACAAGATGAGCTTCTTCCTCGGTGATACATCGTCTGTAGAGACTGTGAGCACAAAGCTTGAAAAGGTACAACTCATCCCAGTGATATTGCCTTGCATCATGCATGAATTTCTTCAGTGCATTGCCGGTGCATTCAAGGTGGATGACATTGGCTGCAAGGTAGTTCACGTAGTCCGAGTACCAAGGAGTAGCTTCTGAGATTTTCATGAGCTGGTCATCTGGAAGAGAGTCATTAATTGGGATCATTTTAGTATCCAGGGTGTGGATACGACTCAAGTGGTCTGCCAAAACATTCTATGTTCATTTTTTATCTCTTATCTCTAGATCAAATTCTTGCAATAGGAGAACCCATCTGATTAGCATGGGTTTTGCATCTTTCTTTGCTAGGAGGTAACAAATGGAAGCATGGTCTGTGTATACCATTATCTTGGAACCGATAAGGGATCTGAACTTCTCAAAGGCATACTTGACTACTAAAAGTTCTTTCTCAGTAGTTGCATAGTTCCTTTGAGCTTCGTCAAGGGTCTTAGATGCATAGTAGATGACATGATGTTTCCTTTCTATATATTAGCCCAAGAGAGCACCAACTACGTAATCACTTGCATCACACATTGTCACACCCCGATCTCACACTAACCACTAATCACGAGATTAGGGCGCGACAGAGGGATTATCACATAAACAAATCACTGAGAACTTTTTCTTTTTAAAACCTCGTAATGATATCCGGATTATTGCTGTAAACTAAAACATAATAAACTATTTCGGAAGCATTTCAATTAAACTGGCTAGAGAACATAAACAGAGTTTACAACATGTAACATTGTTTAACAGAAAGTAAAACATAACAGTTAATTTACATCTTTTATACATTCGCCATACATACTCTCTCTCACCCACACCATGTCCCAAGGACCGAGGGGAAAGGACTAAGAGACCTCTAACTAAACTAACTACATATACCTTCTACTGTCAAAAACTAGGATGGAAAGATCCTTCAGATTCTTGATGTTGTTGTTGACCTGAAAATGTTTGAGTAGAGGAGTGAGCATACTCGCTCAGTGAATAGCATTTCATTTAGCTATCACTAAACAACTCATCAGATATATAAAATTTAAATAAAGCATAAGTGCAGTACTAAGCAGGACAGTTCTAATGACATAGCAGATTTACAGATAATAATCACATTTCTATGCAACAACAGATATTTTAAACAAATAAACAATTATAGAGAATTGGCACAGAAGTTCAAATCTCTTAACATATTAAATTTACTGTGATCCTATATTATTACATTTTAGTTATGCCCCAAACATATGCAGTGCACTCTGCATATGAAGATCTGTAGAGAACTACAATCCCACCGTACAAGACTTAGCGACACACCCGGAAAATGCTAAGTCTGACTTCTCGTCCTGGTCTGCACAGGACTCTCAGGCTCACAAGGCCTCACTGCACTAACTCTGAGTGCTCTGGACTCCTCCCGCAACCTGTAGTGCACAGTCGGAGGGTCTCTAAGTCTCCGATGCCTGGGCGTATCCCCAGGGCTGACCGGGACATTGTCTCCGATGCCTGGGCGTATCCCCAGGGCTGACCGGGACATTCTCTTGGATCTCCGATGCCTGGGCGTATCCCCAGGGCTGACCGGGATCCTACCTCTCATACTTCGTGTCACCGAGACATTCTGTATTTGTTGGACACGAGTCTCTGATGCCTGGGCGTATCCCCAGGGCTGACCGTTTTACCCCAAAGGTACAGACCGCGCAATGGGGTTCTACGGTGTTGGGGCACTTAAGTCTATTAACTGATTAACATATAAACACTTAAACAGGAATATCACATTTCATACTTATTTCACATTCTGAGCATCACTTGAAAACACATATACATCAATTGTCATCTTTAAACATGACTCAGTATCAACATATCCAGTTTCAATGCTAAACATCTATTTTATGCTCAACGTATACATTGCAGTTGTGATACAGGAAATTCTATCATTTTTATCAATCATATTACGTATTTCAAGTTCCAATGAATCTATCATACTCTATTGTATGTGCTATACTATTTAGGAGTTATACCAACTGATACTGAAGCAATTAAGCACTTAATTTGAGTTAAATAATGATTTCTGAATGAACTGCCACTCACATTAAACAAATTACTCAACCGGTAAAAAACCATTCTCAGAGCTAGTAAAATATCTAAATTATCCAAAACATACACAACACTATTTCTATTCAAGTAATTGTATCAAGCACTTTTGGTTTCCATTGTACCAAATAAAATAATTGAACTGTTCTACACTGATCAGAAGCTATTCTATATCATGTATAATCATACAGAAGCAATTTATAAAATAAAATTCAAGTTTCATCAAATACCGATAAAACGCCTGATAACTACTGATATCAGTGCAAAAATGCACAATTTACCGAAAAATTCCAACGAATGAGTTAAATGATGATAACTAAATGAACTCCTACTCACCGCGTTTCGGACTGTCCGGGTTCGTCCGGAATTGCGTCTAGAGTCTGATTCCGGGCAAAATTGGGTTGTCTTTTACCTTGGAAATTTGCACTATTCACGTTGCAGCAACCCGTCAGTGCAATTACTTCACATGTTGGTTGAAAACAGACTAAATCAACGGCTAACTCATGGTTAGGAACTGCGCACCTTGCTGTGTTCTCAATTTCGGAGCTCAAATCAGCCTCCCTATAGCCTTGGCATGCCCAAGGCGGCCTAGTTGCTGCTTGCCGCAGCAACTAGCTACTGTGAACTGGCCGCAGGCCAAAGGTGTAGGGTAGCTAGGCTATGGATGGCTAACGGAGGAGGGAGAGGAGGAACAAAAGAAGAAGAGGGAGAAGAAATTGTTGCTGGTCGGAGCAAAAGGGGAAATCGCCCCTTCGTTCTTCTTGCCTCAGAGGTCGGCTCTACGCCGCTCACTGTTCTCTGTTGTATCGGGTGAAATTGAAGAAAAGATAAAGGAAAGGAAAGCAACTGACCCACTAAATGAAAAACAAATTCTGGAAAAATTGCATTCCAGTCCAGAATTCTTATAATTGCCATAACTATGGCCTCGGGGGTCCAACTTGATCGATTCTTCTTGCAATATTTCAAGCACAAAATTCTCTACGCCCTCAGAGCAATATATCATGCTAATTATACTATTTTACTGGTTCGAAATTCCAATTGCATCCAAAAATCACTTTACCCAACTTAATCATCATATTTATGCACTAATTGTATCTTATGTGCTTGATTCAACTAAATCAAGTTAATGATGCACTAACCACATCATAAACACATATGTTAACTCAAATAACTTTAATTAGGCTCAAATCATAATGCTTACCAATAAACTTTGGAACGGGTGATAACAATCTCCCTCCCTTATAAGAATTTCATCCTGAAATTCCTAAAAGAGAAAAGGAAACTTGTTACGCATTTCTGATTCAAGCTCCCACGTAGCTTCCTCTAGGTTGTGATTCCTCCATAGAACTTTTACCAAAGGTATCTCACGATTCTTAAGCTCTTTGATTTCTCCGATCAACTATCTGAATTGGTCCTTCAACGTAGCACACATCTGTTCTCATCTGTTCAGGTTCTGGATCCACTATCTCCTCTGGACCAGGGTAACACTTCTTCAACATCGATACATGAAACACGTCATGTAAATTGGGCAGCTCAGATGGAAAATCCAACTTATGGGCTACAAGTCCAATCGTCTCAATGATAGGATATGAGCCCATAAATCTAGGAGCCAGTTTGCCTATTTTACCCAACCTCAACACTCCTTTCCATGGTGAATCCTTCAGATACATTTCATCACCAACTTCAAACTCAAGAGGTCAACGCCTCTTCTCGGCATGACTCTTCTATCTATCATGTGCAACTTTTAACTGTTCTTTGATCACTGCAATCTTTTCAGTGGTCTAATCCACTATCTCTGGTCCAAGAAGCTGCTTTTCACCTACCATACAGAGCTTCATACGGGCCATACGAAGACTGGAATGATGACTACTATTGTATGCAAACTCTATAAGACTCAAGTGTTCTTCCCAAATTCCACTGAAATGCAGGACACATGCTCTCAACATGTCCTCAAGAGTCTGAATGGTCCTCTCTGACTGACCATTCACCTGTGCATGGAAGGTTGTACAGAATCTCAACTTTGTGCACGTAGCACGATACAACTGATTCCAAAACCTGGATGTGAACTTAGGATCTCAATTTGATATGATTGAAACTGGAATACCAGGCAACCTAAATATTTCATCCATATATATCTTAGCCAATTTTGAGACATCAAAGGTTGACTTGACATGAAGAAAATGAGCAAACTTAGTTAGTCTATCCACAATCATTCATATCGAGTCACAACCTTTAGATGTCCTGGGTAACCCTACCACAAAATCCATTGTGATATGTTCCCATTCCATTCTAGTATAGGAAGAGATTGTAAGTTACCTGTAGGTTTCTGATGCTCAGCCTTAACCTGTTGGCACACACTACATCTAGCCACGTACTCAGCTGCATCCTTTTTCATACCTGACACCAAAACAACTCCTTAAGATTTATGTTCATCTTAATGTTGTCTGGATGCATAGCATACATCGATACATGTGCTTCCTCAAGAATCTTTTCTTTCAAATCACTGTCTCGAGGTACATAACATATCATGCTAATACAACCCACCATCATCTGAAAACCTAAACTTTGGTCTTTTCCCCCTGTCATGTCATGTACGATCTGCTGCAACCCACTGTCACCCTACTGTAGTTCCTTGATCTGATCATAAAAAGTAGGCTTGACTTGCATCTATGCAATTAAACCACTATGTTCTGTCACCCCTAAGTCTAAGTTCAACTTTCTCATTTCTACTAGCATGTCTCTCTCAAAACATGCCATAGAGAATGCATCAGCTACTGAACTAGACTTCCTGCTTAGGGCATCAACTACCACATTCACCTTTTCAGGGTGATAGTCTATCATTACATCATAATCCTTAATCAATTCTAATCATCTGCGCTATCTAAGATTCAGATCCTTCTGGGTAAAGATATATTTCAAACTCTTATGATCCGTAAACACTCAGCATGCCTCACCATAAAGATAGTGACGCCATGACTTAAGAGCATGAACTACAACAGCTAACTCCAGATCATGTGTCAGATAATACTCCTCATTCTATGCTACTACTTATTATTACTACTGTAAGAATTTATTTCAAAATTATATCTTACTCTTTTCTCCGAGTCATTTTCATATTGTGTATCTACCTTGCAGATTAGCTAACTTTAAACCCTGGATTTTATTAGTGCTAGGTTACCTTTCATAGTGTGAATCGTATGATCTTGTTTTATAAAGATGTTAGTATTCAAGGTCAAATCACTAGCGACATCCCTTGAACTACTTCAACTCTAAACATTCTAGGGTTTGGTCCTTATCAGCAACATAGCATTATTGTGGTGTGACTTTGCTTCCTTAATTTGAAATCAAACTTTAGATCTCATAAGTTCATCCATCTACTTGTAATGAATACAACAGATATGAATAATCATCAATGAACTATAGATATATAACAGAAATGTAACATCAGCCAAGTTCTCTAGCATAACTTATTAACACAAATGCTACAAATAAACATGATACTTGTTACCCAAGCATCACACATGGCTCACAAGGCCATTCATATCTTGTCACCTCTCACTAGGCAACAACTTATTCACATGGTTCATAAAATCCGTACACATTATTACTTTTATTAGGCAACAATAACATCAACACACAAAAAGCCAATCAACATTTATTATATAAATGTCACAGCCCAAACTTGGCTATATTCGTCATCTCATCATACCTGCATGGTTATTAGGCATGATAACAGTCATACAAGATATTCATCACATCATGTGATACAATAGTAATACCATCATACCTTAACCAGGAATTAGGGTTCACTATCAAACATGGCTTATCATTCCCTTTTCCCCAAATTAGGGTTAGGGTTCCCCATTTCGCATTAATTCAGACCCTCTTGAGTTAACCAACTTTATCTTGTATTAAGGTATTTCCCCTCTTAATGTGTTCCATCACAGAATACTCACCCTTAGCATATAATGCATATGCCACACATTAGAATTGTCCAGCTATCTCACATGATATGGACTTATCTTAGTTTAAGGCATAACTTTATTATAAAGTTGCCTATAAACAATCACAATGGTACACTCTCAACTAGGGTTTCACAAGGATACACCCTCAACTAGGGTTCACAATGATACACCCTCTACTAGGGTTTACTAATCATGTATTTGATCCATGCATTTGTTATGCATTATTGATTAGTACCATTAAGGGTATTTCTCACCTAATTATTAAATTTAATCTGAAGCTTATTGTGTTCCTTTATTTCTAATTAGGGATTGCTCATATGAGGTACCAATGTTGGGTCTCCGATATCAGTTCCAACTAATTCTTAGTTGTTCTAATCTTTCTCTTATATCTCAACATCTTAGTGTACATACATTTTTCACCATGATTCGGGTCTAAATTATCCGAAATCTACTTTTATTATATTATTAATAGGAATCATTAGATCTCAGTAACGCATCCTGCCAGCCGGACCAGGCCGAACCTATAGTCCTGAATCCAAGAGCTACTCAGGATTAACCAACTCCTATTAATCTCAAACATGTGGAAAGAATATCCACTTAGGGCAAACTCATTTAAACATAACTTCTGGTATACTTAATACAAAGAATATAAACAATAGCTAAATCACTTCATGACACACAACAATATAAAAGAATCATATTTATTCTACAAACTGAAAATCTAAATCCATACATATAAGAGCATTACTAATGATTTCCAATCAAATAAGCAATATAAAGCAAGAGTTGCATTGCATCCTATGTTTAATCTCTTGCTCCTGCATAAGATTTCTAGGGTTTCTCTCTAGCCTATCCTTCCTCAGCATACCTGGCCAGGGCATCCAGAGAAGAATAGATAGAGTAGCTTGATACTGGTCAATCTAAGTATTCAGACACCTGGCCAGGGTATCTAAACACTCAAACATCCCAGAGCTAAAGACATATCACTTCTTATTTTCCTCACTTATAACTTTATCTTTTGATCCTAATGATTCTTGATAACTCAGCTTAAACTCTCAACTTGATTCTCGTGACCACGTCATCTTCCTACCATCTGCAATAATATAACAGAACACTTCCTGTTATAAAATTGGAGTTAGAAGGAAGACACTTAAGTCCTAATCCTATTGGTCTCTTGTCGTCCCCTGACCTTGACTTAGAGTATTCAAATACTCAACCTATGCTCTGATACCAATATGTCACACCCCGATCTCACACTAACCACTAATCACGAGATTAGGGTGCGACGGAGGGATTATCACATAAACAAATCACTGAGAACTTTTTCTTTTTAAAACCTCGTAATGATATCCAGATTATTGCTGTAAACTAAAACATAATAAACTATTTCGGAAGCGTTTCAATTAAACTGGCTAGAGAACATAAATAGAGTTTACAACATGTAACATTGTTTAACAGAAAGTAAAACATAACAGTTAATTTACATCTTTTACACATTCGCCATACATACTCTCTCTCACCCACACCATGTCCCAAGGACCGAGGGGAAAGGACTAAGAGACCTCTAACTAAACTAACTACATATACCTTCTACTGTCAAAAACTAGGATGGAAAGATCCTTCAGATTCTTGATGTTGTTGTTGACCTGAAAATGTTTGAGTAGAGGAGTGAGCCTACTCGCTCAGTGAATAGCATTTCATTTAGCTATCACTAAACAACTCATCAGATATATAAAATTTAAATAAAGCATAAGTGCAGTACTAAGCAGGGCAGTTCTAATGACATAGCAGATTTACAGATAATAATCACATTTCTATGCAACAACAGATATTTTAAACAAATAAACAGTTATAGAGAATTGGCACAGAAGTTCAAATCTCTTAACATATTAAATTTACTGTGATCCTATATTATTACATTTTAGTTATGCCCCAAACATATGCAGTGCACTCTGCATATGAAGATCTGTAGCGAACTACGATCCCACCGTACAAGACTTAGCGACACACCCGGGAAATGCTAAGTCTGACTTCTCGTCCTGGTCTGCACAGGACTCTCAGGCTCACAAGGCCTCACTGCACTAACTCTGAGTGCTCTGGACTCCTCCCGCAACCTGTAGTGCACAGTCGGAGGGTCTCTAAGTCTCCGATGCCTGGGTGTATCCCCAGGGCTGACCGGGACATTGTCTCCGATGCCTGGGCATATCCCCAGGGCTGACCGGGACATTCTCTCAGATCTCCGATGCCTGGGCGTATTCCCAGGGCTGACCGGGAACCTACCTCTCAGACTTCGTGTCACCGAGACATTCAGTATTTGTTGGACACGAGTCTCCGATGCTTGGGTGTATCCCCAGGGCTGACCGTTTTATCCCAAAGGTACAGACCGCGCAATGGGGTTCTACGGTGTTGGGGCACTTAAGTCTATTAACTGATTAACATATAAACACTTAAACAGGAATATCACATTTCATTCGTATTTCACATTCTGAGCATCACTTGAAAACACATATACATCAATTGTCATCTTTAAACATGACTCAGTATCAACATATCCAGTTTCAATGCTTAACATCCATTTTATGCTCAACGTATACATTGCAGTTGTGATACAGGAAATTCTATCATTTTTATCAATCATATTATGTATTTCAAGTTCCAATGAATCTATCATACTCTATTGTATGTGCTATACTATTTAGGAGTTATACCAACTGATACTGAAGCAATTAAGCACTTAATTTGAGTTAAATAATGATTTCTGAATGAACTGCCACTCACATTCAACAAACTACTCAACCGGTACAAAACCATTCTCAGAGCTAGTCAAATATCTAAATTATCCAAAACATACACAACACTATTTCTATTCAAGTAATTGTATCAAGCACTTTTGGTTTCCATTGTACCAAATAAAATAATTGAACTGTTCTACACTGATCAGAAGCTATTCTATATCATGTATAATCATACAGAAGCAATTTATAAAATAAAATTCAAGTTTCATCAAATACCGATAAAACGCCTGACAACCACTGATATCAGTGCAAAAATACACAATTTACCGAAAAATTCCAACGAAGGAGTTAAATGATGATAACTAAATGAACTTCTACTCACCGCGTTTCGGACTGTCCGGGTTCGTCCGGAATTGCGTCTAGAGTCTGATTCCAAGCGAAATTGGGTTGTCTTTTACCTTGGAAATTTGCACTGTTCACGTTCCAGCAACCCGTCAGTGCAATTCCTTCACATGTTGGTTGAAAACAGACTAAATCAACGGCTAACTCATGGTTAGGAACTGCGCACCTTGCTGTGTTCTCAATTTCGGAGCTCAAATCAGCCTCCCTATAGCCTTGGCACGCCCAAGGCGGCCTAGTTGCTGCTTGCCGCAGCAACTAGCTGCTGTGAACTGGCCGCAGGCCAAAGGTGTAGGGTAGCTAGGCTATGGATGGCTAACGGAGGAGGGAGAGGAGGAAGAAAAGAAGAAGAGGGAGAAGAAATTGTTGCTGGTCAGAGCAAAAGGGGAAATCGCCACTTCGTTCTTCTTGCCGCAGAGGTCGGCTCTGCGCCGCTCACTGTTCTCTGTTGTATCGGGTGAAATTGAAGAAAAGATAAAGGAAAGGAAAGCAACCGACCCACGAAATGAAAAACAAATTCTGGAAAAATTGCATTCCAGTCCAGAATTCTTATAATTGCCATAACTATGGCCTCGGGGGTCCAACTTGATCGATTCTTCTTGCAATATTTCAAGCACAAAATTCTCTACGCCCTCAGAGCAATATATCATGCTAATTATACTATTTTACTGGTTCAAAATTCCAATTGCATCCAAAAATCACTTTACTTAACTTAATCATCATATTTATGCACTAATTGTATCTTATGTGCTTGATTCAACTAAATCAAGTTAATGATGCACTAACCACATGATAAACACATATGTTAACTCAAATAACTTTAATTAGGCTCAAATCATAATGCTTACCAATAAACTTTGGAACGGGTCATAACACACATGATCTCAAAAGGGTGTTCCCAATCTAGAGATTTGATGATAGGGTTTGACTTGAGGGCATGCTTGAGATTGTTGAAACTCTTGATGCATTCTTCATCAAAATGGAAATCAGCATCTTTTAGTAATAAATTTGGCATAGGCTTGGTTATCTTGGAGAAATCCTTTATAGACCTTCTATAAAAGCCTTCATGACCAAGGAATGTGCGGACCTCTCTTACATTGGTTGGGAGACTGAGTTTAGAAATCAATTCGATCTTTGCTTTATCTACTTCAATTCCTCGATTGCTGACCCTATGGCCGAGGACAATGCCTTCTTACACCACCAAGTGACATTTCTCCCAATTAAGCACTGGATGTGCTTCTTCACATCATTTGAGGACTAGGGAGAGGTGCTTCAGACATGAGTTGTATGAATCCCCATACACGGAAAAATCATCCATGAACACTTCCATGATAGTTTCAGTTAGACCATCGAATATGGTTGCCATGCAACATTGGAAGGTCATAGGCACATTGCAAAGCTCGAACAACATCCTTCTAAAGGCATATGTTCCAAAGGGGCAAGTGAACGTTTTCTTCTCTTGGTCATTTGGATGTATAGGAATTTGATAGAATCCAGAGTAACCATCGAGATAGCAAAAATATTCGTGGGGAGCCAGCCGCTCTAAAACTTGGTCAAGAAAAGGCATCGGGAAATGATCTTTGCGTGTTGCCTTGTTTTATTTCCTATAATCAATACACATCCTCCACCAAATGACTGTTTGAGTGGGTATGAGTTCATTATTTTCATTTTGTATCATGATAGTTCTACCTTTCTTTGGGACAACATGTACATAACTCACCCATGGCGAGTCAGATATAGGATAGTTGATTCTTGTAGTGAGTAGTTTAATGACTTCAAGGCAAACAACTTCTTTCATATTAGGATTCAACTTCCTTTGATGTTCAACAGTCAGCTTGTGGTCTTCCACCATTGGGATTTTGTTCATGCAAAGTGCTTGACTGACCCGGTGAGATCACTCATCTTATAGCCGATAGCTTTTCTTCTTTCCCTTAATTATGTCAGGAGTTTATCTTCTTATTCGGATGTTAGATCCGAATTTACGATAATTGGGTAGACCTTGAGATCATCTAGAAACATGTACTGCAGTCTCTCAGGTAGGGGCTTTATTTCAAGGGCCTCTGGTTTCCAACACAAATCTTCAGTTACGTTCACAGCCTTGAGTTCCTCAAATTTATCTTCATGATCTTCTTCTGTAGTGTTGAGGTGAAGAACACAATCCTTCACTTGTTCATTGATGGAATTATCAGCATACGGGTTTGTTAGAGCCACTTCTAAATGATTGTCTTGTTCGTAATCCTCTTGCGTGAGGAGTGACATTTGCTCTATGCAATCAATCAAATAGACTTCTTGCATGCTTGGTCTTCACATACTTTCGAAAACATTAAACTCGAGTATTTCTCTACCTAGTCTGGGGAGCATGGTTCCTGCTTCAACATCAATCAAAGCTCTTGCAGTGGAGAGGAATGGATGGAAAAAGATAAGAGGGTATCTAGAGTCGTCTTTTATGCCCATGATGACAAAGTCACATGGGACATAAGAGTCTTTGCCAACCTTAATTGGGACATCCTCAATGATTCCCAAAGGAAGAGTCATAGAATTGTCTACAAGTTGTATCGTCATGTCGGTTGGGAGAAGTTCTGCAAATCCTAGCCTCTTGCAAAGGGTAAGTGGCATGATAGAGATGCTAGCACCAAGGTCATCTAGTCCCTTCTTACATGAGGAGTCACCGATGTGGCATGAAATTCCAAAAAATCTTGGGTCTTTTTGATTCCTTGGCATCTTACTCTGAATATTATAAGAAGTTGTTGTTTGTAATTTGACTGTCTCATATTCTTCAGTTATATATTTCCTTGTGAGGAGTGATTTTAAGTACTTCGTCTAGACTGGTATCTCAGCCAACACATGTAGAAAGGGTATATGAAGATGAAGCTTCTTCATTGCTTCCTTGAACTTATTGAAATGAGTATCAAGCTTTGTTTGCTTAAGTCGAGCTGGGAAGGGAGGACGAGTCTTGTATATGGGCATAGCTGGCTCAGGTGTGTCTTCAGCCTCTACAACAATAGGTTCTTTAGGACTTGCTTTATCTATCTTATCAATGGTTGGTGGTTCTTTCAGTTGAGATTCAGGTATTGTAGAGTCTTGGGCAATCACAAAGTCAACATCATATGTAACTACCACGTGCGTCACAACAGGAGGATCAGAATAGTCTTTTCCTGAACCAGTGCTGACAGCTTTCAATTGCTCAGGATGCTTAGGATTGTTTTCTGGTTGGCCAGTAAAAGCTTCAGCAGGAAGATTGATGCTAGTTGAAAGTTGAGCTAGTTGGGATTATATAGACTTCTAATGGGCTTACTAGTTTGCTATCATAGTATGTTGTGAATGCAACATCTTCTCAATGGCCGACAGTTTGTCATCATAAGAGATGGGGCCAGCTTGTTGCCTTTTTGGTTGATGTTGATAAGGGACTTGGTTGGGATTATGGAATTGAGAGTTATTTTGATACTGGTTGTAGTTTCTATTCTAGAAGTTACCCCTAAAGTTCCGTTGATTCCTAAAGTTTTGTTGTTGGTTGTACTAGAATCCCAGCAGGCCTCGTTGTTGATTATCTAAATTGAGTTGTTGTGAGTTTTCTGCTCCCAAAGGATTTCCATATTGAAAACCTAGATGGTTCCTATTCTAATTTAGATTATAATATCCTTGACCAGGGATAGTGTGGATAGCATTTAGATTTTCCATCTGACCATTACCTCCACAGGTACAAATATTTCCCAGAATGACATCATAGAGAATATTACATGCTAGAGTAGAATGATTAGTGCCTTTTCATGCTTCACAGAATAGTGAATATGACTTGACTTGTTGTTGTTGTTGAGGGGGTGAGCGCCTCCTTTCATAGGCGGCAAAAGATGATTCGAGATTGTCTTTCTTAGCAACTAGTATCTTTAAAGATTCAGAGATAGACTTGTACTCTAGAGTATCTTCTGCCATAGCTACCTTCAGGACTCCTTTGCCTACGGGTTTACCCCAGTTGGCTTGATTTTCATCTCCAAGGGTGACAACCTTCCATGCTCTATCATAACTTTGACGCATGAAGTTTCCTCCGGATGAGAAATCTAAAAAATTCTTGATATCATCATCCACACTCCTATAAAAGATTTCGATGAGCTGATTCCTAGGTATGTCATGGTGTGGACACTTGCATAGAAGCTCATTGTATCTTTCCCATGCTTCTGTAAGGGTTTCACCATGGACCTGAGCAAATTCTGTTATGCGGCCCCTAATTTTCTAGGTGAGGGAAGGAGGATAGAATTTCTCTAAGAAAACATTTTGAAGTTGTTCCCAAGTAGTGATGGGTTCTCATTGCAAGGAGTTATACCAACTCATGGCTCTATCGCCAAGAGAATATTTTAAGAGATAGAGTCTGATGGCATCATCTGTGACTCCATTCTTCTTAGTCATTACACATAGATATATAAACCTTAGAAGATGTTCTTGACTATCTTCTCCTTGCTTACCATAGAAAGGGTTGTTCTGAAGCAGTGTAACCCAATGTGCCCTGATCTCAAAATTAGTAGCATTGATGGGAGGAGGTTGTATTGGGTGATGAATGCCAGTAGCCTTAGGGATGGAGAACTTTCTAAGGTCTTTTTGTAATTCTTCTGCTTGAGTTGTTGCTAGAGTTTCTTGGATTTCTTCTTGAACTGTAGCTCGGGCTTCTTGAATAAGCCTATCTCTTTGCGCATTAAGGGCTTGAGCCACCCTTCGGGAAATTTCCTCCTCTTGTGCCATCCTAGCTTGGTTCTCTCTACTCTAACGATGAAAGGCTCATTCTATCTCAAGGTCAAAGCTAGCAGCAAGGCTGGAACTGTTCGAGCGGTGCATGCACTAGTCTTTGGGGGTACCTAGGGTGGAAAGAACCTTCGAGAGTTAGATGGGTAGAGTAAAGTCAAATTCAAGTAGATTCTTAATAGTATCAAAAGTGAAAGTAAAATCCTAGATTAGTCTCAGTAGAACTAGATTTAACTAGACGATTTCATTGTCCCTGACAATGGTGCCAGAATTTGACGTGAATTTTTACAGCACTAACAAATTCACCCAGGGCTGAAATCCCTGAGTTTTTACCAAAACCTTATGCAATAATACCACCCATAAGTGGAAAGGTCTTATCATAGTATAGTTAAGGATCAAAACCCAAAGGACAAAATTTTTAAGAATTTGGCTAATCAGATCCAGTCCAAGTAAGACTAATATTTAGAACAAAGAGTTGATTAGGTTTAGTTAAACTAAATGCAAGGAAAGTAAAGAGCTAGATTAAAATAGAGTCTATATTAATGATGAGAATCACTGGGTGGAACCGGGTTTCACCACCACTACACATACAAACACATCCAAAACTCATCTACCACCACTACACATGCAGACACATCCAAAACACATCCAGGCCAAAACAACTATCCAAATAGAGTGTCGAACCCTCCGTACGGAAGTTTTAGGTTCGTGTAAGCATCACCTATAGGAATCATATGTCTTGTCACTTGCATATCACACACTTAATACCCTGAAGACATCTTTCATAAGTTCTCGTCAAGACATCAACCATGTTAAATGATATTAATAAACCTAAGTATTGAAGTTCTCGCAACAAAGGGTTATAATAGATCATGCACGGCAGGTTGTCAATCCACAAGCACACATCAAATGATTAACACAAGATGAAAAGTTATATACAAGACATGGGATGTTTTAAGATGAACATGTAAGCATAGGTAGCGGGGCTAGTCCCCGCACCCTAGTGAAGAGGACTACTCGCTCTTCATGATGAAAACAAGAAAAACAAGAGAGAGGGAAGATTCCGCCATGGTCATGGTGGAAAAGGTGGCTAGAGCTCGGTGGAGAAACGTTCTTCTACACGATGTCGGGGCAGATCTGGAATGAGGGGAAGAACACCAAGGAAGACAAGGAAGATCTTCTCTCTCCTTCTTCCTTCTCTTCTCTACTCTTTCTCGTAGGATAAGAAGTCCTATGTGGCTGGTGGCTGAGTAGATCTGCAAATCTGAAGTCCCACCACTCTCGTGGATAGAAGATAGATCTGGATGGAGTGGATATGGAGGAGAGTTAAGAACTTCACATAGGTAGTCCTTGGTGGTAGAGATCATCTTCCTGAGGGATGGGTACACAGCGGAAACCTCCCGGCATCGTGGAAGAGATGGTTTGACAAGACAGGTGGGTGGCCTATTTATATGCACACTCTGCAGACTTAACTCCGTGGTCGAGGTTCTGGCCGCGGTCAAGGTTGTATACCACGGTCGCAGTCCTTCTTCATTTGGCCACGGTCGCGGTGTGGAGGTTGAGGTTTGGCTGTGGAGGGGTAAGATTGTGGTCGCGATCTAGCAACGATCGCGGTCGTGATCTAGCAATGATCGTGGTCACGGTCAACATTGATTGTGATCTCCATGCAAGTTGAGGTGTAGGCATCTTCTAGAATCGCAGTCGCGGTCGCGGTCGTTGTCCAGAAGGTGTGGACCTAGACCACAATGCACATTAACTCATGGTCGGTCACGATCTTCTGTGGTCGTGATGTCTTCATCATGGTCGTGGTCCTCCTTTGGGATCGCGATCATGGTCCTCCTTTGGGATCGCAGTCGCGGTCCTTCTAAATCAAACCCAACTCCTACGCGGGGGGGGGAGGGGGTATTGTTGAGGGTCAAATGGCCTATGTTGATGAATCCTCTTACTAATGAGGATGCATTCTAATGACGCACATAGTGCGATATTCAATCCTACAATGGAGATGAATGGATTTGATCAAAACTCTAAATAATGATATGGAACTGAGGAAAATAGTATATGAGCATATTCAAGGGGTGAATATTAGCATTTAGTGCAAAACTGGACCAAAAATGGTGACCAAAATTAAGATGAATATGCATTCATCAAGGTCAGGTTCTTATGGATCACTAAGGGTTCCACTATTAAGATTTCTTTTATTAGATATAACACAATTAAGATTTTAGGCCTATTAATATTATACTCATTATAATATCCTTATTATTCTTTTAGTTGTTTCATGTTATATTTACTTTATTGCCAAAAGAGTTATATTTTTATTATAATACACAAAGTCCTATATATTTCTTATTTATCTCATTAAGAGTTTTAGTGCAATTATGGTTTACTCAATTATCTAAATATACTTGATTATTACCCTTGATAATTCAGATTTAGTCTCCATTATCAACATATTGTATTGTAATAGATTATTTTGAATGAACTAATACATTTTATCCAATTTTTTATAATTAATCCATATAATCTCATATTAATTACTTAAATATATATTAAACATTATCACATTACCTTATTTTACATTGATGTCATCATTAATCATTTTCTCATATTTATTCACTTCTTATTATTGATTATGCACATTTATGTGAATGTAATTACTTCTTATCCATATTGAAATCATTATATGTATTTTAGTGATCAAGGTGGGACATATTAAATATTAATGATTCGATTCACATACCAAGTAATGACTAGGTGATTAATTAGGTGTGTATTAGAGTACAAGGCGGTATGCATTTCATATTGATGATGTGGTTAATCTATGATTAAGTGATTATAGATCATTTATGTGTATTAAAGTATGTTATTTGATTATGACACCTAATGTCACTAATGTATTAAGAATGTCATTAAGGATGTATAGGTTAAGGTTAGATGATTGAAACTTAGGGTTTATGTCAATATGATCATTATTCTTCATCTATACATTCTTAGTATGCATTAAATACGAGATTAGGTTACAACTATCTTTATCATCATTTCATTAGGGTTTGTTGGTCCAAGAAATTTTTAGCCTCATGTGTACCCACTATTAGTATTATATGTTAGTTACTCATATTATGTGCATTAGATATTCATTAGGGTTGAAACTTGTGAATTTTTCATTACATGATGATTATATGTTGATTAGTATATAAACAAGCATGTCAAGTTATAACTATGACTTGTTTGGTCAAAACCAAGGATCCAAGAAAACTATGCTCCTAATTATGGAGTTAGGGCTTATAGAGCTAATGTATCTAGATTTCAGTATATTATAGGACTCCATCCCCTTAATAAGGATTTTGTCCTCAAAATCTAACTACCTAAACATCAACAAAATAACTACTCTCCACCCCTTAAAAAGTTTGTCCTACCAAAAAAAACTAATCTAGAGGTAAAAGGGTGAGTCGAACTAAGCCATGTACAAGATCCATCATGCTCCCACTATGCACTCTGATTGTTTATTAAACATGAAACTTCAAAGTCAAATTTTTTAGGAATAGACTATCTAAACATGTGGTTCTAGAGGACATAAGAGGACTATATTGGGTATCCATCCTCAAACAAGTCATTACACCTAAAAGACAAGGTCAACATATTAGGTTCTTAGGATTATCCAAATAAGGTGCCTAAGGCTACTACTGTCTATAGGCATGCTATTTTGGACAGTCAGTATCAACTCAAGCTAGGAAGGAATCATATGAATCTGGGAGTCCTCATAAACCAAGCTAGTGGTGCGGAGGAAAATCTTGCCAGTTCCTGAACCATGATCCTTTCCAGACACCTTTTCTTTCAACATATGCCCTAATAGATACCTAATAGGCTCATCACATTGTGGTTAACTAAACATGTTTCTAGTGTGAAACTCTTATGATTCTAAATAAATCTAGGGCAAACATGTCACTTAAAGAGGAACTATAAAAGGAAAGGGTTCTAATGAGGGATACAAAGTTGAAATAGTCAGATTCTAACTAACATGGGCTCTAGTACCATGTTGTAAGGAGTGGTACCCGAGAGGAGATCCACTCCCTACTCAAAAAATAATTTGAAGAATAAAACATCCAATCCAAACACAGTCAAAGGTATGCTGGAATAGGTGTAAAGTTTTCAAATTTCAATAAATGGTATTCATAACAACCAAAGTATAGCAGCAGAATTAAACAAATGACTATATTCAATTTCCACAAAGATAGAAAAGTACATCATAATATCCCATAGGGTTTACATGTATGATACAACATAAGGATATAAGTAGAGGGAAGTCTAAACTACTTCAAATATGTCTTCAAACAACATATCCCAGAGCTAAGTCCATGTTGTAAGCTATGTTCTCTTTGGTCATGTTCAACACCTTGATCTAAACTAGGGTGGTTGAGAAATCACCCAACAAGAAATACAAGGTATGTGTCAAATAATGAACAAGAACAAAAGATAAGGAATAACATGAAAGTAAAGACTAAGATTTCATCATAAGATGAAGAAAACAAGAGTATGAGGAATAATCAAATAGATGATTTCCATAATAAGAAAAATAATACAAAGGTTATCGTAACAATGCTCCAAAGAAACCTTAGTCAGTTTCCAAAGTTTACGAGGATTTTAGAGAGAATTAAAACAAATTTAATGATGTTCATGGACTGGAGATTAAAGTATGATCATAGAAATTGCAACAAGACTGTAGATACTTTGGCCAAGGACATCCTAAAAAACAAAATAATGAGACTTGATAGTGTAAGGCCTCCTGAGTGTATTTACAACCAGCTAAGGGAGGGAAACTGCAATGGTAGTAGTACTACCAAGTTTAGTTTCTTTCCTGAATTAAATATGTGTAAATTATTTCCCTACTAGCTCGTAAGAGGAGAACGAGATGAATAAAATAGTCTCCTAACTTCCCCAAAAAAAAATATTGACTAAATTAACTAAGTAGGGTTGAGGCACCTACATGACCTCAACCTATAGGTGAGGGAAGAATTAATACATTCCCAGTCACATACACATATTTTATGGGGGATAATAAGACATTCCGTAGGGTGAATTAATACATGCCCTATCTATGAGTGGCTGTACATAAGTACCACTACATTAGCTAAATACTCTAATACAATCAACATGCTAAGTGAAACAATGGCAAGTAGAAGAATCATATATTTGAAACATGGTAGTGGGGTACAAGAACCAAGAAATAGAGTATCACTACTAATTTTTGAGGCAATTTAGTAAAAGTGTCATTAATAGAGAAAATAGGATTCATATAGTGCCTCATTAGGGAATATAGGGTTTGGTTTGCAAATATCCCAACTTCAGGTGTAAGAATATGCATACATAAAGAGGGATTGCGCATACCTCTCTTACTAATATCAATTACTAACTTTCACCACTTTAATTGAGTCCCAGTTCCACTTTGCCTATTTTCAATGTATTAACATGTATTAGAGTACATAATTCACATTAATGTATAGAAACCCTAATTTTAGAACTTTTTAGAAAAACTAGAATTTATATTTTGGAAACCTCACTAATGAACTTAATAGGTTATCCCAATAAAGAAACCATATTTTTATGTTAATTTTGGAGTTATGATGATTAAGATGTACTTTTTATGGATTTTATGCATTAAATTCATTTTCTAAAAATCACCCTTCGTCAAACCTTGAAATCAGACATCAAAAGAATTTTAGTTATATAGATATTAATTTTCCATTTCCAAACATATTTATTTGTCAAATTTGGATAAGCGAATTAAAAGAAATGAAATTTTCAATTTGAACCAATCAGGAAATGATAAGTTAGAAAACTCTGAGAGAGAGGAAGAGTGAGAGAAAGGGAGAAAAAACAATTATATCCAAGACCAGGGTTGGATATGCATAGTTAACCAAACAATATCTTATAGAGAAGGTAAAATAACAAGAAACCAAAACCCTAGAAGAACATGGTAAATAGAGATGGAGATCATCGATTTTAAACATAGAAGTGAGAGTTTGAAGCATGTAGTAAGCAATACATGAGAGGGGGTCATAAATGTCACCTTTAGGAAGTTGGATAGGTTCAAGAAGAAAGGTTCTGAAGATAGAGAGGTTGGTTTCTCTAACAAATCTCCTATCTCAATTAGGAAGTACCTTCTCCACTTTAGAGGTGAAAAACCCTAGCAAAAGAACATGACGATGAGGTGTTTAAGGGCTCTAGGTGGGGTTTCACCATGGAAAGCCATGATTCTGACCTAGAAGAAGGTGGGAGGAAGAATAAAATCATGAAAATAGGTAAGGAAAGGAGGAAAATTACTATTTTTGGTCGAAATCACCAAGAAGGAGCTTTAGAAACCCTAAATAGAGCAAATTTGGAACCCTAGGAGACTTCTTCACTAAGGTAGGCACCCTCTTTTACCTTGGGACAACACATTCATGTCCAAATAGAGTAGGAACAATGCTATAATCTGGAGGAAAGAGAAGGAGAGCAAGAGTTTTCAAATTGGGAGGTGAGAAGGGGTAGATATGGCTTTATAAAGAAGGGGGAAAGCATGAGGTGTCTATGGGACTTTCCATGTGTCCTTAACATAGGGCTTCATGGCCATGCAAGAGGATAGCTCATAGAGGTTTAATGAATATCAAATGTCGATTCTAAAAGTCTATGGAGACTTCTAGGCCATCCCATCGTCCTCCAATCAAAGAAATAATCCCATTGGTTGATAGCTTTTAAAGAAGCACATTTATAAAGAGAGTTATCCCTAAAATGCCCTTGGAGAGAAACACCTTCAAACCAAGGTGTAACTAGGTTCCCCACAGTTCAAAATCTCAATAATGGTAAGGGAATATCTAAGGATTATAATGCATGTGACAATTTTCAAAGAAAACCTCCCAATTGGGTAAATTGCCAAAAAGTCCAGAATGTACCTAAAATTATATAACTTGCACAAACAACATCCAAATTGAACCAAATTCGAAACTTAGGCTCATTTTATGATTTCAAAACAAATAAAGAGGTTAGATTAAGATTTAGAACACCAAATTAAGGTCCTATAATAGACCTTTTGTGAGGTATTTGTGCATAAACCCTTTTATTGGTATAATTATTGAACAATTGTTCACCAAGCCACTATAAATTTCAGAATTTAAACATAAGGCCAAAAAGGATAGTGTGATGGACTAGATTTTTGGGTTAATTTAGAGGACAAAATTTCTTTTATGGTGTGTAGTATGTGATGGAGTGGACTTTTGGAATCCTTAAATGTCCAATGACATAATTGAATTCATGTGTTTGAATTATTTTGATAATTCCAAGTATGTTGTTTGAGTATGGATGTTGATTGATATTAATATCAATAGTTAATATATCTAAGTTTGTGTATTTTGAGGTGTTTAATTGAGTAATCAATAAATTGAGTTTTGACACCAAACTTGACTACATGGTAGATCAAGTGATACAAAACCTATGGATCGATGATCATGACGACCACAGAAACCTATAAGGAGTTATTAGCTTTTGAATATTATCAAATAATGTGCACTTTGATGTATGATTATAAAGTTGAGATCATTTAGAATAAGTATTGAAATGGTTTAAGTGTCACACACCCATTATCCTTTTTGGTCAAGGGGTGCCACAAATGGGCTTTTAGGAGGTTTGATCCTGGACCTGGCTTTAAATGCAACGGGCGAGCTTCATACCCTACTTCTTGTCCAGATTGAGATCATGGGGGTAGCAACGAATACGACCCAACCTATGCTTCCATGATCGTGGTCATGTCCTGAGGAAGAGAGTGGTAGACACCTGAATGGTTCTCTTTGACTTTGGAAGATGTACATGTAGAACCCTCTTTCAAAACATATAGAGGATCAGAGAGAGGGAACGACCATCCCCAACACCTTGGTCTCTCCATCGCTAGCAGTAGTAGAGAAGGAGAAGGAAAGGAAGGCCATAGAATGGTAGATGGTACATACAGAGGGCTCATCTTCATGTTTAGATTACACAGTTCAGTTCTTAACGACTGTTAGTGCTTCCTAAAACCTAAAATTAGAGAAGCATGGCTAAAAGGCCTTGCACCTAATTCATCCACATTACAGTTGTTGTGATGATTGATGAGCTTATGAAGGAGGAGCTCTGGGTTGGTCATCATCGCACAAAGAAGTCAATAATGATGATAGCATGAGGACCATATCTAGGAGATAACTCTATGAGGTCAGGAAGTATGGAGAGAGCTAGTTCGTCGTCGGTGATGTTGGCCACGACGATGGGCCACTTTGGCAGGAGAACATCACAATCATGTGAGAATGCGAGGAGGAGACAAAAGCTGGTGCTATCTCAAGAGATGATGTGTGAGATAGTAGTGTACCAGAGGGAGGAGAGCTCTAGGCTTGCTCGCTAGAGCTAGGTCAGGCAACAACACACATAGGCGTTGACCCACCAGTCATTCACGTGAGTGAGGAAAGACAAAGAATGTGTTGAGTCACAAGAAGAATAAGAGCCCTAGATCAAGTCCAAGTCATGAACTGGCCGACTCAAAGCTGAACGAATCAGATCCAGTAAACTACGACTCGACGCTAGCCAAGAGCTGAATGTCATTCCCTTGGGGGACACGTGTCAAGTCCCGATTGGCCAGAAGAGGTAATTATCTTAGAAAACATTCAGATCTTGTATAATTCCTAGTAATTAGCTCCATTATTAGAAAAATACAAATAATATACTAAAATTCTTAGAAAAATGAGTAGAACACAATAGAATGACAATATCAAGCCTTTGATGGACCAATAATAATGATATTATTTAAGTTGTGAAATGCTTGTTTCATGGATAATAAATAACAAATAATGGTCTAAAATTATGATAATGTGTCAGTAAATCCTTTTGATGTCTATAATCCATATAAGGTCAGTGATATGATGTTGATGTATGAAATAATGTAATTTTCTCCCTATGGTTAATTAGGGATTTTATCCCTAAATAAAATGCAATAAATACATACATGCTCAATAAATGATGTAATTCATGGAACACCCTTATATCTGTAACTGGAAGTTGATATGAAACATTGATATAAGTTAGATGCATAGAATTCTTATTATATGAAGATGACCCTTAATACATGGATAGAAACCCCAATTTGAATAATGCATATAAAATAGGGTTAATATGTGCACAAAAAGGATTTGGAACTTAATGTTTAGATAATGAACCATAATCAGGAAAACGACATCAGTAAGATAATTCTAAGACAAGAATGGAAGTAATGATGCACATATCCTAATGAACTAAGCTAAACCCTAATCAACATAACTAGAGTTAATGATAATGATAACCTAATGGTGACATGATCTAGTCTTGATCAAGGTTTGATCAAGAGTGGTAGTTGACTCATGGATATGTGATGACTAGGATATTTGTGATCAAGGTACACCATTACCTCTTACTTAGATTATTATACAATATGCGTGCATTATATGTGTAATAAACACTTGGCATATGATATTGGATGAAATGATTGGTCTAGTATGATATCTTGCATGATTTCAATACTTATGGGTATGAACACATGAAACATAATATAAATGTTCTATTATATCCAAGCACTTTAACTCTTTGGTAGTCAAGTGCTAGAAATTAAATTACTTCAACTCTTTGGTAGTAAAGTACTTAGAAGTGATCTCCAACTCTTTGGCAGTAGATCACATGTATAATGATCTCAAACTCTTTGGTAGTATTTAATAAAGGCCTTAATGCATTCAACTCTCAGGTAGTAAATGCATGAATGATATAATGGAAAATGAGCTTAAAATATGTGTTCTGTTTGTTAATGAGCATCTTTGTTCAAGTATATGATTTTTCTTATATTTCTTTATACCTATCATGTATTAGTTTTGTCTTATTGCCAAGCTTAGTAATGAGAGGTATATAAAAATACACGTAGGTGTACTCAGTACAATATTCTTGAATATTGTGATGATGTGTACCACATGTAATCTTTTCTTTAGGTTGTACACATATGATCTTGAAGATCCATGACAGTTGAGGGTTGTGTGGTGAGCTGATGTACATGTGGACCTACTATCTGAAGATCCTATTATTTAGTGGTAGTACATGTACATGTACATGTATAAGTTTGTTGTTCAATATGTAATATCAAATATTGTAACAATTCATGTTGTAATTATATGTGGAATGGTGAGCATGTGATGTATGGCTTTATTCTTGTTCATGTGCATGTACTACTATTATATCCTTCTGATTTTCTTCTTCTTAGCCTAGTGTGTGTATTTAAATTGGGATTCTCACTGAGGTGAGGTTTCAATTTGGACATCACACATCAAATTAAGTTTTAGAAAATCTGGGGACATCAGAGGTGGTATCAGAGCATGAACAATAGCAAAGCCTGACATTTGCTCATTATGCAACTCAAACTAAAGAAAACCTTTACTTAAAAATCATTAGGGTTAGATTTGTTGTCTTTTAGATACTATATCTGACCTAGCCTCTAGGTTAGCACCTACATGTCTGAGAACTAGGTCTAGACTGGTGCTTGTTGTATAGCAAGTCCTTAGATGCCATTCTTTCCTTATAGTGTAGCGGTATGGGACGTCGCATTATTTGGAAATGATGTGCATCAATGGAAGATAATTCCTAGACATATAGCGCTTGTTGTCTAGGGTACCTACACTAGTCTACACCATGTTCTCACCCTTTTCATAATCTTTCATGGAAATGTACTCTCTACTATGTGTGGGACACTCATTTTATGGATTTGGCTTTTGATTCCAATCAGATCAAACCTCGATAGTTTTCTCTGACGCTTGTTTTACCAAAAAAAACTATATAATATTTCATTATATATGTAATTATTAGAAAACAATGTGTCCCCATACATGTACGAGTAGGAGGTGATCATGCAACCCAAGTGAAAGTGAGTGACATCAGTCTAGAATATACAGTAGTTCTAGATTAGATGTCTAGAACCTTGTTGTAATATGTAGTAGGTGGAATAGATAGAATAAGATTAGATGAATATTTCAGATGTATAGAGATGATATAAGATAGTTTATGATGATCTATGTTTGTCTTTGAGGACTTAAGTTCAATTTTGAGGATGCAAGATGAGTTTTGATGATGCAAGTAACTAGGATTTTATGAGATAAGATATGTTAAGTTAAGAGAAGGTTGTGAATCAGCAAGATCCTCAAGTTTTTTCATGAAGGAGGACCTCTAGTGTTGGGACCAGTTATAGGGTTAACTCCAGAGAGAGTGAGACCTAGAGGGAGAAGGTTAGAAAACCTAAACTCCAAGATATGAGAATTATGAGAAATATGTGATATGATATGTCCTAAACTAGAATACTTCTAAGTGATTGAGATGAGTTTCTTTATGCATTATTCCTATACATTTGTTGAAACCTAGATATCCTTGAGGGGACCAAACCCTAGGATCAAAGAGAGTGGTTATATGTGCATATGTGAACATGAATGTGAAAACCTACCATTTGGGTGAAGGAGAGAGAGAGAGAGTCACAAGACCCTAGAGAAGGTAATTATGTTTTAGTTTCTATGAAGACTCAAGATCAGGTTGGTGGTTCCTTGTAGGAATCTAGTGGTTGCGTAAATAAGAGAGTTTTGGGTAAGCATGTTTCATGGGTATAGAACCTACAAAGAGTATGGCATATCATGTTTTGATTTGTGCTTATGTGGCTAGAGCTCATAAAGCAATCAACTAGTTTTAGAGATGAGATGCTCAAAGAGACTGAGCATGGCACTTCCCACATAATATGGGTCAGGAGAACCTCAGTTGGACTAGATAATGTTTTGATATATGTCTGATTAGCTGCTCACATAAGTTTGTTTCACACAACCATGAGATAAGATATGTAAGAATGTGACCCAATCTTGAGATATGGTAGTATATATGAAACGATGGTAAACCTAAAGATGGTTTATTAGTTCTTATGTATAGATGTTTAATCATATACATGAATAATGACGACATAATACAATTAATTAATCTAGTGATGAAATCACTAATAAAGTTTGAGACTTAATGTGAATATTGAATGAGATCATATTGCAGACATATGTCAATAATGTTTAATCCCACTTCTTAATAAAGATGAAGAATATAGTCTAACAATTTAGCACAATACAAAATGATGTTGGCATCTTGGTATGACATTGATGAAAGAGAAAAATGGGTTAGCCATAAATAACTCATTTTGAAAAGAAAAAAATAATGTTGGAACATTAATGCTTGGGTTAAATGAGTATGTAAATCATTTTAAAAGAAAATGTGGCACAACATAACCTAAATAAAATCCATGTTATATGGTGAGTGTTTCTCCCTAGATGCTTATATAATCCTCCTAGAAGTGGTTTGGATATAGTTCTCAAGCTTTTATTTGTGAAGGTGTTGCACCTAAATTTGTCCATACATGTAGATGAAGACCTTTTAGTTTTCCTTAGAGTATGAGTATGGCTTTATTTCGAGGATGAAATTTCTTTTAAGATGTATATGATGTGATGGACTGGATTTTTGGCTTAATTTTGAGGAAGAAATTTCTCTTAAGGTGTGTAGGATGTGATGGAGTAGGATTTTGGAATCCTTAAATGTCCAATGACATAAGTGAATTCATGTGTTTGAGTTATTTTGATAATTCCAAGTATGTTGTCTGAGTATGGATGTCAATTGATATTAATATCAATAGTGAATATCTCTAAGATTGTGTATTTTGATGTGTTTAATTGACTAATTAATCAATTGAGTTTTGACACCAAACTTGACTAGAGGGTAGCTCAAGTGGTACAAAACCTATTGATAGATGATCATGATGACCGCACAAACCTACAAGGAGTTATTAGCTTTTGAATATTATCAAATAATGTGCCCTTTGATGTATGATTATAAAGTTGGGATCGTTTGGAACAAGTCTTGAAATATTGGAAGTGTCACACACCCATTATCCATTTTGGTCATGGAGTGCCATAGATGGTCTTTGAGGAGGTTTGATCCTGGCCCTTACTTTAGATGCAACGAGTGGGGCTTCATACCCTACTTCTTGTCTAGCTTGAGATCATGGGGGTAGCAATGAAGATGACCCAACCTTTGTTTCCATGATTGTGGTCGTGGCCTTAGGAAGAGAGTGGTAGATATCTATATGATTCTCTTTGACTTCAGCAGACCTACATGTAGAATCCTCTTTCAAAACATATAGAGGACTGGAGAGATGGAAAACCATCTCGAACACCTTGGTCTCTCCATTGCTAGTAGCAGTAGAGAAGGAGAGGGAATGGAAGGCCACAAAAAGGTACAAGGTACATATGGAGGTATCATCTTCATGTTTAGATTACACCGTTCAAATGCTGGAGACCGTTGGTGCTTCATTAAACCTAAAATCAGAGAAGTAGGCCTGAAAGGCCTTGTACATGTTTCATCCACATAGTAGTTGTTGTGATGACTAGTGAGCTTAGGAAGGAGGAGCTCTGGGTTGGTCATCATCACGTATATAAGTCGATAATGATGGTAGAGAGAGGACCATATCTAGGAGACAACACTATGAGGCGAGGAATTATGAGAGTGGTAGTTCATCGCTGGGGATGTTGGCCACGTTGGTGGGCCACTCTGGCAGGAGAGCATCACAATCATATGAGAATATGAGGAGGAGAACAGATCCTAGTGTTGTATCGGGAGACAATGTGTGCGATAACTATGTATCGGAGGGAGGAGAGCTCTAGGCTTGCTCACTGGATCTAGGTCAGGTGGTGGCGCATGCAGGCGTTGACCCATAGGTCGTTCACATGAGTGAAGAAAGATGAAGAACGTGTTGGGTCACAAGAAGAATAAGAGCCCTTAATCGGGTCCAGGTCATGAACTGGCCGACTCAAAGCTGAACCAACCAGATCCAACAAATTGTGGCTCAGTGCAAGCCAAGAGATGAAAGTCATGCCCTTAGGGGCACATAGCAACTACTGATTGGCCAGAAGAGGTAGTTATCTTAAAAAAATTCAGATCTTGTATAATTCCTAATCATTAGCTCCATTATCAGAAAAATACAAATAATATACCAAAATTCTCAAAAAATGAGTAGAACACAATAGAATGATAATATCAGGCTTTTGATGCACTAATAATAGTGATATCATGTATGTTGTCAAATGGTAGTTTCATGGATAATAATTATCAAATAATGGCCTAAAATTATGATAATATGTCAGTAAATCCTTTAAATGTCTATAATCGACATAAGGTTAGTGATTATGAAGTTGATGCATGAAATCATGTAATTCACTCCATATGGATAATTAGGGCTTTTAATCCTAAATAAAATGTAATAAATACATACATGCTTAATAAATGATGGAATTTATGGAACACCCTTATATCTGTAACTGGAAGTTGATATGAAACTTTGATATCAGTCAGATACATAGAATTCATGTTATCTGAAGATGACCCTTAATACATGGGTTGTAACCCTAATTTGAATAATGTATATAAACTAGGGTTAATAAGTTCACAAAAATGATTTGGAACCTAATGTTTAGATAATGAACAATACTATGGAAAACTAAATCAATAAGATAATTCTAGGACAAGAATGAAAGTAACGATGCACATATCCTAATGAACTAAGCTAAAGTGTAATGGACATAACTAGGGTTAATGATGATGAGAACCTGATGGTGACATCATCTTGTCCTGATCGAGGTTTGACCAAGAGTGGTTGTTGACTCATGGATATGTGATGATTATGATATATGTGACCAAGGTATGCCATTACCTCTTACTTGGCTTATTATACAATATGCTTGCATTATATATGTAGTAAACACTTGGCATATGATATTGGATGAAATGATTGTTCTTGTATTATATCTTGCCCGATTTTCCATATTTATGGCTATGAACACATGAAACATAATATATATGTTCCATTATATCCAAGCAGTTCAACTCATTGGTAGTCAAGTGTTGGAAATTAAAGTACTTCAACTCTTTGGAAGTAAAGTACTTGGAAGTGATCTCAAGCTCTTTGGTAGTAGATCACATGTATAATGATCTCAAACTCTTTGGTAGTAGATCATAAAGGCCTTAATGCATTCAACTCTCATGTAGTAAATAAATTGATGATATAATGGAAAATGATCTTAAAATATGCATTCTCTTTGTGAATGAACATCTTTGTGCAAGTATATGCTTTTTCTTATATTTATTTATACCTGTAAAGTATTAGTTTTATCTTATTACCAAACATAGTAATGAGAGTTATATAAAAAGACATGTAGGAGTAATTAGTACAATATTCTTAAATATTGTGTTGACGTGTACCACATGTAATCTTTTGTTTAGGTTGAGGACATATGATCTTTAAGATCCAAGATAGTTGAGAGTTGTGTGGTGAGCTGATGTATAGGTGGACATGTTGTCTTAAGATCATGTTGTTTAGTGGTAGTACATGTACATGTAAAAGTTTGATGTTCAATATGTAATATCAAATGTTGTAACAATTCATGTTGTAATTATATGTTGAATGGTGAACATGTGTTGTATGACTTTATTCTTGTTCATGTGCATGTGATAGTGTTGTTTCCTTCTGACTTCCTCTTATTTTCTTCTTGTTATCTTGGTGCGTGTGTTTAAATTGGGATTCTCGCTCAGGTGAGGTTTCAATTTGGACGTCACACAATAGATTAACTTTTTGAAAATATGAGGACATCATAGATAGAAAGCAAAGGAAAATCTTATAAAAGTGCCAAAAAGAGAATACGTCCAAATTTGGTATGTTACAGTCTCTCTCTCAAGATGGCAAACAAACAATCACAAACATCATGATATGAAATTAATGTTGGGAGATTAGGCACAAATATAGGCAACAGAAACAAAAAAATTAATTGTTTGTTTCCCAATAAAAGCAAGATCACGCCAACAACAATGTATCTAGGTAGGAAAGGTTTCAAGGTTATACCTGATCTTGGAGAAAGTCCAATGAAATTACCCTTGCATCATCATCCACTTCTTCTTCTGTAGGCAACAATACACTCCTTCAGTAACAACAACACTCGAGTAGTCGTCTCCACCAACCTCCTGGTGTAACATCACAAACAACAGCTGATGGTGTCCTCCTAGTAGTAGATGACGGCCTTCCGCCTATAGAATAGTCCATGTGGACCACTAGGAAATCCACATTGTGCTACTAGTGACAACATGAAGGAGTTGTCCCCTCTTGTCGATGTACTAGTCACCAACATGCTCTCCCACAACTAATCTCAGTCGTTCTCTCCCTCTCTATCCCTCCCTTTAACAGCTAGGACTTTCTCAGGCTCTCTATTGGTTCCCACAACTAGAGAGGAAAATAATTTTCAAAGCAAGTAATTCTCAATTGTGTATTGTAGGAAGCCCCCAGTACCACTCTATTTATATTAGAGACCACAATTAGGGTTCCCAATCGGTGTGGGAGTAGAAGGTCCCAAAATCATGAATCCTCTAGAACCTACAAACTGTGAAACTGTTGTTTTACACTGCAAAATGACTGTCTCATGAGCATAGTGGTCGTCTCCTTTAGCGAAACAATTGCTTCCCAAAATTTTTTGTTTGTAATTGAATTCACTATTCATTTTTAATTTATGCCCAATGTTAATCCTTGTACCCATCAAATTGAACAAGTGAAACAATTCAACTATTCTCATAGTTTGAGAAAATCACCAGAAGGATCGATTGACTTGACCTAGTCGATCGGTTCACTAGGTGAACCAGTCATCTCACCAATATATTCACCCAGTGAGCCAATCGGTACTGAGTCATGCATAAATCAGTCAATTCATTTTTCAATCAACCTAACTCTCTAATCAATCAATTCAACACGTGAACTTAATAGTTTTGAGTCTAGTCAGTTGATCTATTGTTTAATTGAATACCTAAACACCTTTAGTAATCAATCTAAACATCATTCAAGAATAAACTCCTTTAATCCACTTGTATCCAATGTGTGTGACCCTATACGTCCAGAATTATGTTGGAAGGGAATGCCCATAACCAATTATGACATCACAAGCACACAGTCGTGCCTAGTCACACATAACTTCTACCCAAGTAATTTAGAAGGTTGGAAAACAACTTCAACCAACAATCTATGATAAGTATCACCGTGATCATATAGTTCCTTTGTCTTTGATATCCGGATTGAACTCGAGGCATGGAATCATCATACACTCAACATTCCATCCATGTTCCTTGAAATATAGCAGATTATATGAGATGCATATGCGTTCACATATCACATATTGAACCACATCAGTATGGTCGTACATTTTTCATTCTCACTTATCAAGAGGCCCCGATATCAATCTCTTGTAAGAGGGACAAATCCCATCTACATCACTCACACTCACTCCCCATGTGTCACAGCTACCTAATCATCACATTTATGGAAATCCTTATGCAAGGTTATATTTGATGATGTCAAAGTATACCAAACGACATGTGATGAATGTAGTGACTTCAGGTCTAAGAACCAAAATCACCACTATCACCATAAGAGATGATTCTGAATACCATTCCATGGTCTCCATTAATCACTTTCATCGTGGGTTTGCATGATACACTATTCTCTAACATGTATGCTTGACTTGATATCACATGTCATGACTAATGACACTCTGTCATCAATCAACACACAATCTAGTGTTATGTATTATTGTTTTCTATTTTGCTTCCATAGTAATATCTGACAAGGGACATAACAAGAATATATGTACTCCTAGCATCCATATGATCTCATTGTTCAAGTCATGTACTTGAAGACATACATCATCGAGTAACATCATTCTATAGACATCTTTTTATGTTTGTGTCAACATCTCATGACTGAGACAAATATAATAGATGGAATTACCTTTATTATTATCAAATCAGGTATTTAATGCTACATCCCAATCATCATGTAATTGGATATCTAGGCATACATTCCAATAGACTCTCACTTGCACTTAGAGCCAATAACCTAGAATCTTATTCCAGGTGATCTTAACATGTCCATCATGTTTCTATTGTGCAAGAGCTTTTATATCTGATTTAACAACATTTTCTTAAAGTCAATATTTTCCAATTTTTCACATATCTTCATTGTACAACATCTCAAATGAGATGGAAGTGCCATAGTATTCTATCTAAGATTCCCAGCCAATCTCGTGTCTCCATTGTTGTCATATTATTTCTAGTATATCACCAATGGTTGGAACCTCACACAAGTTCACCCATATGAACTTATTGATCCATACGATATTTTATGATGTTCTTATAACATAGAGATACTTAGATTCTATTGTAGATTCAACCAATAGTCATCAGATCGAAACCCTTTCCAGCTTACATTTCTTATTTTAAAATCAAACATAAATTTAGATTTCGATAATTAATTTGTCAGTTTGGAAGATGGCATCAGTGTAATCTTTTACACCCAACTCTTCCTTATTACCATAACCAAGGAACCAATCCTTTTTGTTCTTAGAAGAATCCAAGGATGTTCTTTATGGTATTCTAGTGACACTTACTAGCATTTGACATATACCCTCTCATCATGTCCAATACATACAAGATTGCTAGGATGGTATATGTATATGTCCTCTCATCATGTCACACATACGAGATAATGAGATAAGTACATATCATTTCATTAAGGATAGATCCAATTGCAAATGCATATTTCATCTATCCATGTGTTCCTATTCTTTATAAGAATTGGGGCACTAGGCCCCTATGAGACTAACTCCATGGAACATGGACGCATTTTATCTCAATGAGCCTTGCATGTTGAACTCTTTTAGCATCTTGCCAATATATTTGGTCTTTCTTAGGTTAAGAAGCTTTCCTTAACTATCTCTATAGATCTCAATTTCTATCATATAGGATGCTTCACCTAAACCCTTTAGAGAAGGTACTTTCATTGACAAGTTTTAATATTTTTTGGATAAGAATGTTATTCTTCACCATTATGTGGAATATAAATATGCTCCCACTAAATCTTTTGCAATCACATATTTCATTATTCATTATCACTCAAGTCAAACCCTTTGATTGTCTTATCAAAATATAAGATTCCATCTCTGAGTTGCTTGCTTCAATCCACATATTGAACTTTGTATCTTATAGACTTTATTTGCATTACGAGATTTATAAAACCATTTGGATATGTCATGTACACATCTATAACAACCTAGATTTTTATCTCTCCTCATACATGTACTATGTGCTTACACTGAGAATAATTATCTCACTCCTGACCTAAACTTCATGATTGATATGATTTTATGCTAAATTGAATCATCTGGGATACATGTGACTTGTGTTGACATTCGTTTTGCCTCTAGACCTAAGTTTCAACTCCTTAAACATGTCACCATATGGTAACCAATTTTGGTCCTACTTACTGTCCTCATCATACTCTATAATATATTTCATATTATAGCGCGTGGATTTATCTTTCTAACGACACAAAAATCATCTCAATTGGATCTATATAGCTCAAGATATGATATTTTAAAATTTTGTCTTTTTATCTTATTTTTCATCTTGATTTTACTCTTAATGGGCCAATTTTAGAGGGCGCGGCCCAGCAAGGTGGGAGCCCCCCCCCCTCAAAAAAAAAACATTCCCTTGAGCCAAGCCAAAGATTCATGCCTTGACAAGACATAAATGTGGGTCTAAGAATGGTGTCATGTCTAGGTTATTAGACTTTAGAAATTTATAATACCCGAATGTTTAAGACATCCTACAACTAGCACATGGTCAAAATCGTTCGGTGTCGAACACATGGATAGGAAGAACGACGCTTCAAAACTCAAGTTTTACTTGTCTAAGAACGTTGAAAAAGGTCAAAGGATAAGGTTTTGATATAAATAGAAAGAATTATAAAGAATTAAACAAAGAGCCTATCTCCAAGGGGAGTTACTAGAAGATTTAGTGTTTTAAGGTTTAGCAATTTTTATAGAGGTTTTGTATATTGGAAACCGAGGAGATAAAACTATCGTCGGGGTAAAGCATGAAGGAGGAAAACTTAAACATAACAAGCGGAAGCGGAATACATTCTGCACCCCCTTCTCTCAAAGAGGATGCCTCTGACTATGCACCAATTCTCTCTCTCAAGAGTATTGGACATAGACTAGAGTGGAATGATATGTCGGGGAAACCCTGATCCTGGGTACTCTCATACACCCGAACCAGACCAAACTCTATCGTTTACGACATCCTTCTTTCGAAGGAGTCAAAATGAGAAACACAATTCGATAGATAGTCAAAAGCGTGATTCAAACAGGAGAGACTAGAGCTCAGATGTTATAAAGAAATCATCCAACAAAAAGGAACCATACACAGGACAACATGAGATAAATTCCACAGTTTCTATAAGCATAAGGAGGTAAAAAGGTTTAGTTACAATGCAATAGTACATGAAAGTAAACTGCTGAAATAGGGAAAATAGGTATCAGCCTCCTTGATGTAGGAGGTCGATATACATAGCGGCGGACCCCTAAGATAAATGCTAACCCGGTACCGGGCAGGAGCCCTATCAGGAAATGACTATGTCGGGTTCTTGACCGTGTCGGGTCGTGAACGTTGACGAGTAATGGGCGTATCGGGAAGGGACTCCCTGCCTGATATGGTTGTGTCGGGCTACTGGCCCTGTCGGGCAGCAGCCGTGACAGGTAAGCCATATCGGGTTCGGTATCGTATCGTGTTAGGACATGTGTCAGGTTAGCTTAATCTTAGGTTCTCAGTTCCTTGTGTCGATTATAGATGGGTGAGCCATCTCGGGTTGAAGCCCAACTAGAGACCCGACATGTTTGAAGTAGCCTTTAAGGTCATGTCATGCTGCTACTGCTACTGGGTCGAGTTCTAAGTGAACTCCTCTCGTCCCTCTTGGGTTGGGGGTGTTCTCAGCTAGTATCGCCCAACAGGCCTGGGAACCCAACGCACTAGCTCCTTTATTCTCTAAGAGTTAGCTCTTTTAGGGTTCCGACCCATCCCATCGAAGTCATGTCACTGCTATTTATAGGGAACGATTGGTGGGAGTTGTGGCCCTCGTTGAGCTACATGTCCTTTGTCTGCTTCGTTAATGTGGCTTTGGGAGAGGGTCGACATGTCTATCGCCCGACATGGCTGGCGGAGGGGTTTATGCTTTGCATAAACATAACAATCCAAGATATCCTTAAGATAAGTTCTTAATTGATAAGTAACCTCTCCTTATGATAAGAAAATGTACAACTAATGAGATAGTTCATACAAGTAACAAGAAAGATTAGTGTTGTGTCAACAGTTTAGATGTCACAACTAAGGTATGAAAAGACTTATAGTCTCAAGTGGGTGACAGAACATAATTGTAATCTTCAAAGTGAAATCCTGAATTAAATGAGGAGCATGAGAGACTGCTCAGAAACAAGAATCTGTCACATGGAACTATAAGATGAGAAAGGTGACAAATTGATAAGATTTGATAACTGAGTTAAATAAAGAATGTATGAGATTTCTTTAAATAAGAAAAGTATTACCTGACACAGAATTAACTCCACAGTCATTAATGAAAGGACAGTGGAGTATGTATCATGTGTGTTTGATTCTATAAGAATCTTGTGCGAAAGAACCTTGTGTTGATCAAAGCTCTATAGTGTCTCCATAACAATGAGGTGTTATGTAGAGACTTGATGGTATGATGAATGAATAATATCTGTCTCCCTTTATCTGAGACTTCGGGGACGAAATCCTTGTTAGGGGTTTATAATTGTAACATCCCTGACCTGGGCTATGCTTTAAACCTAGAATTTTTCTTAATAAAGTTAATTAGATCCTTGATTTTATTTTGTGAAAAGTGATTCAGGCTCAAGAGGAACTTATGTTTCAATTTTGGTCCTGTTTGAATAATGTTTGAGCAATGTTTGCTTATTTTGGACTAAAGTGCAAAATTACCCAAGTTAAGGGGTTAACTTGCAAATGTTACTTGAAAAATGTTCCTCAAGTGTTCTAGCATCATAATAATGAAAATGATGTAGGGGTATGGCTTCCACAAGTCTGAGCACCAAGAGAAAGATTATTAAGTAATGTTTATGCATTAAAACCTAGTTTTGGTGTAATGTGCAATTTACCCAAAACCTAGGGTTCAATATGAAAATTACCACTTCTAGAGAGTCCCTAATGTTTCTTGGCATCATGTAGAGAAAATAAAATGAGAGGGGCGTCTCAATTGTATCTTTTTGAAGGAGAGAGAATCTTGATATTAAAATAATCAAGATTTAAGCATAATTGAAACCCTAATTCAATTTAATGCAAAAATAATTACATTAATGGTAGTGACCTTCAACCAAAAATGTGTTGGTTGAATCCTTATATATTTACGTCCTTGTTCCTTGTAAAGGCAACAAAAATATCCAAAGGAATGGATAACTCACTCACATTATTAAAAGAAAAATTAATATGCACTAAATTTTGGATATTATTATTATAAGGGTGAAGGTGCTTAATTTCTTTTCCTTTAAATTCATGGATAATGAAGAGGTTTTCAAAGGGAAAGAGGATATATTCGTGGGCAAGGAGTTGAGGGGGAGATGTGACATCAATTTGAGAAATTAAAGGAATTAATTACTACTTTCTCTCTCATTGAATTTCCTTATAAAAACACCACTTCCAACTCAATTCAAAGGCTTTTTCGATCCCTCTTTCTCTCCTTGTTTGCAAAACGACCAAGGAAGCTTAGAAGAAACAGGAGGACGACCCCCAACCTATAGGTAAGCTCCATGATCTCTTTCACCATTGATTCCATGGTGGAAATCACAAATCAATGCTTGATTTCTTCTTATCTTCACTCCATCTTCAATTCTAACCATTCGTTTTCACTCAAAGCTTGAGGAAGATCCTTGGGATAGTGAAAGGAGTTGCATCCACCATTGTTGACGTGATCTTGAAGCTTTGAAGCTCAATTGGAGGGGGGTTATATAACTTGAACCCATTTACATTATTATTTAACCATTAATTTTGCAATTATGTTGATTCCTTCTTCTTGATTTATTGCTTGTTGAAATTGGTAATTCAATGAAATCAGAAGTACTAGGAACTACATGGACGAAGGCAAATGATGATGACATCATATTGGACACGTTTCCCAAAAAAAATGTTATTCAATTGGTTTTAACAAGATGTTCATTCAGTTTCAACAAAACCATTTGAAATCAAACGGTTTTATCAAACCGTTAGAAGCCAAACGGTTTCAAACCATTTGGAAGGGTTGACCACAGTTGACCATTTGGAGGTCTAGTGTTGAGTATGATTTAGTAATTGAAGATCCATAGATATCAAATTAAAATGCAATCAATAGCTCAATTAATGATTAATCCAATGATCTAAACCCTAATTGAATTTCATATATTTCAATGATGGATGGGGCAAACGGTCTCAAGACCATTTGGAGGTCAACCAAGACCGTTTGGAGGTCATCCAAACGACCTCAAGACCGTTTGAGGACATGTCATATCATAATTTAATAATGATTCATTGATTTCAATTGAATCGGTTCCACAATGTTAATCATTGAAGGTTCCTCGATTTCAAAACCCTAATTGAAGGTTTCTTGATTATAAATCCTAGTTCAATTGGGTTCAAGCCCGTAATTGATGATCCAATTGAAGGATGATTCAACAGTTCAGTTGATGAATGAATCAAGGATTCAATTGATAGTCGGTTCATTGATTGAAACCTTGAATTGTTTAAGTGTTGAAAGACCTTTTTGGTCCATTCAGTTTTGAGAGGGTTTGGACCAAACGGTCTCAAACCGTTTGGAGACCCAAGTCCATTCGGTTTCAATGCATTTCTTTCTTAAACGGTTACAAGGGCAATTTTCCCAAACGGTTTCAAACCGTTTGAGTTCTGAGAGACCAAGACCGTTTGGGGTCTAAGTAATCAAAACCATTTGAGGTTCAACATGGTCAATCCAATTGGATACCTCATGTAACTGAAAGTTCAATTGACCAAACCATTTGAACATCTAATGTATTTAGATGACTGGTACCCTTAACGGAATTAATCATTGATGCATAATGATGCAATAATTCAATATATCATGCTAACCCTAAATGCATGTATTTAAATAAGAAATAGGCTCAATCTAATCAAGAATTGAGTAGTGGACATCCTGGGTAGGATGAGATAGAGAGATTCATACATGAATGATAATCATGTAAACATTCAAGCCTAACACATTCAAAATAAATGTGATATACAATTAGGGTACGATCATTGATAAAGAGATCATAAAACCGTAATTGAGTTGATTGATGAATTCAAACCCTAATTTAGGGCAATTCTGAGTGAAACCCTAATCTAGGATAATAATGTAATCCTAACATAGGGTGATGCCATGTGAAACCCTAAACCAGGGTGATGATATGTAATGCTATATGAAACCCTATCCCTAAAATTGGGTGAAGGTAAGAGAAAACCCTAATGATGAAATAGTGGGTAATACCTTATGGAGATGAAATATCTCAAGTGGTTGATTACAGGCAACCTTATAGTATGTAATGCCTTAACTTGAGAAAAGTATGTATCATTAAAGATAGTTGTACAAATTCTAATGGGTGATCTATGCACTACATGATAAATGTGATAGGTTAGTGGTTAAAAGTATTAAGAGGGAAATACCTTAATACAAGGTCAGTTGATTAACTTAAGTAAGTTGGAAGTGATGAGAAAAGTGATACATCAAGACATGATAGATATCACTTATAGCATTTCAGGGTTGATATACCTTGATGCACCTCAAATCCAATATACTTGGATAAGAAACACAACAAGTGTTTGTTATGTAAATTGTTACATTGAAGATGTAATGAATTCAATGCACTTTGATAAGTATTGACTAAATACTATGAGAAAGGGGATAAGCTAAGATAATGAGTATGATATAAACATACCATGGTAAGGTTGAGAGATGAACTCATACCTTGAATTGATAATCATTAATGATATATGATGAGAGTAATGATCAGGAGTGAATACTTATGATATTATTGAATGCTCCTAGAGGAATGGAACAATAAATTAGGGTTGGATAGATAATATAAACATGAAACCCTAATTAATGTGAAATGGGAAACCCTAACCCTAATTTTTGGGTAAAGGGAAGAAAAGCCCTATTTTATGGTAAACCCTAACCATGGTAAGGGAATAATGGTGTTACTATTGTATTGCATGGTGTGATGTGAAATTGTCATGACTGTTATCATGTGTATTAACCATGCAAATATCATGAGATGATGAACATCACCAGATTTGAGCTATGATATTTGTATAATAAAAATGTTGATTGGCCTTGTGTGCCTTAATGTTATTGTTGCTTAGTAAAAGTAACAAAATGTGCATGGACTTTATGATCCATATGACTAAGTTGTTGCCTAGTGAAAGGTGACAAGACACTTAATGGGCCTTGTGAGCCATGTGAGATGCTTGTGTAACAAGTATCATGTATAACTCAGTCTGAGGACCTAGAGGTAATAGTTACCGAACAAGTGGTAACAATAATTAGTGATCAACTGAGGGTATGAATACCCAGATTTGATAAGTAAGATAATGATGTTGCTATGAGATGTGAACTTTCAAGTGATGAGATAAGGGATTAAGATCCCAATGTATTATAAGTTCTGGTAAAGCAATTGATAAGAGCTTACATGTTTCTTTGTAGCATTTGTCACAATAATTCCTGTTTGAGAACATGACTGATGCTAAAAGAATATGCTAATGTACTTAATTAATCAAGTGAAATCATATCATGTAGAGCCCTGATCATAGATCCATCAGTGTTAGTATTTACTGATGGTGAAATGGGTTGCTCCGTGGCAAAACCCAGAATGCATATTTTTGAATATGTGGGGGTTGATGGGCGAACATATCCTTACGTCTTAATGGGGGAATTGATGGAAGGTTAACATTAATCCTATCAATCCTTCATTATTTGTACCGGGATAGATGTATCACGAATCTCCCAATAATATTAATGCTGGATCGATGGAGGTAAACATGAAATCTCTCGATTGTGAAGAGAGTGCAGCCGCCGCTGTAGCTCTATAGCGAAGTTTCCAGTATACCCTGGAAAGCTATGTAGCAGAGACACAAGATGTCCTACTTGTGGTCTCGTACTAACTGAGATGTGGGAGGTCATGGAAGTCGGCTCTTCCATTGATCTTGTATGGTGCCGATTTTGACTTCGCAATGGTCGGTTGGAGTATGAGCGGTATACCTCATCTCCTTAGGGCATAAGTGTGATTGTAAAATGTAATCATCCATATAGCATGTTTGCTTAAGGATTGAATACATAAATTCATTGGTTGATGTTACATTTCTTTTATGCATCTTTAGCTGATAGATGTTATTTATATCTCTTTATAATCCTTCCAAGTAGATAGATTTATTACTACTCTACTATGGGTAGATGCAATGTTCTCCATAAGAAAGGAGATTACTTTACCATGTTCATACAAAGATTTATCTGTTATTTAAGATATAAGGTTTCTATGCTCAGTTTTATTCTAATAAACTGCAATAATAATGTTTTGGCGGAGAGTTATATCTCTCACTGGGGAAATTTACATTTGTCTCACCCCCGTGGGATCCGATGTTTTTAGGTGAACGCGGACAAGGGAATAGAATCCCCATAGCAGAGAAAGGACAGCAACAACCGGGACAACAGTGAGATCTCAGGTGGAGATATTGTCTGTCAAGTCATATAGATAGTAGTCCTATATGTCTCCTCTATACTCTCAGGTCCTCAGAGTTAGTAGTTAGTGCTTTTAATGAATCGATCTGAGATTTTGGCTTGATGCCTCGAGGTTCTTATGTTGTCTGTATATAATGTTAATAGGGCAGTTGATGTTTGTAATCCTCGAGAAGAGATGGTACACGTCATGTACTTCTGAACTAGGATGTAAATGTTATACATTGGTTCTTGATGAAAGAGTTTTCCTATGTTTGGATCTCTTTGTAAATGGTTTTAATTTTTAGTGATTTTCAGCAATCCACTGCTAATGTTTAATTTTGCTTAATCAGTAATGATTTTTTTATCGGTCGTTACAAATTGATCCTTCAATCGATCTTGGGGTACTTGACCTCCATCCGGCCTTGAGGTGCTTGACCTCCATTCGGTCTTGAGGTGCTTGACCTCCATTCGATCTTGTGGTGCTTGACCTCCATTAAATCTTGAGGTGTTTGACCTCTATTCGGTCTTGAGGTGCTTGACCTCTATTCGGTCTTGAGGTGATTGACCTCTATTCGGTCTTGAGGTGCTTGACCTCCATTCGATCTTGATTGATTTTACCCATTTGGTCTTAATTGATTTTACCCATTCAGTTTTAATAAAGTTTACCCATTTGGTCTTGAATGGTTTTACACATTTAGTCTTGATCAAGTTTACCCATTCGGTCTTGAATGGTTTTACCCATTCAGTCTTGATCAAGTTTACCCATTCGGTCTTGATCAATTCCATCAATTAAGATTTCAATCAATTCAATTGATTAGGGTTTGAAATTAGTAGATCATCCATACATGGAACCTTTAAAAAAAAATCAATTGGTATCATTAGATCATCATCCAACCATGACCTCTCCTGACCTCAAGCGGTCTTGAGTCCTCTTTACCTAAAATGGTCTTTCTACTGTTTGCCCTCAGACCGTTTGGTGTCAAACGGTCTTGAGACCGTTTGATCACTAAAGAGCAAAGCAGTTTGCACAAGATATTCATTGAGGTGTGTACTTATGATGATGTCATCATCATCAAGCTTCGATCATTCAAAATCTACTGCCATTCTTATGGAAATTTCATCAATTAATCAAAGGAATTTCAAGAAGAACAAAATAATCAATCAAGTGATGAAGAAATGAATGTAATAATAACATTTAAGGTTTCAAGTTATATAACCCTCCTTCAAAGATGAATCCAAGCTTCAACCTTCACTTCCTCAATGGTGAATGAAGCTTCCTTAACTTCACAAGGCTCATCCTCAAGTCTTTGAGTGAAAAAAATTGGCTAGGATTGAAGATTGCACGGAGAAAAGAAGAAATAGAGCATTGATTTTCGATTTCCACCATAAAATCAAGGTTGAATATGACTATGGAGCTTACCTACAGGTTGGGGAATGTCCTACTATTGCTCCTAAGCTCCCTTGTGTTCAACCAAAGCAAGGAGAGAAAGAAAATCCGAAAAAGAGTCTTCAAGTGGGTGGAAAATGAAGTGTTTATAAGGGAATTTCAATGAGAGAGAAAGTCTTATAAAATTCCTTTAACTCCCAAAATTGGTACCACATCTCCCCCTAAATTCCTTGCATGAAAAGACATCTTCCCCACCTTCTAATTCCTCTTCATTATCCATGAATTAAAGGAAAAGCAATTAAGCACCTTAATTCATATAATACTAATATCCCATTTTTAGTGGATATTACTTTTTAGTTAACTAATGTGAGTGGGCTCTCCACTCACTTAGGATATTTTCGTGGCCTTTGCAAGGCACAAGGACGTTCACACTTATGCAAATTCAACCATCTCGTATTTGGTTGAAGGGCACTCCCATTAATATATTTATTTTTGCATTAAATGGAATTATGTTTCCAATTATGCTTAAATTTTGATTATTTTAATATCAAGATTCTCTCTCTTCCAAAATGATTCAAATGAGATTCCCCTCTCATTTTATTTTCTCTATATGATGCCAAGAAACATGAGAGACTCTCTAGAAGTGACATTTTGCATATTGAACCCTAGGTTTTGGGTAAATTGCACATTACACCAAAACTAGATTTTAATGCACAAACATTGCTAAATTAGCTCTTTCTTGGTGCTCAGGCTTGTGGTAGCCATACCTCTACATCATTTTCATTCTTATGATGCTTCAACACCTGAGGAACATTTTATCATGTAACATTTGCAAGTTAACCCCTCAACTTGGGTAATTTGCATTTTAGTCCAAAACAAGCAAAACAATATTTCAACATTATTCAAAAAGGACTAAAATTGAAACATAAGTTCCTCTTGAGCCTTAATTACTTTTCAAGATAAGATCAAACATATAATAAACTTTATTAAGCAAAACATCTAGGGTTAAGCATAACCCAGGTCATGGATGTTACAAATTATCCACCCCTAACAGGGATTTCGTCCCCAAAATCATCCAGAGAAAAGGGAAGGGTACTTCCTCCTCATATCTTCCTCTAGTTCCCACATAGCTTCTTCCATGCCATGGTGATGCCAGAGAACTTTCACAAGACATATGTCTTTCTTTTTCAGCTTTTTAATTCTTTTATCAAGGATCATCACAGGTCCTTCAACATATGATGTATCATCATTTAATTCTACCTCAACAGGTTGCAAAACTAACTCTGTGTTAGGATGACATTTTCTCAGCATGGAGATATGGAACATTAGATGCAACTTATGCAGCTCAGGTGGAAACTCTAGCTTATAGGCTACCTTTCCAATCAGTTCAATGATTGGATAATGCCCCATAAATCTAGGAGCTAACTTTCCTTTCTTTCCAAATCTAAGGACACCTTTCCAAGGTGAGACCTTGAGGTATACTCTATCTCCAACTTGGAATTCTAAAGGTCTTCGCCGTTTGTCAGCATACGACTTCTGTCTATCCTATGCAGTCTTTAACTGTAGTTGGATTACTTTAATCTTCTCAGTTGTCAGCTGCACTAGCTCAGGACCCAGAAGTTGATATTCTCTTGTTTCATACCAACATAACGGAGATCTACAACGTCTACCATATAATGCTTCATATGGTGCCATGGCAATACTGTGCTGATAGCTATTATTGTAAGCAAATTCTATCAGGCTCATGTGTAGATCCCAACTTCCTGCAAACTAAAAGACACATGCCCTAAGAAGATCCTCCAAAGTTTGTATGGTCCTCTCAGATTTTCAAACTGTCTGTGGGTGAAAGGTTGTACTAAACCTTAACTGCGTAGCCAAAGCTTATGTAGTCGTTCCCAAAAATGACTCGTGAACTGGGGACCTCTATCATAAACAATAATAGTTGGAACCCCATGCAACCGCACTATATCATCTATATATATCTGTGCAAGCTTCTCTGCAGTATGGGTTGTTTTGACAGGAAGGAAATGTGATGTCTTAGTCAACCTATCAACTATCACCCATATGGAATCATGACCTTTGGTTGTTCTAGGCAAACCAACCACAAAGTCCATGGTCATATGATCCCATTTCCATTGCGGTATAGGTAAAGGTTGCATTGTTCCTCCAGGCTTCTAATGTTCAGCTTTAACCTGCTGATACACTAGATACCGCATAACAAACTCATCTACATCTTTCTTCAATCCGGGCCACCAATACATATCTTTCAAGTTATGATACATTTTGGTGCTCCCTGGATGCATTGTATACATCGAAGAATTTGCTTCCTCCAAGACTAACTTCCTTAAGTCATTGACATTAGGTACTACCATCCTACCATGGTAACAGACTACCTGATCCTTTGACTCATGAAAGCGATCTTATTTCTCACTACCATACTCTGACCAGATCTACTGAACCACAGTATTCACTTGTTGTGCTTCTTTAATCTGCTGTCTCAGAGTAGGTTTTATGTGCATCTCAGCTAACAGTCCGGCTAACAATGATACCTTAACATGTATATTGTTTTGCCTCATAGAGATAAGCATATCTCTCTTAGATCACACTAAGGAGTTCAACTGTGCTTTATCTAGGGTTGGTGATGATGATTTCCTACTTAATGCATCAGTCACTACATCAGCCTTGCCTAGATGATAATCAATTGTACAATCACAGTCCTTGATTAAATCCATCCAGCGGTGTTGTCTCATGTTCAACTCATATTGTGAGAAGATGTATTTTAGATTCTTATGGTCTGTGAAAATCTAGAATGTTTCCCCATAGAGATAATGTCTCCATATCTTCAAAGCATGAACCACAACAGCTAGTTCTAGATCATGTATTGGATAATTCTCCTCATGTTTCTTAAGCTGTCGAGAAGCAAAAGAAATCACTTGATTATCCTGCATCAACACACATCCTAGTCCATTCTTAGATGCATCATAGAAAACTATGTACCCCTCCCCTTGCTCGGGTAACACCAGCACATATGCACTTGTTAACCTTTCTTTCAACATATGGAAAGAATGTTGACACTTGTCATTCCATACAAAAGGAACCTCCTTCCTGGTCAACTTGGTTAGGGGTAAAGCTATAGAACTGAAGTTATTAATGAACCTCCTATAATAGCCTTCCAGTCCTAGGAAACTGTGTATCTCCATTGGTGTCTTTGGTTGTTCCCATTGCAGGACAGATTCTATCTTCTTAGGATCAACACGGATACCTGAGGCAGATATTACGTGTCCTAGAAAAGAAACTCCTGGTAACCAGAACTCGCATTTGCTAAACTTAGCATACAACTTATGCTCTCTTAGCAAAGTTAAATCCTGACAAAGGTTCTATTGATGTTGTTGAGCATCTCTACTGTATATCAAGATATCATCTATGAAGACTACTATGAACTGATCAAGAAAAGGTCGAAAGATTCTATTCATGAGTTCCATGAATGCAACTGGTGCATTAGTTAGTCCAAATGACATAACTATGAACTCATAGTAACCATAACTTATCCTAAAGGTAGACTTAGGTATGCCACTCTTCTTGATACGCAACTGATGATATCCCGACCTCAAATCTATCTTAGAGAAGATAGTTGCACCATGCAACTGGTCAAATAGGTCATCTATCCTCGACAGAGGATACTTGTTCTTTATAGTTACTTTATTTAACTGTCTTTAATCAATGCACAATCACATCGATCCATCCTTCTTCTTAACAAAGAGAACCAGAGCACCCCATGGTGAAGTACTCGGTCGGATAAAACCCTTCTCAAGCAACTCCTCTAGTTGTTTCTTGAGCTCTGCCATCTCAGCAGGTGCCATTCTATATGGTGTTTGTGCTATTGGTTGTGTGCCCGGGATTAGATTAATCTCAAAATCAATCTCTCAAGGCGGAGGTACAACTGGAAGTTCCTCAGGGAATACATCTTCAAACTCCCTAACTATCGAAATTTCAAAAAGATTAGAGCTCTCCATTGTGGTGTCGACCACATGTGCCAAGAATGCAAAACATCCTTTTCTCATCAACTTCTCAGCTACCATAGCTGACACAAGACAGGTTAGAAGAATCTTTCTATCTGCCTAAAATATCCATGTGTCACCATCATTAGTGAACACAGCTTGCTTAGAATTACAATCCAAGACAACCTTATACTTTTCTAGAGTGTCCATTCCAAGAATTATATCGAACCCATGCATCTCAAGTGGTATAAGATCCACCTGAATGCGATGTTCAAAAAAGGAAAGAATGTAGGGAGAACACACCTCCCGCAACACTGTAGATCCCAACATAGGGGTTTCTAATAATAGATTCTCTGCCCTATGACCAAATGTCATATTCTAGTCAAGAATCACTTCTCTAGTGATGAAGGAATCCGTAGCACCCGAATCAATTAAAATAGATACGAAGTAGGATGAAGTCATATCAGAATAGAATAGTTCCATCTGACATGTCACAACTCGAGGGTTGACTACTACTTCGGGTTGATTCATCACATAGAATCTAGTCGTTGCTTGTTGTTGACCCGATGCTTGGTTGTTGGGTGCTGATGAACCAGCTTGGGACACTTTCCCACGTCCTTGAGTGCCACTAAAAAATTGTCTCCTATGAGATCCTTGTTGACTCTGCCTCTGGGGTTGAGTCACCATTATGTTCCTGACTAGACAATCCCTTGCCATATGTCCCACATGTTTACACTGATGACAGATCCTGATCTCAGGATAGGGTCTAGGAGGTCCAGTCACCGATGTTAATGCTGTGCTGGGGGCTCTATTTGGAACAAAACTATGACTCCTACCCCTACTCGACATCCATTGTGTATGAGTATTGAATCTTGGTGGTGCTGCCGGTGCAGAAAACGTCGTCTTCTTAAAGCTCTTAGACCTCTGTCCTTGGAACTGAGTGTACACCTTCTTACCACTGGTCTGTCGCTTCTCAGTCACAGACCTCTCTATCCGTTTGACGGACTCTACAAAAGTGGCAAACCTCTCCATGTTCTCCAAAGAAGACACTAGAGTGGTCAATTCAACATTTAACCCCTTCTAAAAACTCCAAATTCTTTCCTCATCAGTAGTTGCCTTATGCCGACAGAACAAAAGCTCCATGAACTTAGCCTCATACTCGCTAATGTTCATTGGTCCTTGTCTTATCTTCTCAAACTAAGATATCTTCTCATCTAGGTAACTCTTAGGGAAGTATCTAATGATGAATTCTCGTCAGAATTCTTCCCATCCGATTTCGACACCTGGCCTTTTGCCTTCTTCAATAGTCCACCAGTGACCAACACTCCCTTTCAGTAGGTACACTGCATGCCTCACCTTTTCGGCTTCAAGAATATTGAGGATTCTGAAAGCCTTCTCCAGTTCAGTCAACCATAAGTCTGCATCTGCTGGGTCAGTTGTTCCAACATACTCTGTGGCTCCTACCCGACGAAGCCTCTCAAAAGTTTTGCCAGCTCCCTGTCCCTCATTATGGGCTGGTGCCCTTGGTGCAGGTGGTGGCATCCTATCCATCATGTGTGTCATAAATGCCATGAACTGCCCAAACAGAGCGTTGAAAGCTGGATTCTCTATCATGGCTAGGTCAAACTGGGGCTATTCAGGTACAAGTTCTTCCCTAGTCTGGTCCCTTGCACCTCCTCCTGGTGCAGCAACACTGCTCTCAACAACATGTTCTTTGTGTGATCCATACATCTTCAAGTTCTCCTTCTCCTCCTAAATGAGTAGAAGTCACTATCAGATAAACTAGAAGACACTAGAACAGACTAACAACCTTAATCCTATGTCTTTGTAGACTTAGCAAACCTAGAGCTCTGATACCACTAAATTGTCACATACACAACGTCATTCACTAAGAAGAAGCGATCGTTAGCAGTTGATTACTGAAAATCACTAAAAATTAAAACCTTTTATAAAGAGATCCATACACTGGAAAACTCTTTCAAAAAGAACCAAAGTAATTCAATTACATTCTTGTACCATTCCCTCTTAAGGATTACATACATCAACTTCCTTGTTTAAACTATACACAAACAACATTGAAACATTGATGCATTAAACCAAAATCTCAGATTGATTCATTAAACTAACTACTAACTCCAAGGACCTGAGAGTACAAAGATGACACATATGACTCTATATATACAAGACATGATAGGCAATGTCTCCACCTGAGAATATCACTGTTGTCCCTGTTGTTGTTGCTGCTGCTCTTCCCCTGCAGTGAGGTTTCTACCTCTTCCTCTGCGTCTACCTAAAAAGTTGGATCCCATGGGGTGAGACAATTGAAATTGCCACAACGAGAGATATAACTCTCTGCCAGAAACATTTTTTTGTAGTTTATTAGAATAAAATTGAGCAGCGGAATTATATATATATTCAACAGTAGTTCAATCAATGTCTAAACAAATTAGAGCAATATTCTTAATCAAAGCATTTCAGCTATAACTTGATGAAGCAGCATGTCACTTATCCAATAAGGAATATGTAGAACATGTATAACTTTTATTCGATAAACTAAGTAAAATAACATCAACCAGTGATTCTTGTATTTCAACCTTAAGAAAATACGCTACACGGCTGATTACATTTTACAATCATACTTAATGCCATGAAGAGATGAAGTATACCTTTCATGCTCCAACTGACCATGATTATGTTAGCATCGGTACCACACAAGGTCAATGGAAGAGCCACACTCGAAGACCTCAACCTTCTCGGTCAGTATGAGATTACATTACAGAGACATCACGTGTTAAACTACAATTAGCTTTCCAGGGTATAGTGACATCTTCGCTATAGAGTTATAGCCCGCAACATATGTTGGCTAAATGGACATCTATAAAATCCCTTTGTTTTGATTATGACAAACATTTCATTCTTATTTATCTGACGAGCTACTTGAGTGTGCAGGATGACACAACTATAAGGGAAATCCAACATGAAGTATTTATATTTTCATGCAAATGTAATCATTGTAAAAACTTGTACAGAATTATAATGTACAAGTACTTAGAATCGCATGTAAATCAAGCATTGGATTTTCCCTAGCTAAACACCTTAGTCATCCATTCAATAGGACCACCTATGCACACATACGTATAACTAGTGCCTAACTTGAAACCTTAAAATAGGATCTCTCTCGGTCGACCAACTCCTCGACCGAGACACTCTCGGTCGACCACATTCTCGACCGAGAAAGATCCAAGTAGCCGTTAGACATATCTGCATATAACTTGAGAAAAGAGAAGCCTGTCGGTCGACAAGTCCTCGACCGAGAGGTGTCTCGGTCGACCTTCACTCGACCGAGATGATCTCTGCAATTAGCCGTTAGACTAAACTGACAAGTTAGTTGGCAGTTGGAAATAGACGTTGCATTCAGAGAGCCTGTCGGTCGACAAAACGTCGACCGAGTGGGTGTCTCGGTCGACCATTTCTCGACTGAGACGATCTCTGACAGAATCTGCAGAGTAAAGCAATTAGCCGTTGTTAAAGCAACAACTTTGTACCTAACGGCTAGTTAAGCACTTAGAAACCCCTAGAAGTTGTCTAGAACGTCCTTAGGCATACTTAGGCCATTCCTATAAATAGGACAAGCCATAGGACACTAAAACTTACTTCTTACACTTGCTATACTTGAGAAAATACTTGAGCCCTCTTGTGCAATCTGTGTGAACTGAGCTTTGTGATCAATTGGCCATTTTCTCCTTAGCTCAAGCTCGTCCTATAGGCTAGATTTTCCTAACCCTAGCAATCACAAGTCCATCATATTGGCTAGGAAAATCCAAACGCTTGATCTAGGGAAATCAAGCCTTGAGCTACAAGGATAAGTTGTATTTTCTTTTATTCCTTTCTTGTTCCTTGTATTACTTGTACTCTCCTTGCTACTCCAGGTAGGAGGCTGCGGATTGGAGAGGGTGAAGCTCTTCGTGGTGAAGAGGAAGACTTTGGACTACTTCAGAAGGCTGTCTTGATGGGAAGCTACTTCAGGAGGAAGGCTACTTCAAGGGGGAGCTTGAAGTTACTTCAAGGAAGGCTGCTTCGAGGTTGGCAAGACTACTTCAAGGTGAAGGCTGTCCAAAGGGTGTTTAGAAAGTATTGTAAATTTTATGTAACATCCTTGAGAGGTAATAAAATTTAGTACTTTCAAAATCCCGGTTGGGTAAGCAACCGGGTAGTGGACTGACTCCTTAGTATTTGCTAAGGTGGAACCACTCTAAACACCTGTGTTCCTCTTCTTAATCTTTAGTTTGGTTGTTTGAGTTTAAATTACTTTAAAATCTCTATAAAACTCTATTCACCCCCCCTCTAGAGGTTTTCAACATATACTCTCTTCAGGGTTATGTCCTGTAGACAATGCCTGGTATCATATCATGGAGTCATGGCCCGTAGCCATACTCATACTGGGGTATGGTCTGTAACCAATCCCATTCATAGGATATAGCCCGCAGCCATTTCTATGGGGCATAAGGATATAATTTCCCAATTACCCCCACATATTAAAAAATATGTGCTCCGAGTTAAACTCGTTTCACCATTCAACAAATTCTGACGTTGATGGCTCTGTGGTCAGGGCAACTACATTATATAATATCACTTGATTAATTAAGTGTATTACCATATTCTTTTGACATCAAACAAGTTCTCAAACATCAATTATTATAATAATTGCTACAAAGAATGTGTAATACTTTCATCAAGTACTGTTCAATTCTTTAATAAAGCATTGGGATCTCAATCCCTCATCTCATCAGGAGCATTCTCATCCTTTCACAAACTCATCATCATGATTATAGAATATGGGTATTCAAACCCTCAGTTCATCAAAGAACATTTGTTACCACTCATCAGGTAACTAGAACACCTTCAGGTCATCTGACCAAGGTAACATGATATTTGCTACACAAGCATCTCATATGGCTCACAAAGCCCATTTCATCTCTTGTTACCTCTTCACTAGGCAACAAAGCATATTATGGCTCACAAGGCCCATTTCATATCTTGTTACCTCTCACTAGGCAACAAAGCATATTATGGCACACAAGGCCCATTAACAATAGTAAATGAAACATCATAGCTCATACCTGGATATGCTCATCATCTCATGATAGCTACATGGTTAGTAATCATGACAACAGCTATATCAATTACATATCATCATCATGTTATACAAGGGTAACACCACTAATCCTTTATTAGGGTTAGGGTTTCCCAATTCATGTCAATTAGAGACACTCATCTCATTATCCATCATTAGGGCTATGGTTAATCATCTCATTGCCAAAAATTAGAGTTTCATGTACAATAACCCAAAATTAGGGTTTCATATCACATTACATCACCTTGTATTAGGGTTTTACACATCATTACCCTGAATTAGGGTTTCACCATCACCCTAGATTAGGGTTTTACATATTATTACCCTGAATTAGGGATTCTCATCACATACTTACCTTGAATTAAGGTTTCATATAACATTTCCCATAAAATTAGGGTTTCATGTAGCTTTGCCCAACATTAGGGTTTTCATGAAGCATTCCCTTAAATTAGTGTTTACCAATAGAATACCCTGAATTAGGGTTACACCATCATCCTAGATTAGGGTTTTACACATCATTACCAATAATTAGGGATACTCATCACATCCTTACCTTGAATTAAGGTTTCATATAACATTTCCCCTAAAATTAGGGTTTCATGTAGTTTTTCCCAACATTAGGGTTTTCATGAAGCATTCCCTTAAATTAGGGTTTAGCAATAGAATACCCTGAATTAGGGTTACACCATCACCCTAGATTAGGGTTTCACTCAATATTACCCTAAATTAGGGTTAGGGTTCATTAACCTTCTCGATTAGGGTTTTATGATCTCATCAACCTGGATCATACCCTAATTACATATTGTATTATGTTGAGAATGTCGAGGTTAAATCACTACAAGATTATCATTCATGTATAAGTTCCTCTCTCTCATCCTCTCTAGGAGGTTAATTACTTTAATCTCAATTAGATTTGAATCAACTTGAATGAAGAGTTGACATAGTGTATTAGGTCATTTCTTCCATAAGAATCAAATGTCAATCAACCTTGAGATACTTTATGATCACTCATTTAGGTTTTGAGATTAATTGATCCTTCAATTGATCTTGGGGTACTTGACCTCCATTCTATCTTGAGGTGCTTGACCTCCATTCGGTCTTGAGGTGCTTGACCTCCATTCGATCTTGATGTGCTTGACCTCCATTCGATCTTGAGGTGCTTGACCTCTACTCAGTCTTGAGGTGCTTGACCTCTATTCAGTCTTGAGGTGCTTGACCTCTATTCGGTCTTGAGGTGCTTGACCTCCATTCGATCTTGATTGATTTTACCCATTTGGTCTTAATTGATTTTACCCATTCAGTTTTAATCAAGTTTACCCATTTGGTCTTGAATGGTTTTACCCATTCAGTCTTGATCAAGTTTACCCATTCGGTCTTGATCAAGTTTACCCATTTGGTCTTGATCAATTCCATCAATTAAGACTTCAATCAATTCAATCGATTAGGGTTTGAAATTAGTGGATCATTCATACATGGAACCATTAAAATCAAATCAATTGGTATCATTGGATCATCATCCAACCATGACCTCTCCTTACCTCAAACGGTCTTGAGTCCTCTTGACCTCAAATGGTCTTGAGACCGTTTTCCCTCAAACGGTCTTGAGACCGTTTGATCATCAAAGAGCAAAACCGTTTGCACAAGATATTCATTGAGGTGTGTGCTTATGATGATGTCATCATCATCAAGATTTGATCCTTCAAAATCTACTTCCATTCTTATGGAAATTTCATCAATTAAGCAAAGGAATTTCAAGAAGAACAAAATGATCAATAAAGTGATGAAGAATTGAATGGAATAATAACATTTAAGGTTTCAAGTTATATAACCCACCTTCAAAGATGAATCCAAGCTTCAACCTTCACGTCTTCAATGGTGAATGAAGCTTCCTCAACTTCAAAAGGCTCATCCTCAAGTCTTTGAGTGAAAAGAATTGGCTAGGATTGAAGATTGCATGGAGAAAAGAAGAAATCAATCTTTGATTTTTGATTTCCATCGTGAAATCAAGGTTGAAGATGACTATGGATCTTACCTTCAGGTTGGGGAACTTCCTCCTATTTCTCCTAAGCTCCCTTGTGTTCAACCAAAGAAAGGAGAGAAAGAAAATCCGAAAAAGAGTCTTCAAGTGGGTGGAAAATGAAGTGTTTATAAGGGAATTTCAATGAGGGAGAAAGTCTTATACAAATCCTTTAACTCCCAAAATTGATGCCACATCTCCCCCTCAATTCCTTGCATGCATATCCATCTTTCCCACCTTCGAATTCCTCTCCATTATCCATGAATTAAAGGAAAAACAATTAAGCACCTTAATTCATATAATACTAATATCCCATTTTTAGTGGATATTACTGTTTAGTTAACTAATGTGAGTGGGCTCTCCACTCACTTAGGATATTTTCGTGGAATTTGCAAGGCACAAGGACGTTCACACTTATGAAAATTCAACCATCTCGTATTTTGTTCAAGGGCACTCCCATTAATATATTTATTTTTGCATTAAATTGAATTATGTTTCCAATTATGCTTAAATCTTGATTAATTTAATATCAAGATTTTCTCTCCTCCAAAATGATTCAAATGAGACACCCCTCTCATTTTATTTTCTCTTTATTATGCCAAGAAACATGGGAGACTCTCTAGAAGTGACATTTTGCATATTGAACCCTAGGTTTTGGGTAAATTGCACATTACACCAAAACTAGGTTTTAATGCACAAACATTGCTTAATAAGCTCTTTCTTGGTGCTCAGGCTTGTGGTAGCCATACCTCTGCATTATTTTCATTCTTATGATGCTTAAACACCTGAGGAACATTTTATCATGTAACATTTCCAAGTTAACCCCTCAACTTGGGTAATTTGCACTTTAGTCCAAAACAAGCAAAATAGTATATCAATATTATTCAAAAAGGACTAAAATTGAAACATAAGTTCCTCTTGAGCCTTAATTAATTTTCAAGATAATATCAAGCATATAATCAACTTTATTAAGCAAAACATCTAGGGTTAAGCATAATCCAGGTCAGAGATGTTACACTAGGTGTCAATACTATCGACTTTTTTTGCATGATCCATGTGAATCGGTACCAACCCTTGATAACAACACTCCCCATTAGTCGATGTAGGTACTTGAGGATTGCCTCATCGATACTACCTATGGATGTCAGTAGTACAAACTTCAAGATGTGAGCAATGGATCGGTAATACTGACCATCAAATATGAAAACTCTCGATCATCATTGGTGCTCCCATGGATTATGTGTCTTTAGCTATGGGTATTATTGACCTGGTGTCGGTAGTACCAAGTCTTTGAAATTTCTCGATATTTCTGAGCATTATCTTGGTATTTTGAACCTAAAGCATCATTGGACGTTGGTACTACCAAGTTGCTATCGGTAGTACCTAATCCTTATCAATTAACTGGACCCCTTTTCTACAAAAAGTCAGTGCTATCGAATTTGTTGTCGGTACCACCGAGAAATTTTTTGAGCTCCCTATGATGTCGTTGATAGTATTGACTTTGTTGTCGATACTACTAAGATTTTGTGAAAATTTTCATAGCATTCCTGTGACTGTGCCGATACTACCTAGATGTCAGTATTACCGACTTATGCTCAACATGCACACCAAACAAAAATGATCAATGTACCTTTTTGTATATGGAACTAATAAAATGCAAACTAAAAATAAGAAAACTACAACTCGAATGAAAACAAAAAAATCCCTAAGAAGTAAAATATGGTTGGGTTGCCTCCCAACAAGTGCCCTTCCTTTACGTTAGAGGCTCGACAATCAAACAAAGCACTCAGTGAATCTCAATGATCTTCAACTCCTCTTCTTCTTGGGCCACATATCCTCCAAATGAATACTTAAGCCACTGGCCATTGATAAGGAATGGCTCAACCTCGTTTCTTATCTCAACTACCCCATGGGGAAAAGATTCAACTACCTCAAAAGGACCACTCTATCTAGATCTCAATTTACCAGGGTGTAATTGCAACCTAGAATTGAACAGAAGCACCTTATGTCCTGGAATGAAGACATTATGTAAGATGTAGTGATCATGGATATTCTTTGTTCTATCATTGTAGATCCTTGAGATTTCATAGGCATCCATACTAATATCATCTAATTCAATCAATTTTCTCTTTTTCCCTGCATCATCCAAATTGTAATTTAATTTCCTCTCAGGGCCCATTTAGCTTTGTGCTCTAGATCTACGGGTAGATGACAAGCTCTCCCATAAACCAACCTAAAAGAAATGGTTCCTTAGGTGTCTTATAGGTTTTTGTATATGCCCAAAGAGAATTATTCAGTTGCATGGACCAATTTGTCCTATTGGCTGAGACTGTCTTTTCTAAGATTTTCTTTATCTCCCAATTAGACACCTCAACCCATCCTTGGGTTTGCGAGTGATATGGGGTACCTACCCTGTGTATCACTCCATATTTTCTCAATAAAGCACCAAAATTCTTATTGGTGAAGTGAGATCCACCATCACTTATTATCAATCTTGGCACCCCAAACCTACAAAATATATGATCTTTCAAAAACCTGTATATGACTTATGCATCATATTTGTAGGTTGGAATCACTTCCACCCACTTAGATACATAATCGATGATAGGAATATATATAAATTAGAATTAGATGATATGAACGGACCTATAAAGTCTATTCCCCATAAATCAAAAACTTCAATTTCTTGAAAAACATATAAGGAAATTTCATGTTTCTTTGAGATATTCCCTGCACGCTGACATGCATCACAATGAAGCATAAAATTATATGTATCTTTAAAAAGCATAGGCCAAAAAAATCCACACTCTAATACTTTAGACACTGTCTGAGAACTACCATGGTGACCCCCAGTAGGTAGGGAATGACAGTGTGTCAAGATACTCTCAAACTCACAATCAGGCACACACTTCCTTAAAATACCATCCCTACATTGCTTAAGCAAGATGAGATCATCCCACACATAAAACCTCAAAGAATGGAAGAAATTCATTTTCTCCTGATATCCCCAGTCTTCTGGAAGCTCGCCACAAACCAAGTATTTTACAATGTTTGCAAACTGTAGATCTTTGCTTTTCATGGTAAAGAGTTGCTCATATAAAAATTCTTCCACTATAGGTATGCCTATATCATTTTCATCCACTCTTTCAAACCTAGACAAGTGATCTGCCACTACATTCTCAGTTCCTAAATTATCCTTGATTTCAATATCAAACTCATGTAGCATCAAAATCCCCCTAATTAGTCTAGGTTTGGCATCCTTCTTCTGCAACAAATATTTAATTGACGTGTGATCCGTCCAAACAATGATCCACACCTCTATGAAATATTGATTTTTTTTCAAAAGAAAAAAAACCCGCCAATCCTTCTTTCTAAGTGGTTGTATAATTTAATTGGGCATGATTCATGGTCTTAGGTGAATAATAAATGACAACAAGTTTTTTATTTCAACGTTGACCTAAAACAACTCCAACCGCATAATATGATGCATCACACATCAGCTCAAAGGTTTGACTATCTTCTAGAGCCTCAAAAATAGGTGCACTCCTTCAACACCTCAAAATATTTCAAACACCACTCATCAAAATTAAAATCAGTGTCCTTTTCCAACAACTCAGGGAGAGGTTTGGCGATGTTTGAAAAATATTTTTGAAATGTTTATAAAATCCGGCATGTCCTAGAAAGGTCCTCACTCCCTTCATCGATGGTGTGGAGGTAGCTTAGGGATGATTTATAATTTTACTGGGTTGACCTATATTCCCTTACTGGACACCTTGTCTTCCAAACTATCCCCTCATTCACCATCATGTGACATTTTCCCCATTTCAAAACCAGGTGAGTGCCCTCACATCTTTGTAAAACTGTAACATCCCTAACCTGGGTTATTCTTTAACCCTAGATGTTTTGTTTAAGAAAGATAATTATATGCTTGCTCTTATCTTTTGAAAAGTAATTAAGGCTCAATAGGAACTTATGTTTCAATTTTAGTCCTTTTTGAATAATGTTGAAAATAATGTTTTGCCCGTATTGGACTAAAGTGCAAATTACCCAAGTTGAGGGGTTAACTTGCAAATGTTACATGATAAATGTTCCTCAAGTGTTGAATCATCATAAGAATGAAAGTGATGCAAAGGTATGGCTTGTGGCAGCCTGAGCACCAAGAAAGAGCTTATTAAGCAATGTTTGTGCATTAAAACCTAGTTCTGGGGTAATGTGCAATTTACCCAAAACCTAGGGTTCAATATGCAAAATACCACTTATTAAGAGTCCCTAATGTTTCTTGGCATCAATTAGAGATGATAAAATCAGAGGGGCGTCTCATTTGAATGTCTTTGGGGGAGAGAGAATCTTGACATTAAAATAATCAAGATTTAAGCATAATTGAAACCATAATTCAATTTAATACAAAAATAAATATATTAATGGAAGTTCCCTTCAACCAAAAGTGTGATGGTTGAATTTGTATGTGTGTAAGTACTTGTTACTTGCAATGGAACCGAAATATCTAAAGTGAGTGGAGAGCCCACTCACATTAGTTAAAGAAAAAGTAATATCCACTAATTTTGGATATTATTATTATATTAATTAAGGTGCTTAATTTGTTTTCTTTTAATTCATGGATAAAGAAGGGGAATTTTAAGGGAAGGATGGTGGCTTTGTATGCAAGGAAGTGAGGGGGATAAGTGGCACCAATTTAAGGAATTGAAGGATTTTTATAACACTTTCTCTCTCTTGAAATTCCCTTACATATATCCCATTTTTCACCCACATGAAAGGCTTTTTTGACTCTTCTTCCTTTCCTTGCTTTGGCCATGCACAAGGGAGCTTAGGAGAAATAGGAGGACGTGCCCTAACTTGTAGGTAAGCTCCATAACCATCTTCAACCTTGATTTCATGGTGGAAATCGAAATTCAATGCTTATTTTCTTCTTTTCTCCATTCAATCTTCAACCTTAGACAATCTTTTCACTCAAAGGCTTGAGAACGGACTTTGGACAGTTGATAAAGCTTCATTCACCATTGAGGACGTGAATCTTGAAGCTTTGATTCAACTTTGAAGGCGTTTTATATAACTTGAACCCTTAAATGTCATTATTGACTTCATTTCTTCATCATATGTTGATCCCTTTTTCATTTCTGAATTTCCTTCCTATTAGTTGATGAAATCACCATAAGAATCATGGAAAATTTCAAAGGTTTGTAGCTTGAAGATGATGATTTCATCTTAGTACACACCTCAATTAATATCTTAAGTAAACAGTTTGCAATGTTGATGACCAAATGATCTTAAGACCGTTTGGTGATCAAATGGTCTCAAGACCATTTGAGGGCAAACAATCTCAAGACCGTTTGAGGTTAAATGGTATCAAGACCATTTGGGGTCTATTGCTGATGGGGATGATGAAGATCCAATGGTTCAAATTGATTTAATTATAATGGACTCAAGAATGGGTGATCCATTGATTACAAACCCTAATCAAGTTGATTGGTTAAAACCCTAATTTGATTCGGTTAATTTTTATGGAATGGATCAAACGGTCTCAGGACCGATTGAGACCAAACGATCTCAAGACCGTTTGGAGTTCAAGGGCTGTGATGGATGGTTGGAGATCCAAGGGCTATAATTTGATGTACTTTCAATGGTCCCAATGTTGGATGGTTCAATGAGTGCAAACCCTAAAATCGATTGATTGGTTGGAGGAAACCCTAATTGATCCATTCGGTTTCAAGGTGGTTTGGACCAAATGGTCTTGATACCATTTGAGTCCAAATGGTCTTGAGACCGTTTGGGATCAAACGGTCTTCAGACCATTTGGAGGGCAAACAATCTCAAACTGTTTGATGTTCATTCAGTTTCAATGAAGGGTTGTTCATTCAGTTTCAATGATAATTTGATTAAACAGTTTCAAAATTGTTTAAGAGCAAACGGTCTCAACCCTAGATGCCCAAACGTCCTCAAAACCGTTTGGAGGGCAAATGATCTCAAAACCATTTGAAGGTCAAGGAGGTCAAAATGGTTTGAAGATTCAAAAGTATCAAAACCGTTTGGATATCTAATAGTCTCAAAGCTATGAAAGATTAATCAACCCTATGATTATTAATGATGTTTATCAAATATAATTACAATGTTTGTACCTTTAAGGTACTAGGGTGATTAGTATGCTTAGATGGGTTAACCTTTGATGCTTATGGAAACAATGCCTTAATACACTATGCTAACCCTAAATGTATGCACTTGAATGAAGGGTTGACCTAATATAAACAAGTTTGAAGTAATTAACATCCTAGAGAGGATGAGAGAGAGGGGAATCCATAAATGTATGATAATCATGCAGTGGTTAAGCCTCAACACTTTCAACATGAGTAAAATATATAGTTAGGGTATGATCCTTGATAAAGAGATTATGAAACCCTAATTGAGAAGGTTGATGGGCCATAACCCTAATTTAGGGAAATGCTAGGTGAAACCCTAATCTAGGGTAATGGTGTAACCCTAATCTAGGGTGATGATATGAGAAATCCCAATTTAGGGTAATATAATGAAAAACCCTAATTTAAGAGGATGCTTCATGAGATCCTAATCTAGGGTAATGATGTAACCCTAATACAGGGTGATGCTATGTAATGCTATGTGAAACCCTAATGTAGTGATGTGATGTGAAACTCTAATCCAGGGTGATGCTATATAATGCTATATGAAACCCTAATCCTAATATAGGGTGAAGGTATGTGAAACCCTAATTTTGGGTTATAGTGCATGAAACCCTAATCTTGGGCAATATGATGATAAACCACAACCCTAATTTTGGGTAATGGGATGAGTATCCCTAATTGACATAAATTTGGAAACCCTAACCCTAATGAGGGAATAGTGATGCTACCTTACATTACATAGTGCTGATATGTAATTGATATAACTGTTACCATGAGTATTAACCATGCATGTATCATGAGATGTTGGGAATAGCCAGGTATGATCTATGATGTTTTATTATTAAAATTGTTTTATGGGCCTTGTGAGCCATAAAATGCTTTTATGCCTAGTAAGAGGTAACAAGAGAATTAAATGGGCTTAAAAGCCATGTGAGATGCTTGTGTAGCAAGTATCATGTTTACCTTAGTCAGATGACCTGAAGGTATTAGTTACCTGATAAGTGGTAACAAGTGTTCTTTGATGAACTCAGGGTTTGAATACCCATATTCCATAATCATGATGATGAGATGTTAAGGAATGAGAATGTGCATGATGTGACAAGGGATTGAGATCCCAATGTTTTATAAAGCTTCAAAAAGTACTTGATAGAAGTATTACACATTCTTTGTAGCAATTGTTATAATAATTTATGTTTGAAAACCTGACTGATGCTAAAAGAATATGGTAATGTACTTAATTAATCAAGTGAAATCTTATCATGTAGAGCCCTGGCCATAGATCCATCATCGTCAGTAGTTGGTGATGGTGAAATAGGTTTTTGCACGGGATCTCCTGGAGGGCATACTGTTGAGTATGTGGGGGTTATGGGCACGAATATCCTTACACCCTAATGTGGGATTGATGTGATATAAACATTAAATCTCTCAATTATTCATTATATGTGTCGGGATGGATGTATCATGAATCTCCCGATATTGTTAATGCCAGATCGATGTGAGATAAACATGAAATCTCTCAATTGTGAAGAGAGTACAGTCGCCACTGTAACTCTATAGCGAAGTTGCCAGTATACCCTGGAAAGCTATTTAGCAGAGACACATGATGTCCTGTATTTTGTACTCACACTAACTGAGGAGGATGAGGTCATGGAAATCTGGTTCTTCCTTGACCTATGTATGGTACCGATTTCGACTTCGCAATGGTCGGTTGGAGTATGAGCGGTATACCTCATCTCCTAAGGGCTTAAGTATGATTGTAAAATGTAATTAGCCTTGTAGCATATTTTCTTAAGGTTGAAATACGAGAATCATTGGTTGATGTTACCTTGCTTAACATATCCTAGATGGATAAATGTTATACATGTTCTTCAATTCCTTATTGGACAAGTAACATGCTGCTTTATCAAGTTATAGCTAAAATGCTTTGAATAAGAATATTGCTCTAATATGTTTAGACATTAATTTATCTGTTGTTGAATATATATGATTCCTCTGCTCAGTTTTATTCTATTAAACTGCAATAATAATGTTTTTGGCAGAGAGTTATATCTCTTGTTGGGACTGGGTCTCACTCCGTTGGTCACCAACACTTTTTAGGTAGACGCGGAAGAAGAGGCAGAAACCCCATAGTAGGGGAAGAGCAGCAACAGCAACAACATGGACAGAAGTGATATTCCAGGTGGAGGCACTGACTGTCATATTTTGTATAAAGATTCCTATGTGTTGTCTCTGTATGCTCAGGTCCTCAGAGTTAGTAGTTAGTACTTTTAATGAATTGATCTAAGATTTTGGCTTGATGCCTCGAGTTCTTATGTTGCCTGTGTATAGTTTTAACAGAGCAGTTGATGCTTGTAATCCTTGAGAAGGAATGGTACAAGATATGTGCTTATGAACCAAGATGCAAATAAAATACATTGCTTCTTGATAAAAGAGTTTTTCTTGTGTTTGGATCTCTTTGTAAATGGTTTTAATTTTTAGTGATTTTTAGTAATCTGCTGTTAATAATCGCTTCTGCTTAGTTAATGACGTTTTGTTCAGATAGTTCGCGACAAAAACTTTATCACATTGTCAAGGCAGTCATCAAATGATCCCCCCTACACTGAACAATCATCCATGAATACCTCCAGACGTCACTCTACCATATCAAAAAAATTGTGAGCATGCATCTCTAAAAGGTATCTGATGCATTGTAAAGATCGAAAGGCATCCGACGTGAAAGTTCCATAATGACAAGTGAAAGAGGACTTCTCTTGGTCTTGTGTCTCGATAGAAATATGGTTGTATATGGAATACTTGTCGACAAAACATAAATGAAAGCATCCAATGAGCCTCTGATGAATCTGATTGATAAAGGGGAGCAGAAAATGGTCGTTCAAAGTGGCAACATTCAAACATCGATAATCAATGTGCACTCTCCACCCAGTTACCAACCTAACAAAAATTAACTCACTACTAAAATTAGGTGTGACTGTTATCCCCCCTTTCTTATGAACCACCTGGGTTGGACTAACTCAACTAGAGTTAGAGATAGCATGAAATATACCTTTATATACAAGTTTTACTACCTATGTCATGATGGGATTGAGACATCGTTGAGGTTGCACTATTAGTTTGGCTCCTTCTTCTAGTTGGATCTTGTGTTGGCAGAAACTAGATGAGATATCCTTTATGTCTGCAATAGACTATCCAAAAGCTGCCCGGTGGATTTTCAAAACCATTAGTAGCTAGTCCTCTTCCCGAATGCCCAATGAAGCTGAGATGATGACCAAAATATTCTCTTCTACTTACAAGAAAATATACTTCAAGTATGGTGGCAACAACTTCAACTCAAGATCTGGAGGACTAAATGGAGATGGAATCAATGGTGGTGGAGGTGGTCCTAAGTCCTCATAGTACCTGGTGTAGTAACACAAAAATGATTTGAGAAACAAGACACACTCTTCAAAGGAATGACATCTAGTGTATTCGTCCATCAAATTCATGAGGCCTTCCTCGAAAGGAAACTGTGGATATGATTGAGCAAGAGTGGAAGAAGCTGCCTCATCAATTGTTGTTGCACAATATTCGTCCTCTTCATTATCAGGATATCAAACTGCCTTGGCCAATGAAATCTCTTTGGTATTTTTGGGAAGTCTACTATGAGTGCACCCTTGTGAACATATGTCATCACATGAGCCATATCTACAAATGGCTTCCCTAGAAATAAAGACACCTTTCCTTAGACCTCCTGTAGCATGTAATAATGTGCATTCTCCTTGGTCGTTTGTGCAAACTTGGGCATCTTCATTTCAAAGCGGTCTTCTTTGATTCCCAAAGTGTTATAACCTCATTTTCCAAAACATGTAATGAGATTTGAAAATATCTTTTAAATGTCTAAATAAGATCAATGTTTTATGACATGGTTTGATTTGAATGAATTTCATGCATGCTTTCTTGATGGGCCTTAGTGGCCATTAAGCCCAATTGAAAGAAAAATAAAAAGAAATGAAAAAGGAATTCCATTTAATAAAAGAATACAAGGGGATAATGGAATATATAAGAAAATGATTAAAGGATGATTAAAAGGATAAAATACTTTTTCCCAAATAGGATTTTCCAGTTATTAATGTTCCTTGGGGCTCAAGGAACCCAGGGCAATAATATAATAACAAAAGAAAAAGAAAAAGTATGGAAAATACAATTAAATAAGGAATAACTTGAAACTGAAGAGAAGGGCTTGTTTCCTTTGGATAATGACTCCAATTTTTTCACAAGGAAGGATAAAGGCATGAATGAGCTTTCCTCAAAATTTGAAATAAAACGGAGTTAAGAATGGGGAGTTATCAAATTTTCAAGTTGTCATCAAAATAGGATTTTCCTTGTATAATTGGGAACTCTTTATCCTTTTTGGTTTGAGAGAGGAGGATAGGGGCCGTTGGATCTTAATCCAACTGATCGAGCTCATCGTCCAGAGTCCCAAAGGGACGCAGACAGTAGCACAGTTACAGGGGGAACTTTCCCCATCATTTTCTCACGATCAAGTGCTTGTGCACTCATAGAAAGGGTCCCATCGAGTTCGGGATAAGGAAACGAATCTTCCAGACCCTAGTTTGATGACCTTCCATCGTGTCCTTGCAAAACGCCCAATTGAGATGTGAACCAAGATGGAAGCAGGGTTGGGGGAACCCTAGAAAGACCTCCACACCCTATAAATAGGTTCCCTATTGGTTCCTTGCTCCTTCACGATCTCAATCGGCTACTTTCTAAGCCCTAACACCCGCTCCCTCTCTCAATTGCTCGCGCTCAGGAGAGGTCGCTGCCGCGGCGCTACCGCATTCTGAAAGACAAAGAAAAGAGGACGATGATGCACAACCTTCGTTCGATCAGAGTGCAGCGTGATCCTGGCTTGGATCTAACGACATAGGAGCGGCTGGTTAAATTGAATCGTTCGCGACGCTGAGCGTTTGATCGCGATCCAGCGATTGAGGGCAAGCAACGGGGCACACCACTTGGTTAGTAGGGGTGTTTGACACGAAGCGTCCTATTAGAAGGCGATCCATTGACACAGCAATCCGACGATCTAGAAAAATCTGGTAAATCTCTCTTTCTGCCAAATAATAAAAAAAAATTGCTTTTCCTTGCTAAAATCATAGAAATAGCTAGGAAACTCGTATAAAAGAACTTTATATATGAAATTTGGGTAGAAAAATGTAAGGAATCTGATAAAAACGATTGTATAACCTGATTCCAGTTCATTTTGCAAAAGTACTTTAATTTTCTAGTAAAATGCATTTCAAGTTAATTTGAAACCCTAATTGCATATAAAAGATGTTTCTTTGCAACTTAATGGGTTAAGTTGAGGTTTATAAACCTGTTAATTAATAATATGAAGATTTCATCCGTTTTGAATACAAATTTGGCTAAATTAGGGTTTATGACTATGAATAAAAGATAATGTACATGAAAACCCTAATTTAGGGTAAAAGAAGAAGGGGACCATGTTATTTTGATAAATTGCTAAATAATGATCCTAAAACTGTTAGGGATATTAAAAGGAGAGAATTTAAAGGTTTTGGGTATATTTGATGGATTAGGGTTCATAATATCTAAGAAGGAAAGCAAAACCCTAATTTTCAAGAAAACCCTAAATTGGATAGAAACCCTAAGGGACATGATGAAATTGGTTAAATATTAATAAAAGTAAACTTGTACTTTTATTTTAGGGTTTTCTGTGCACATTGTTTGATTGCTTGGACATTCTCTCTCTTCATATTTAGTTCTGTAACCAAGTCTGCAATAAGAGGTATGTGGTTACACTTATTACTATATCAATTAGTTTTCCGAGGATTTTATCGACGTTTCCCTCAATGATTGAAATAACTGTTGGATGTTTCAATTCATGCAACTATAAAGTGACTATGACTATCACTATGGGTATACATGCATAACTTGTTAGATCCGAGTCCACCCTTATGGCTATGCAAAGGCTGAGGATAACCTAGAGAAAGGTCTAGGGTATCATGAGTTAGAAAGTGGGCTACCCACGTGTAGTGCCATGAGACTCTTAGCATACCATGAGTTAAGGAGTGGGCTACCTACGGGTAGTGCCATGTGACTCCGCCCTAGAAATTGATTCACTTGATAGGTGAAGTCATGAGGGGTATAAAGGGAATATGGGAAACATGGATTGCGTTGTTATACTTAAAATGTAACATTGATTGTTAAATGATAATTGAATGCCATACATTGTTATAGATAATTGCATGATTAGTGATTTCTCCCACATACCAGCTTTGGCTGACCGACGTTTTGTTTGTCGGCGTTTTAGGTACATACAAAAAGGACAAATAGTAAACTGTCATTTGAGAAATACACAAATTAAATCCAAAGGAGGATTAGTTAGTTAGTCCCAGTTCTGGATAGAGTTTTAGAATTCCAAAGTTTTCACAGGTATGCAAAAATTTTATTTATTACAGCCTTTTAGTTTAGTCTAAGTAGAATTTATTAATTGTTATCAATTAATTGCTGAACCTTGATCCGAAAATTATGTGTGCGGCTCCGACCTCTCGGTCTCCCTTAATTATGGGTTATCGGGAGGTGGGGTTGTAACATTTGGTATCAGAGCTAAGGTTCTCCACTTAATTGTTAATAATTATTAAATTTTACAAACTCCGTAGAACCCAAGGGAGTTATTAGAGGATTTTCCGAAAGACTGAGGTGTCTAGAAAAGGATCACTTCCGGGGGCTGCAAAAATTTTCCTCCACACCGCTATTCGGAATACGAGGACTCCTAGAATGTGTGACTTCCTGGCCGATGTCCTAGGATTTGAATCAAAATAAGACACCTTTAGGACTTTCTCATCTTACTCATCCCTTCTCATCACAAATTCTATTAAGGACTTTAAGAGTTAGGGATTTCTCTCTCTTCCCCACCCTCATGTGGTATGGGCAAAAAAGTTAAGGATTAAGGAATTCTCCATCAATTTAATAAAAGATACGTAATGAGACGTCACTAACATAAGTATAATTAGTTTAATGGTAGACTAAAGGTCTGTTTGTTATGCTTATGTAGATGGCTTATACAAAGACAGTTGCTATCCCTGAGGGTACTGGGAACCCAACCAGGAGTGTTTGGCCTCCCCGCAAAGGAAAGGGGTCTTCAGAGAAAAGGAAGAAGAATCATGATGGTGAATCCTATATGAAGAGAAAGAGGACTGAAGAGACCACTCATGAGGTCCCAAACCCTGATCTGATACCCTTCGACAACCTTGATCAAGAGCAGGACCAAGGGTATGAAGAGCAACATGTGTACGAGGAAGTAGACCAGATGGAGGAGGACCAAGCTGGAGGTCCAGAACCAACTATGATGATCCACACCTCTGAGGCCTTGTGGATAGAGAAGCAAAAGAAGCTGACTGAGGCCATTAATGCCTTGGCCCTCCGAGACCTACCCAGAGCTGAGAGTGGGGAGCCGCATCTAGTTCGTCCTCGACTAGGAGCCACCATCATGGACTTCGTCAAGTTGAATATCGAGAAGTTCTGGGGAGAGGACAGAACAGAGGTAGTCGACAAAGTGGAAGCTTGGTTGTTTGCAGTCAAGAATGGCTTTCACATGCTGGAAGTTCAGCCGAGTAAGAAGGTCCTCTTTGCTGCTCATCTCCTGGAAGGAGCAGCCAAGATATGGTGGGAGACCCATATTAATGGCTGGGATTTGACAGAGGAACCCATGGCCTGGGCTGACTTCCAGACCATCTTCACTGCCAGATTCCTCCCCGTCGCAACAAAGAAAGAGAAAGAAAGAGAGTTCACTAGCATGACTCAAGGAAGCTCTTCAGTGGCGGACTTTGGTCGTAGGTTCTGCCTCCTGGAATGTTTTGGACATATGATGGATGAAGAGAGAAGGGTGGACCACTTCGTGGAACGTCTTCACCCTGCCATCAAGCCCCATGTGATGGCAAGTAAACCCAAAACTTTTGCCGAAGCCTACAACACTGCTTTAGACATGGAGAGGACTGTGATGCCTGCCTAGTTTCCACCCAAGGGGTATTTGGGTTTCACTGAAGGGGCCCAAGGCCCGAGAAACAACCACAAGAAGGGCCCGGGACATCATCAAGCTAAAGGAAAACATGGAGGAAAAGGGAAACCCCGTCAAGAGAACAACCGACCTCCTTGCCGCACCTGTGGAAAGGGGCACGCAGGTGAATGCCGCTATAAGAAGAAGACATGCTTTCGATGCCACCAAGAAGGACATCTGCAATTCATTTGTCCTATGCAAGATCCCAGGGGACCAGGATAGGTGGCAGCTCCACCAGTAGCCGCTCCGCCAGTAGCAGCCCCACCCATAGTTGTAGCCCCACCTGCTGGAGAAAGAAGACAAGCACGGGTGTATGCCATTGATAATGAGGAAGCTCAAGCAAATGCCAATCGGTTGATCGAGAGTAATAACCCTTAGAGTTTACTTTTATATCTTAAAGTTAAGCATGTAATGGTCTAATGCATGGTGAACAATAATGTAGGCATGCTTGAAGTCATGGGACATAATGTAAAAGCTTTGTTTGACTCTGGATCTACTAATACTTTCATTTCGAGAATCTTACAACTATGCTTTGTTTGGATATCAAGGATCTAGGATATGTCTTAGATGTTACAACCCCGAGTGGTCGAATCTTTTCTTCCCTTTTGAAAACCCCGGTGATACCTGTGAAATATCGAGATCATGAGTTTCCTACAGATTTCATCCTTCTTGACATGAATGATTTTGATGTAATCATTGGCATGGATTGGCTTTATACCTATAGGGCCAACATTGACTGTAGGGAGAAGAAAGTGATCATTAAGAGACCAGGTCACCCACCTTTTATCATTAGGGGTAGGAAGGATGCCGCCACTAGCCTATATGTGTCAGCCTTGAAGGCAGAACAGATGATGAGTAAAGGGTGTCAAGCTTTCCTAGCAGTAGTCACCAAGCTGGAACCCAAAGTGCAACCCTTAGAAGAAATAGAGGTAGTTAGGGGATATGCAGATGTTTTCCCAGATGAACTACCTGGAATTCCTCCCTAAAGAGAGGTAGATTTCTCCATAGAGCTAGCCCCTGGTACAAACCCTATTTCCCGACCACCCTATAGGATGGCCCCTGCTGAGTTGCTGGAGCTAAAGAAGCAATTGCAGGAATTGTTGGATAAGGGTTTTATCCACCCTAGCACATCACCATGGGGAGTGCCGGTTCTTTTTGTAAAGAAAAAGGATGGTTCGCTCCGAATGTGCATAGACTACCAGATGATCAACCATGCTACCATTAAGAACAAATACCCTTTACCCCGGATAGATGACTTGTTTGACCAGTTGAAGTCGGCTTGAGTCTTTTCAAAGATCGACTTAAGGTCAGGTTACCACCAGTTCAGGGTTAAGAGTGAGGACATCCCAAAAACAGCTTTTAGAACCCGGTATGGCCACTATGAGTTTGTGGTTATGCCTTTTGGGTTGTCCAATGCACCCAGTGTGTTCATGAACCTTATGAATAGTGTGTTCCAACCCTTCCTTGACTCTTTTGTCATAGTGTTCATAGATGACATACTAGTTTATTCATATGACTTAGAACAACACCGAGACCACCTAAGTAAAGTCCTTGATATCTTGAGAAAGTCGAAGTTCTATGGGAAATTCTCTAAATGTGAGTTTTGGATAGACCGAGTCATGTTCCTTGGACACATTATCTCAGGAGGAACGATCATCGTAGATCCAGCTAAAGTGTCGGCGGTTCGAGACTGGCCAGCACCAAAGAACCCCTCTGAGATACGAAGCTTCTTGGGGTTAGAAGGATATTATCGGTGCTTCATCGCGGATTTCTCAAAGACCGCCTTGCCTCTGACTATGTTGACTCGGAAAAATGTGAAGTTTGTGTGGTCTGATGTTTGTGAGGCTCGTTTCCAGGAGCTGAAAGAGAAGTTGACCACTACACCAGTTTTGACTCTACCATCAGGCAATGAGGGTTTTATGATTTTCATCGATGCATCCAAGATGGGACTAGGCTGTGTGTTGGAACATAATCGACATGTGGTTGCATATGCCTCCCGACAACTCAAGCCTAACGAGGTGAATTACCCAACCCATGACATAGAGTTAGCTGCTATCATCCATGCCTTGAAGATTTGGTGGCATTATTTGTATGGTGCCACCTTTGAAATCTTCACCGACCATAAGAGCCTGAAGTATCTTCTGACGCAGAAAGACTTGAACCTACGACAACGACGATGGATGGAGTACATGAAGGATTACTACTTCACCATTGCCTATCATCCAGGGAAGGCAAATGTCGTAGCCGATGCTTTGAGTCGGAAACAGCTGAGGTGTGCAACTGTGTTGTCTAGACAGTGGAAGAGCTTAGAAGATCTGGTGGAGTGGTCACCTCAACCGTTGGATGATCGAGTTCTATTGGCCAATATCCAGATACAGTCTGAGTTATTGAGTGAGATTGTTGCAGCACAGTTGGCCAGTGGAGGACTTGACAAGATGAAAGGCTTGATGCAGAAGCCTCAGACCCATCTTTCGTTGGGAATAGATGGAGGAATCTGATTTGAGAATCACATATGGGTTCCTGAAGATTCACCGTTGAAGGAACGTATCCTACAAGAGGCTCATGGTTCTAAGTACACGGTACACCCAGGAACTACTAAAATGTTTAAGGACATGCAGAGGTTTTTCTGGTGGCCAGGAATGAAGAGAGACATTGCAGCTTATGTAGCCAGTTGTCTTACGTGCCAAATGGTGAAGGTTGAACACCAACGACCCGACGAGCTTTTACAGTCTATAGAGATTCCAGGATGGAAATGGGAGCAGATCACCATGGATTTTATGGTGGGTCTACCTCGGACCAAGAAGGGTCATGATGTGATATGGGTTGTGGTAGATCGCCTTTCCAAGTCAGGACACTTCCTCACCCTAAAAACCACTGCCAAAGTGTCAGACTTAGCTGAGATGTACATCAGAGAGATAGTGCATTTACATGGCGTACCCGGTTCCATCATCTCAGACAGAGACCCAAAGTTTACTTCCAAATTGTCGAAGCAGGTTCAAGAGGAACTAGGAACAAGGTTGAAGTTCAGTACCTCTTATCATCCCCAGACAGATGGACAGTTGGAAAGGACGATTCAGACCTTAGAGGATCTGTTGTGAGCTTGTGTGCTCGATTGGGGTGGATCATGGGAGCAGTACTTACCTTTAGCTGAGTTTGCTTACAACAATAGTTACCAAGCCAGTATCGGGATGCCTCCATATGAAGCTCTATATGGGAGACCGTGTCGGTCACCACTTCACTGGGATGATGTTGGTGAAAGGACCTTATTGAGGTCAGATGAACTCCAAGTGTATGCTGATAAAGTCGCTTTGATCAAGCAAAGGCTAAAGAGAGCCCAGGACCGACAGAAGTCGTATGTTGATGCGAAGCGGACTGATGTGCATTTTTCTATGGGAGAACATGTTTTTCTGAAAATCCGACCGCTCCGAGCTATAACTAAGAATAGAGGAAAGTTGAGTCCCTGATACGTGGGTCCGTTTGAATGTTAGAACGGATTGGTGAGGCCGCATATCGTTTGGCGTTACCTCCTCAATATAGTATGATGCATGATGTGTTTCACATATCCAATCTGAAGCGATATGTGCAAGATCCAAGTCATGTGCTGAGCATTGAACCTATTGAGCTTCAAGGAAAGCTGTCTTATCCTGAGTTGCCTTTGCGGATTCTAGATACCAAGGTAAAAGAGCTCAGAAATAAGAATATTGAGATGGTAAAGGTTCTTTGCAAGCACCATGGAGAGGATGAGGCCACATGGGAGCTGAAGACGGACATGGAGATGGCATATCCTGTTTTGTTTTCTTGATTGTTGAATATTGAGGGCAAAATTCCTATAAGGAGGAGAGGATGTGATAACCTCATTTTCCAAAACATGTAATGAGATTTGAAAATCTCTTTTAAATGTCTATATATGATCAATGTTTTATTCCATGGTTTGATTTGAATGAATTTCATGCATGCTTTCTTGATGGGTCTTAGTGGCCATTAAGCCCAATTGAAAGAAAAATAAAAAGAAATGAAAAAGGAATTCCATTTAATAAAAGAATACAAGGGGATAATGGAATATATAAGAAAATGATTAAAGTATGATTAAAAGGCAAAAAGACTTTTTCCCAAATAGGATTTTCAAGTTATTAATGTTCCTTCGGGCTCAAGGAACCCAGGGCAATAATATAATAACAAAAGAAAAAGAAAAAGTATGGAAAATACAATTAAATAGGAATAACTTGAAACTGAAGAAAAGGGCTTATTTCCTTTGGATAATGACTCCAATTTTTGCACAAGGAAGGACAAAGGCATGAACAAGCTTTCCTCAAAATTTGAAATAAAACGGAGTTAAGAATTGGGAGTTATCGAATTTTCAAGTTATCATCAAAATAGGATTTTCCTTGTATAATTGGGAACTCTTTTTCCTTTTTGGTTTGAGCGAGGAGGATAGGGGTTGTTGGATCTTAATCAAACCGATCGGGCTCATCGTCCAGAGTCAAAAAGGGACGCAGACTGTAGCACAGTTACATGGGGGAACTTTCCCCATCGTTTTCTCACGATCAAGTGCGTGTGCACTCATAGAAAGGGTCCCATCAAGTTCGGGATAAGGAAACGAATCTTCCAGACCCTAGTTTGATGACCTTACATCGTGTCCTTGCAAAACACCCAATTTGGCTGTGAACCAAGATGGCAGTAGGATTGGGGGAACCCTAGAAAGATCTCCACACCCTATATATAGGGTCCCTATTGGTTCCTTGCTCCTTCACGATCTCAATCGACTACTTTCTAAGCCCTAACACCCGCTCCCTCTCTCGATTGCTCACGCTCAGGAGAGGTCGCCGCCGCGGTTCCGCCGCATTCTGAAAGACAAAGAAAAGAGGACGACGATGCACAGCCTTCATTCGATCAGAGTGCAGCATGATCCTGGCTTGGATCTAACAGCGTAGGAGCGGCTGGTTAAATTGAATCGCTCGCGACGCTGAGCGTTTGATCGCGATCCAGCGATTGAGGGCAAGCAGCGGGGCGCACCACTTGGTTAGTGGAGGCGTTTGATGCGGAGCATCCAATTCAAATGCGATCCATTGGTGCACCAATCCGACGATCTAGAAAAATCCGGTAAATCTCTCTTTTTGCCAAATAATCAAGAAAATTTGCTTTTCCTTGCTAAAATCATAGAAACAGCTAGGAAACTCATATAAAAGAACTTTATATACGAAAGTTGGGTAGAAAAATGTAAGGAATCTGATAAAAATTATTGTATAACCTGATTCTAGTTCGTTTTGCAAAAGTACTTTAATTTGCTAGTAAAATGCATTTCAAGTTAATTGGAAACCCTAATTGCATATAAAAGATGTTTCTTTGCAACTTAATGGGTTAAGTTGAGGTTTATAAACCTGTTAATTAATAATATGAAGATTTCATCCATTTTGAATACAAATATGGCTAAATTAGGGTTTATGACTATGAATAAAAGATAATGTACATGAAAACCCTAATTTAGGGTAAAAGAATAAGGGGACCATGTTATTTTGATAAATTGCTAAATAATGATCCTAAACCTGTTAGGGATATTAAAAGGAGAGAATTTAAAGGTTTTGGGTATATTTGATGGATTAGGGTTCATAATATCTAAGAAGGAAAGCAAAACCCTAATTTTCAAGAAAACCCTAAAATTGGATAGAAACCCAAAGGGACATGATGAAATTGGTTAAATATTAATAAAAGTAAACTTGTACTTTTATTTTAGGGTTTTCTGTGCACATTGTTTGATTGCTTGGACATTCTCTCTCTTCATATTTAATTCTATAACCAAGTCTGCAATAAGAGGTATGTGGTTACGCTTATGACTATATCGATTAGTTTTCCGAGGATTTTATCGACGTTTCCCTCAACGATTGAAATAACTGTTGTATGTTTCAATTCATGCAACTATAAAGTGACTATGACTATCACTATGGGTATACATGTATAACTTGTTAGATCCGAGTCCACCCTTATGGCTATGCAAAGGCTAAGGATAACCTAGAGAAAGGTCTAGGGTATCATGAGTTAGAAACTGGGCTACGCACGTGTAGTGCCATGAGACTCTTAGCATATCATGAGTTAAGGAGTGGGCTGCCTACGGGTAGTGCCATGTGACTCTGCCCTAGAAATTGATTCACTTGATAGATGAAGTCATGAGGGGTATAAAGGGAATATGGGACACATGGATCGCGTTATTATACTTAAAATGTAACATTGTTTGTTAAATGATAATTGAATGCCATACATTGTTATAGATAATTGCATGATTAGTGATTTCCCCCACATACCAGCTTTGGCTGACCGACGTTTTGTTTGTCGGCGTTTTAGGTACATACAAAAAGGACAAACAGTAAACTGTCATTTGAGAAATACACGAATTAAATCCAAAGGAGGATTAGTTAGTTAGTCCCAGTTCTGGATAGAGTTTTAGAATTCCAAAGTTTCACAAGTATGCAAATTTTTTATTTATTATAGCCTTTTATTTTAGTCTAAGTAGAATTTATTAATTGTTATCAATTAATTGCTAAACCTTGATCCGGAAATTATGTGTGCGGCTCCGACCTCTCGGTCTCCCTTAATTGTGGGTTATCGGGAGGTGGGGTCGTAACACAATGTCAATTTTCCTTTTCCAACTCTACGATCATATATGTTGTGGCTAGCAATGGCCTCCATAGTAGTAGTTCATTGTCATGATCATCCTGCATCTCCATTATCACAAAATTTTCTCAAAATAAAATTTTTCCACCTTGACAAGAACATCCTCACATATACCATATGGCCTAACCATTGAGTCATCCTCTAGCGGTATGGTCATATTGCTCCTTCTGGATTCCTTGAGGCCCAACTTTTTGAAGGTAGTCCTGAGTCGCATAAAGCTTCCCCAAACCTTGTCTTCCCAATGTAACATGATATGTTGAAGCAGCTCAGATCTTGTTTCTTTGATGGCAATGTTCCCAAAATGAAAGCACTAACCTGCTCCTTCAATACCACTACATTTGCGTCAGCTATACTCTTCTTCTTATTGATTATGTTCTTCAGAAATTTTCTATAGGAAGGAATCTATTCAATTGCATAGATGAGTGAAATTTTGACATGAATCTTCCTAAAACTATCTAGAAACTTCTAAAATTGTCAGTCAATTTTCTTTGATTTCAAGCTATCCAGGAAGGGAACTAGCATCACCAACTTTTTCTGGTGAGGTGGAACATATGCCTCCTTCCTTATCTCCTTTGGTTTCTCAATTTCTTCTTCAACTTCTTTGTCCTGGGTAGTAGTATATGACTCAACTAGATCAGTAGTCATCGTTGATCCTGTGTCATCAACATTGTCCTTTACCTCTAGAACTATCCTCTATTCATTCAACAATTTCCTCCCACTACATAACAACACTGCCTACACCTATTGGTTGTAGGCTGGTATATTGGTATTTCCTGGGAATCCTTGTTGTCCTGGCTTCTTTAAGGATGCCACCTCTATTGAAATCTAAGGAATCTGAGTCTCTATATTGTGAATCTGCACTCCTTGATTATGTAGTTCCCTCTGTGTCTGGCCAATGATCACCTCATTTTGACTGGCCAACTTACCTAGCATGTCTTCAATGCAGTCCATCTTATTGGCCCCCCTGCCCTATTGGTATTTCTATTATGCACCAACCTACTATGGCTTGGCTTGCTGTTCTTGGGATGGGTCCTGCTGGAAATTATTGGGATCTTTGCAAGAAAACTTTGGATCCTTTTAGCAAGAGTAATCATTGCCCTATAGTTCTATTGTCGCACAAACATGCATTATTCTTCCTCTCCTCTAGAGGGAATTCCATCCTTCTGACGTAATTTTTTGTCTATGAGGTCAAGCTTCTCATTCAATGTTGTGATGACTTTTGATTCTCCATCACTTTTAATGGTTGTTGGACACTCTCTTTCTTCTCCCCAAGATTGGTTCTTAGTCATATTCTTCAGAATCTCGTGGCACATAGATGGCTTGTTGTTGAGAAGGAAACATGTTCTTACACTGTCGAGTGTGTTCCTCTCTCCTTGATGCAACCATAGTAAAAATCTTTCCTGCTCATATAGATCGATCCCATAATGAGGGACCTTCCTCAGCATGTTCTAAAACCTCTTCCATGCTTTAGAGTATGATTCTTCTGCCTATTGCTTGAAGTTGTAGATTTTTCGAACCAACTCATTCATCTTCTGTGGTGGGAAATAATGCTCAAAGAACACATATATCATCCCCTCCCATGTTTCTATTGATTCAGGCAGGAGGTTAAGGACTTAAGACTTTGCATTGTCTACCACAAAGATGGGAACAATTTCAAATAGATGACTGTCACTGGAACTCTGTCGATCTTCACCATGTCACAACTCTACACAAAATTGTTGATATGCGTCATTGGGTACTCAATATTGTGGACATGAAATGCCTGTGACTTCACTAGTGCCACCAAGCCTGGATCTATCTTGTAGCTTCCCACATTTATAGCCTTCCTTTTAATCATCCCCAGTTGCATTGTTGTAGATGATGCCTTGATCTTCTCCCAGATGGTCTTCTCTTCCTCTTTTGCATCTCCCATCTCTGCTTGATTTGGTTGTTCAATTAGAGGTATTAGAGTCTCAGGTGATGACGTCTCAGGTGGTGGAGTCTGAATCAACCTTGGTGTAGAGTTATTGTACTCCCATGTTCTGCGTAAGAAATCCTCCTAAAATGCGCTCTATGGTGATGAGGCTCTGTAATTAGTGTTTCATGTTTACAAAATGCACTAGTACCTGAAATTGTTGAAAACAATGTGAGAACAAATATTAATGATCGAATAAACAATATTTGATATTCAGCTTAAAGAGAATAAAAAGAAAATAAAGGTTGTGGCCTAGACTAGCCAATCACAACATTCGTAGTGCTGGAGTTGTCATTTCTCTGACAACGATGCTAAGAACTTGATACACAAAAACCACACGTTAAATGCAAGTATATGGACCCAAAGAGGCCTGGATGTCAAACTCAAGGGAACACTCTCTTGATATTACTACTAACTATGATGTGATCAAATAAGCTGATGAAAACTTTGAGTGAAGGTTTATTTATCTAAGATGCATAAAATATATCTAAGATTAATAGTTTTTGATCTCAAGTGGAGTGAATTCCTTGGGATTATGGTTTTGTCACACCTCACATTGTAATTATCATTATTTTATTAATATTCATCTCTCCTAACCCAAGACAAAGAGACATGTAGCAAGAATTACCCACTCTCGTAGGCATAATTATTGATACCTCTGGGTTATTCTCTTCACATTCGTAAGCCCTTTATCAAGGTGTGATATAAAACATATAAATCACAAGTTTTCCAACTCTTAGTCCCTATTTTGAAGAAATTTACAGTCTAAGCAACTACCCAAGTGATCAAGCATAGATAATTCATGGTGTTCTCATAGATTTATGCCCAATAATTAAGAAAAACATGTATATGAAATAATAATGATCAATTATAATGCCAAACTAAGCTACTCTCAGGTCTGAGGAACAAGGGGACTACCCCCACATGATTCCCATTGCCAAGGCATAAGAGAGAAGAAGAAAAATATAGAGAACATTAGACAACTAAAAGAACCCCTGAAGAAGATGGTCCAGATCATTCCCTCATGCAAATGTGGCGATTTGCAAACCTTGGTTGTAGATCCGTCCACCGGAGGTGACTGAATATTCTCAAATGTGGTTTCTTCTCCGCTTTCTCCTCTCCTTGCTCACAACCGTCGAACAATGGAATAGAATGAGATACCTAGGTTTGGATGAAATCCTACCTAATCGAGTGTCATTAATTGCCAACCGTCAGATTAAAAATGATTTTTAGATCTACTTGATCCTGTTGTGTCGGTACTACCGACTGGGTTTTAGTACTAATGACGCCTTTGATAATTGTAGTCTCATGTGTATTTTTAGTACTACCAAGTTGGTGTCGGTAGTACTAAGATTTCTCAAGATTTTATGAGTCCTTGCTGTGAAGTTGTCAGTAGTATCGACTTCTTTGGTTGGTACTATCGAGTTGTCTTAATTTCACTTGTTCCTTTTCTGATCATGTGTCGATACCGTCAATCGGTAGGTCGGTAGTACCGAGTTGTGTAGTTTCTTATAGGTTCACCTACAATTCCACATAAATAAACATAAGCTCTCAAATAATAATGAATCTATTTCGAACATTAAAAATATATCTATTGGATGCAATTAAGTGTCACATGCTAATAATGATAACTAAAGCAGAATAATGTGAAAATAAACAATAAATGCACAAAAAATCCATAATAAGCAACCTATGAAAATGACAATTGTTCAACGCATTAAACTCCCCTAAGCTTAAATGTTGCTCATCCTCGAGCAACACACCCTCAGATCTATTTGAGACATGTCAGTAAAAAGACATAAAATATGAATTTTCTTTCTCATCTATCCCCACCTACAGGTCCCAAACTGGTCTTTATTGACCATTGAATAATCAATTACTCTCAAGCGACCAATAATATCCATACAAGATGTCCACCCTTAGATCAAGGAGACATAATCAGTAGAGTAGTTAATATCATAGTCAATTAGTCATTCACTTGGTGCATCATGTGATTCCCTATCTACATTGCTCTTTCCTAACTACCAACTAATTAGAAGCAATTCTCCATATAAGAATGAATGAGGAGATCAATCATATATATGGCCTACCAATAAGAGCAATGGATGGAATGATATAGGCGAATATAATGAGAATTGCATGAATCTTAATGCCTACTATTATGGGTGGAATGATGCAAGTATTAAAAATGTCAACAAATGAATGAGGGTGAAGTAAAGAAGAAAATGCATCATGTTAATGTTTTCATTTCTTTTGTAAGTAAAATTCCAACCCTAGTTTAGGGATCCTTTCTCTCTCTTTATTTCATAACATAAAAAAATCATTTTTTTCATTGGCCCACTATTTTAGCATCGTAGAAAGTTATGCTTGGGCTTCACTAACCTATCACATTCATTTCTTTCTTTTCTTTGATTTTTTTTTCTAAGGTTATGGATGTGTATCCCTACACTCTAATATCCAAAGAAAACATTAACCACATGATACAAAAAATTGAATGATGAAAAATGCATGCAATCTACATGTAATTGTTATGCAACTAGATGATATGCACACAAATTGTTTATGCATATTTTTTTTCATTTTAAACTATTGAAATAAATGAGAAACTATTACCATGTCACCTATTATTCCATGCAATGAAATCAAAAGGAAATAATTCAGGGTTCTTGACATCTTAAGGTGGTGAATCAAAATGAGTGGAAAATGGATGTAATCACATAATTAAGAGACAACACCTTTCATGAACTATGATACGTCCCTCTACTACTGATATGTGTATAGGATAACGTTAGGATTTCTTTCTAAAATTTCAATTTTTGGTCTCGTTAATTGTTTGATCAACTTAGGATCAAACCCGATCTTCATCGACATTACATGAATAATACATATTTCCATTCGTAAAGTGTCCAAAAGCTGACTAACTCATACAGTTCCTCTAGGTAATGTAACACAAGAAATTTGCAAATAAGCCAAATTTTTCATTTTTTTTGTTTCACAAAGGTATGGACTTCAAAAAATTAACAATAATTACAATAGTGATGTATAACAATTGAGAAGATTTATATGACAATATATGTAACTTCTACTATAAAACCTTACTAGTGAGGGAGAATACAAATTGAATAAAATGGTCGAAGGAGTTGTAACAAAATCATTGGCAATAGTGGATAAGTATAATCAAATTTATGGGGACTAATTAGAAAGTTTGGTCCATATGCAATGCATAACTGAAAAAGTATGAGATAATTAATCAATATGTTGCATACAACATTACTACAAACTTTATATCAGTTTTATCTATCTCCATGCCATACCATCCTAATTTTGGGTTTTTCTAGCAAACAAGATCATAAATGGATTAATATATGTTATGATACTCAAAACCTTAGAGAAGGTTGAGTTACGGGTAATCGTATACTCTATAACCCTAGCTTATTTCTCTATATCATCAATGAAGTAATTAACATGTCACGATGAGTGATGGGAGTGTGGTAGTTGAAGGTGAACTTGTTATATTTATGAAGTTATGATACTAAATGTTCATGAAAAGATGATTTTATTACCAATTAGGCTTGTTACAGAGTGATTATGTAAATAACATAGAAAGTTCATTTTGATTTCTTGTAGTTGATTTAAATTTGGAATTTCTTGTGAGATGAATTGGCAAACACATTGATTACTAATTCTTGACATTTTTCAATGCCTAAAATTGGGGTTTTATTCATCCTGACCCCTAGCAGCAGGAAAAAGGACCTCAGAATGTGGTCTTCTATTCCCTCTTTCCTCTATACATTGTGTCTTGAGGAATTCGGGGCAAGTTGACCAATACAACACATTACAAGAATTTTTGGCCACAAACCTAGGTAACTTGACTGCCTCCTTGTTCTCTTTCCTCATGATATAGGCAAGGCGGATGCTAGGTTTAGAGTTCAAGATATTGGAGATACTATGCACAATGCCTAGGTATTTGGCTGGGCAACTTTTGTGGTCCAGGATAATTTTGCAGGCTGTGTGGCTATTAGACCTCTTAAAATATGGGATGGTGTCATCACATATGATGAACAACCCATGGTATATGGCTGACTCTGTTAGAAGGATATCCGTGATCCAAACTTTGCATGCTCCTACCCTCTCCCATACACCAACATGATTTCTGATGACATAGTTGCTAGCGGAAATTTTGTGTCTTTTGATAACTGAACCATCCACGTATATTTTCCTATCCATAGGCCTTGGTAGCATCCGTCCTCCTCTCAGGTTAGGGATCCTTCAGTCAAAGGTAGTCAGAAAAAAGGCGTACTGATATAAACTAATATCCCTAGTAATAGCATGTGGTGCTCGTTGTTGGTTTGATCTAATCATTGAACACATAGTCATTTCGAGCGAGCCATAACTTTTCCATCACCATGGTGACTCATAATAGTTTGTTTGTAATGGATTGAGATGTTTTAAAGTTAGTAAAGAACAAATGCGTAAAGGAGTCTTGCATTGATAGTCTGAGACTTTCAAGTACAGTCCACACATTCTTGTTGTGGGGGAAGTTCCATGCTAGATGTAGTAAATCCTCCATTATATTGTTACATCTTGGGCATAGTGATGAATTCAAATGTCCTCTCGCATGTGATACTGCATTGGTCAAGTTCATGTTGTGCAAATCTTTCCACAGATTTTTTTTGGTGTGACGTAGGGCGTTTAGCTTCCAAATATTCATCAATTTCCTTGGCATCAGATGCCTAGTGTCCTTGATCAGGTGTTTATACATGATGCTTGCAGAAAAATGACCATCAGGGGCTACTCTTAAGACCCACCCGTCCTCACCTAAAGATTGAAGGGGAGGCGACATTGAAGTTATCATCCTGATTGTGCTCTCCTGGAACCAGTAATCCAAAAGCTCAAGATCCCACCTGTCATCATGGACCATCGAACTCACTATCATGTCGTTAAGTTCATTAGGTATTGTTATTTGGTCGTTGAGCAATGGCTTGAAGGATGCCTTGACTAAGTTCTCGTGCCAGATGTTAGTGGACTCACCATTCATAATCGATTTACCATTTCACAAGGACATATCTGCAGTTCTCTTCACAATGAATTTCCACAGTCTTGAACCTATAGAATCTCCTTTACTCTTCAGGTGAGCGTATATGTCATGCATCACAGCTTGCCTTGTCACCTTCCGCTTAGAGATGTAATCCTAAATAGTGTGTGATAGCAATGCTTCATTCTGTGTATGGGCGTGTCTAATATTAAGACCACCCTCCTCTTTCACAGTGATTTGTTTCCTCCATACAATGGTACTCCTGTGCCCAGGATCACCTTTGTTATCCTAGATGAAATTACCGATTCTCTTGTCAACCTTATCGCACACTACAATAGGTAGGCATGCTATCTGCATAATGTACACATGGTCATAATTCAACATTGATCATGCCAATGTGACCCTGCCAGCAGATGATAATGTACGACTTGCCCAAGATGTGATCTTACTATCAATTATGTTGAGAAGTGAGAGGTAGATTCCCTTGTTAGCACGTGTGTGAATAATAGGCACTCCAAGATGTCAACCCAAATTTGATGTCTGAGCTGTACCCATCAACCTACTGATCCTCCGTCTCAGAGGTAATTGGATGTGTTTAGAGAAAAAGATGGATGACTTGTCAGTCAAGAGCATCTAGCCCAAGGCATCACCAAATTGCTTGACGCAAAACAACATGGTTCTGGCTTGTTTGGCTGATGCTTCACCAAACATGATGATATCATCCGCAAAATAGACATGAGATACAACTACCCCATGTCAGGTGACCTTCAGCGGAATCCAGTGACCAATGTCTTCCTCTATGGCAATAGATTGGCTAAGCCAATCTAAACATAGTACAAAGATGTTAGTGACAGTGGGTCACCTTGCCTTACCCCGTTGACGCCTTGAAGCTCGGAAGAAGGTCTCCATTACAGTCAATCACAATTCCCCCGAGGTGATGATATCATAATCAGACAGGTCAGGTTCTCTGGCAAAGGTGTGTGTTCCAGTGTATCACAAATAAAACTCCATTCCATCTGATTGTAACCCTTAGCCAGGTCGAGCTTGACTGCCAATGTAGGGTGTCCTCAAGTTCTTGTTCTCATAGAGTGAATGGGTTATTGTACTAATGTGATATTATCTGCAATTCTCCTTCCAGGGATGAAGTTGCTCTGTATTGGTGAGGTCCATGAATCCATATAAAGTTTGATATGCTCCACTATGATTTTAGAAGTAATTTGATGCTAGTGTTATTCAAGGCAATCAGTCGCAGTTGGTGGCACATTTTTGGTGTGCCTGATTTTGGAATAAGCACCAACGTCGAAGAAGCCATTGAAAATAGAATGTCACTGCCTGCGAAACATTTCAAAATCATTAGACATAAAGAGGGTCCAATGACCTCCCAGTGCTTTTGGAGGAACCCCACATCGATTCCATCTGGGCCAGGCACCTTTAAAGGATTCATCTTGTACAGTGTGGAGTAGATCTCCTCCACCTCTAGGGTAGCGACATACTTCAGAACCTGTTCAGCTGATAGGGTCGAAAGACACTCCCATAAGCACAGGCCAAGCCACCAAAATCCCTGTCGTCAGTCGAGAAAAGGCCTTGAAAGTTCTATAGGAACAACTCTTTAAGCTCAGTTTTGTCTTCTATCTAGCTAGGTTCCATCATCCTTCTTAAGCTTCTGTATCTGGGTCCTTCTCCTCTTTGATTGTACGGTGGCCTAGAAGTACCTTGTATTATTTTACCCGAGTCTAATCCAATCAGATCTAGCCTGTTGTTGCCACTCAGCTTCCTCCTTCTGCAGGATTTCCAGGTATTTTAGTTGTAGAGTCCTCAACGTGTTATCTCGGTCCGGGTCTAGTCTATGCTCATTGGCCAATTGCAAGGATGCAATATGTTTAAGAAGTCTATCTTGATATATACGCTCCTGCATCGCCTCCAAGAATTCCCCTTGATCTTTTACTGTCGGTTCAACATCAGGGTTACCCTCCTTTTGTGTTTGTTATGCTACCTTGACCGCCTCTGCTCTGGTATGGAAATTAACTTCATTATGTCCTAAGCAACTACCTAACATACAAATAGCATGCATATTCTTGTACTCGAGATTGTATCTTTCTCCTTGTACTATTATCGCTTGCAATAGTGGCTTTTTGAAATCGAGTTTGGCAGTAATTTGAGTGAATTTTCCTTTTCTCTTCATAGCAGTGTTCGTGTCCACTCGTACTATTTCTCCGATGACATCCCTGATTTCTTCCAAGAACTGTTTTTGGTACAGGAAGATAGGCAGATTAGGAATTCTTACCCAGGCAACTAGGTACCTCAGATTGCCTACCACAGGAACAAAGTTAGGATCCCAAGGTTGCACACTAAGATACAACCCCATTAATGGCCATCGACCTGCAGTGAGAGCTTTTAAGTAACCCTCATGGCGTGTTAATTGCACGAGGAAGTGATAGTTCTCCAAGCCAATTAACTTGAAAGGACCAGAGGGGTTCCAAATCATACAAATTCTTTTCTACAGGAGCATGAAACCCACATCTCTGGCGATAGCTTAAACAATGACTGTGTAGCTCCAAGGCTTCATCATTTCGCAGTATTTTTCCTATTTGATTTCAAATGATGGGGTGTCGTCAACCACCCTTATCTCAATATCACTCTTAAGCAGCGTGAAATTGTCATCGTCGAACTCCATTAAGAGCAGTTCCAACTCATTGTGCATTCAAACTCCATCAGTTTGGTTGGACAGAACTGGAACTCATACCTAGAAAACCAACTGCAGATAGTTCCCGCTCACGTGTAAAATTTTGGAAAATGAACCGTGCCCAAATTGAGCGTGGTTCATCCGCAGGCTGAAGCATTGCCACGTTGTTTGCATGACAGCAACGCTTCCTGTGGACAAAGTCTGCTGTGCTCACCACCTTTCTTGTACCTATACAACTAGAAATGTGGCCGACGAACAGGATTTCTGGGATGATGCAATCACCACATGTAACCAGAGCTCCGAAGTATCTCCAACCAAACGAAGGAAAAGGAACGAGTTTACTTGGAGCTGCTTCCAACCAAACAATAATGGGATACTTGGATTGTACTGTTTTACATTTCGGGCATGTTTGGTTACTTGGATTTTGCTGTATTGGATTGTATTTTGGACTCAAGTTCAACAAATTTTACGTTTGGTTTGCAGGATTGGAGAATTGAGGCTAATTCCGGGATTTTCAGACATAATAGGAATCCCGCGTTTTGGTCTCCATCAAAATTCTCCCGGACGCCAAAATCCAACATGGCGAACGTCGTGGACATGAAAAAAAATAAATCCCGCACTTACAAAATCCAGCAAACCAAACATAAAATTTTATTTTGCGGGATTTTGACAATGCAGCATTTTAATAATGCGGGATGGACAAAATACATGATTTTTAAAAATCCGGCAAACCAAACGTGCCCTTCCTGTTTCCGAATTCAATAGCTGTCTTCCAACCGCTAACAACCAAACGAGCCCTAAGAGGTGCGGTTTGTGGTCTACCTGCCCCCTCATAACTTCTACTTAAGAGACTTGGACCCGTGGATTTTCACGCGGACTCTCAGCGTCAGGATGATGTGCCGAATTACTCCTGTCATTCCAGAGCGGTGGGAACTGAGGGCCTCTCCGGCCCTACTCCTCCACCTCCACAGCCGATATGCTCTTCTTCCTTGAATGGCCACCCCCTCTGCTCTGATGATCAGAATACTTTAAGGTCTAATTTGGGAGAGAAAGTTGAAAATGCAGCATTGTTGTACAGTAGCAGCTGTAATATAATTATTAGCGTGGTGATCACGAATTCCACGATTGTTCCGATATAGCAGCTAAGAGTTGCATTCGCAAAACACGTCAAATTTGGTAGGCTTTATGATCACTGCCTATCTGTCAGGACGGGGTCCTGCGCTAGTTCGGACGCACCATTTTCTGCGGCAAGTGTTATTTGATTAAAGAGCTGGATCAACCAGCGCTGCAAACTCTACATATTAAATACCTGTAGTCTGAAAAGCTGTACGCAAACGGCCCCTAAGTTGATCCCTAGTCAGCGTAGGATCTCCTCCTGTGAACCACCCGATCCACCTTGCCTCGATTCGTCTGGTGGACGAGCCCTCCTTCCATCTTCATCCCTTTGGTCACTGCCCTTCGCGTTATCGCTTCGTAACCCTACCGCCTCCATACCTCAGGTAGCGTACTGTCTTTATTGACATTGATTATTTATTTAGTTATACTTATTAGTTGAGACAAATGGTACAAACTTTCACCTTAAGGTGTATAATGATGTTTTATAGGTATTCAAGAACTTCGAGAATTTTCAGAGAGCTTTTGATATTTGTTTTATACTTTGATGTTGTTATAAGATGACCGTTTTGAGTAATTAAATCACAGGCTAAAAGATCCCTTTCATGTGCATTTTTGTAAGAATGTTAGAATGGACATTTATAAAATTGTTTATAAAGCTTCAGAATAATTGGATAATTGGAGTAGGGAGTTGTGATTTTTTGAAGATGAGAATAATTAGTTGTGTTTTGTGGAATTATTTGGTTCTCTTTTTCTCTGGGCTGATTTCATCTAGGGCATGAGATCCATCCTAAAGTCTAGCCTCCTGATGTACATAAGCACCCATCCGTTAGATGGGGATCTGGAGGATGTGCCTTTGTCTTCTATCTCTAAAAGTATCAGAGCCAATAATTATATCGATGTGGTTAGATGGTTGGAACAAAGGGTGTAGTTCTTGATATTTTAAATGAGCGGGTAGAACAACTATGTTAATAGGAGAATAAAGGCCTCTTTAAATCAATGGGGGAAGCAAAATACTTGGATTTTCATCTGTGTCTCTCCTTTCCTTCTTGGCCCACCATTATAGAATGTAGTGAGAGAAGTAGGAAGAAGGGTCCATCAATCATAGATGATCCACAATGGGAAGACTTGTATTAGTGGATGAATGAATAAACTTGGTAGGCATCTGGAATCCCTATGTTAATGCTTAGTAGATACATCACATCTCCTTGAGCAAAGAAACACAAAGGGGGTTGAGGAGTAGGTCACCAATCCTTCCCACTGCTTTCTAATGGTGGATGTAAGTTTGTGGGACCTTGATTGAGCCCTTAGAGTGGAAAGCTGAGGACTATGAAACAGAGTGAATAAACCCAAACATTTCTTCAACTACTCTAACACTTAGACCTATTCTAGGTGGCTGAGGAACTATAATACCCGATCCCTAGAAAGGAGTCATCGAATAAGGGCTAATTTACACTATGTGTCTACGAGGAGCCTCATCTCTTGATGGTAACGCCATACCTGGCGATGCAAGCTAGATGGAGGAAAGCCACACAGTGGTGCCCTACTTTCTTGAAGGAAGAAGACTGAGATATAGAAGAGAAGGTGTGCAAGTGTGGGGAAAAAAAGAAAATGGGTCCACATGCATAAGTCTAATAGGACCTCAGGTAGAGATTTTGTGATCTCTCTGACTCTTAATATGGAATTTATTTATCAAAATAAACCCTAATATTGCATAACCCACAAAAAATGCATCCAATGTCAGAATAATATGGATAATATATCAATCACTTCATAAAAAATTCCCTATAATATTTTATAACTAAGTATGGTACTTGAGACTAATAAGAGCTTGATAATTATATTAAAATAATACATGTTAATCATTAATAATTTGTGATTATAATAACATTTAAGAGAGAAAAAATCAGATAATGTATTATACCCCTAATGATACAAAAAACTCATTTGATAATAATGGTGAGACTATGTTTATTGGTTTATGTGATAAATCCTAACTAGGACTACTAAACGAATACAAAGTGTCCTATTATAAAAGAATGTTAAATACATACCAACAAAAGTTTTATAAGCCCGGTTGGAGATATAGAGCAAACATGAGAGCTCCAAAAGCAATAATTAGTAAAAAATCAAAAAATTTAATGTGAGTAACATAATACTATGGTCTAAACCATTACTACAATGATGCACCCTAAGTGAATGTTGAATGAAGGACGCATGGAATTAAGTGTTTATTATGTCCTGTTAAACCTAAAAATTGTTACAATATGGAAGAAAATCATTTGTCAAGCGGTTTGTTTATGAAGGGCCAAAATGGGAAAGGAAACCCTTATACCTATAACAAATCCATACTGAGCCCAAAGTATAACTTAGAGGAGTAAATCCATAGGCTAAAAGGCTTGTGGTATGTTTCTATAGGATTTAAATGCTCGATACCAATTTTCAACACAATTTATGGTTTTCTTGCATGTTTCAAGTAAGTAGGGATTACAATTTAAGTTCATTATTACTATGATTTATAATTTTTTATTATAAAATAACTTAGAGATTACTCTACTTCTAGACACTCATGTTTATATCATATCTAATGATGCTTTGAGTAATTAAATTTCATTCAGATTGAACTATTTTGTCAAAACATTATTTCCAGATATATGAGATTTCAGTTAGTTTCAAATACTTCGCATTTTTATATCCAGTTCAAATTTTTTCTCAATCATTTACACTCAAACTTTATATATCATACATCTAATATCAGAATTAAATTAAGACATCCTATTATATCCATAGAACAAATAGAGAATAATCTAGAAAATACATATATCAAATGTAAAATTTTGACTTAGATTACTTATATTATGAGTAGATAGATATAGATTTATATGAATACTAAGAAATTGAATTCCTAATATTTAGTTATTTCGTGACTAAGATTCAAATTCAAATAGAAACATAATTTTAGTTAAAATAGTGAATTAAGAAAATGGAACTTATCATTATATAATAAGTATTGACCAGAGAGTCTCAGGACGATTCTGAGGGTGCAATGTGCAAGACACTTTGGTTTCATAGAAGGCAAAACATCCCAAAATAGGTTGCAATGTTCCATAGAGGATACTATGAAGGTAAATATGGCGACATAGCAGGTAGTGGAAACAAAAATGTAATTACCATATCCCCTTTTAAACAATAGTTCACATCAACAACTATGTAATATGAATGATGGATTCTAGGTTATACCTAGTCCTGGAGAAAGTTCAACGACAATTACCTCATAGTAGCATGCACCTTTCTTCAAGTTGTACTTGGAGAACATTAGCAATGACCTCTTGGAAAATCATCACAGATAAAAGGTTGACTTTGTCCTCCGAGCAGAAGGCAACAACCTCCTCACCTCTATAGTAGTCCAAGAAGGAGTTGTCCCTTCTAGTCAGTGTACTAGCACTTACTTACTCTCCCAATTGTCTCTCCCTTGCTATCCCTCCATTTGACGAGCTGGATTTGCTTGGGGGTCTCTCAGTTACCACAACCAGAGAAGATAACAATTGTTAGAGATTGTTGTTGTGTCTTTGAAAGGTTCCCAGGACCCCTCTATTTATAGAAGGGCTATGGTTAGGGCTTCCAATCTGAGAGGGAGTTGAAGAGACATAATATTCATGAATTTTGTTTCTTGTGCATGACAAAGTGGTTGATTCAGAGGTGAATCGATTGGTTTGCATGTGAGCCAATCAGTTCAACCCTTGGACCAGTCATTTCAAAATGTTTCCCAATCACAATTGAATTGGAAATTAATATGTGATTAATGAATACCTTGACGTCAATACTAATCCTTGATCCAATCAAATTGATAAACCAACCAGTCGATTCACAATCTGAACAGGTCATCTCGCAGACCTTAGCCAATTGGTTCACTTGCTAAGCAGGTGATCTCATGGTGTTGATTCCCAATATTGGTTCAATTGACTTCACATATTAATTAATCAGTTCAACACTTGAACTGGTCGATTCATAGTCTAGTCAGTTAAGTTTAAAACATTGTTGCTTAAATTGAATACCTAATTCTTTAGTAATCAATTTTAATCTAAAATCCTATTTCAAGTGTATCCTATGTGTGTAACCCTATAGGTTCCAAGTTACATTGGCAGTGAATTCCCATAACTAATTTATGAGATCACAAGAAATGAACAATATCTAGAAACACATCATTGCTATCCAAATAATTTAGAAAATTGAATAACAACTTCAACCTACAATCTGTGATTGATGTTATAGTGTTTGTATAGCTCCTTTGTCACTGATATTCAGATTAAACTTGAGGTATGGAATCATCATCTTCTTTAATGTTCAATGCATGTTCCTTGAACTAAAATAGTATGCCTGAGATATATGTAAGTTCAATATCAGATATTGACACACATGAGCATGGCCATGTATTTCTTAGTCTCACTTATCAAGTGGCTAGGATATCATACTCCTGTAGGAGGGATAAATTCCATCTACATCACTCACAATCATCCCCATTTGTTACAATGCACCGAGAACCACCTTTGTGGCAACCTTTATTCAACGTCACAATGGATGATGTAAAAGTACACTGAATGACATGTGATGAGTGTAGTGATTTCAAGTCTAAAAACCACAATCACCACCAACACTATAAGAGATCATTTTGACTACCAATCATAGTTTCCATGTATCACTCGTAAGGTGGGTCTGTCCGGTACATTGTTCTATAACAAGTATGTATGTGTTTGGTTTGACATCACATATCATGACGTAATGAGATTTTTCCATCAACCAACACACATTCTAGTCTTATGTGTTATTGTTGACTATCAGCCTTCCACAATAACATACGACTAGGGACATAACAATAATGCATTTACTCTTGACATCCATATGATCTCATTGCTTAGTTCCTCAACAAAAAGACATATGTCATTGAGTAATATCATTCTTTAGACAATTATTACGTTACATCATTATCTCATAACTAAATAAAATAGAATAAATTGGAAGATTTCCTTTATTAGTAATCAAATCATTTACAAGTTCTGCCATTACAATCAATATATGATTGGCTCTCTAGACATACATACCAACAAACTCCCACTTGCACTTAGAGACAATCCCCATGAACTTAATCCCAAGTGATCTAACATGACCATCATGCTTCTTCTGTGAAAGTGCTTTTGTAAAGGGGTCATCCACATTGCTCTTGGTTGGTACTCTAAAAATCTTCACATCTCCTCTCTATATGACCTTTTGTATGAGATGAAACCACCTTTTTATATTCTTGGAACACTGATGCGATATGGGTTTCTTAGCTTGTGCAATAGCTCCATTGTTGTCACAATATAGCTCAATTGCATCATTGATGCTTGGATCCACCCCAATTTTGGAATTGAACTTCTTGATCCAAACAGCCTCCCCTGCTACATTGGGTGCAAAAATATACTCGACCTCTATTATGGAATCCACAACTATATCTTTCTTGGAACTCTTCCAGCTCACAACTCAGTTGTTGAGGCAACACACAAATCCATACTATGATTTGTTATCATCTTTGTCAATTTGGAAGCTTGCATCAGTGTAACCTTTTGCCACCAACTTTTCCTCTTCACTGTAGACAAGGAATTGATCCTAGCTATTTTCAAGTACTTAAGGACGTTCTTCAAAACAGTGCAATGAGCATCACTTAGATCAACTGATATCTTCTAATCATGATCAAGGCATATGAGACATCAAGACGAGTACATAACATTGTGTACATGATGGATCCAATTGTAGATGCATATGGAATCCTAATGATGTGTTCCTTTTCTTCACAAGAATTGGGACATTGAGCTTTAGAGATAGTAATACCATGAGAATTGGGAATGTTTCCTCTCTTTGAGTCCTCCATGTTGAACCTCTTCAACACTCTGTCAATGTATGTGCTTTGACTTAGTCCAAGAAGCCTTTTAGATCTATCTCTATAGATTTTGATTCCCACTACTACAGAACCTACCTTTAGTGTCGGTTATTTAAAGCCTTTAGTGTTGGTTTCTAAGCGACACCTATGTGGGCGACACTAAAAGCTCACCCATTAGGCGTCGGTTCCAAAACTGACGCCCAAACTCTTCGCGCGCCACCGAAAACGTGCCATCATGGGACTATAGGCGTCAGTTATTATATAAGAAACCGACGCCCAAACCCTTTGCGCCACAGAAAGGGCGCCATCTTGGGACTATAGGTGTCAGTTATTAGTTACGAAACTGACGCCCAAACCCTTCGCGCCACAGAAAGGGCACCATCTTGGGCACTATCAGTGTCGGTTATAAGTAAAAAAGTGCCACCATATATCTTCGCGCCACAGCCGTGCTAGCCAGTACGGCCGTGTTGTTAAGGGAATAGACGTCGGTTACGAGTAGGAAACCGACATTGTAACTACGTGTTGTCTGGTCAGGTGCCACGGTCGTGCTGTCCAGCACGGCCGTGGTATCCAGCACGGCCGTGGTATCCAGCACGGCCGTGGTGTCCAGAACGGCCTTGGTATCCAGCACAGCCGTGGTGTCCAGCACGGCCGTGGAATTAAGGAAATATATGTCGGTTTAGTGTAGTAAAACCGACACTATAACATTATGTGTCGGTTATTTACAAATAACCGACGCCTATTGTTTTTTTTTTCTGTCAGTCTGCAGACCTGCTGTGGCTGGTCGCAGGATGAGAAACTTGTTCAGTTCAGTTATGAACTGCAGGTTTTATGACATCCATTGATATCAGCCGACAACAGGCCGCAAACCTGTAAAATTAACAATAAAAAAGTAGCACATGCATTTAACAATGTAACCTGCAGTTCCATTTTATTTTCATACATTTATAAACATTCACACATGCTAGCAATCTGTAGTTCCATTCATTCACATTCACACATGTAGAAACATTCATATAGCAACCAACACTTTCATTCATTTTCACTCAGACACATGTAGAAACATCAAGACATGTAGAAACATTCACACATATATTATAATTCAGAAATTCATTTACAAAATATCATTGTTTAGTCATTATTCGCTATCAGGATCCCAATTATATTTTAAAGCCCCCACTATTTGTATGGTTGTTGCCCAATCTTCTCTTACTTAATTTAATTCTCCCATCGTATAGGGAGCATTAACATTTGGTAAGTCCTTTCCTGTAATGGGGTCAGCTTTAAACACCTGTAAAGAGAATGATGTATATATATAATTAATGAGCTATAAATAAGATTGATATATTTCGATCATATTATCTAATGAGACTATATAATACCTGAGCAATACACTCGATATCCAGTGCGGCATGTTTGATAATGATGTGCATATATCGCATCACATAGTATCCACATGCCCATCCGTTGTCTTGTGTAGCACACTATAAATTCAAACATACAAAATATTAAAAAATACAACTAATTAAGAATTGTTAACATAAATAATATATACATATATTGCAGTCGGGAACTTACTTTCACGTTCTTCCAAATTATTGGCTGGTTCTTTTTCGTGGGGACCTTTCCTCCAGCCTTTTTGTACTCCTCAAAACCCCTACATGTTAATGTAACACAGAACATTGCATTATCAAAATCCACAACAAGTTTGGGTCCATTGCCATTTTGCGCAATTAACTTCTTCATCATAGTGATGCCCCTTCTCTTGTCAACTTTTTGGTATTGTTGATCAAGTGCCTCAAGTGCTTCAGATGGTACTTGTGCATCATCAACCTAAAATTTGACAAACTAATTCACATTTAAAAGATATAACTATAAATGGACATATACATATAAATATATGATATATTTTTAAAACTTACATTGTGAGGTGGCGCATTGCTGTCCTCACCCTCACGATAGTCATCAACACGGTCATCAGGAGAATGGTCAGCCATCTGCAAATTCACATTCAAATTGTAAAGTAATTCACATTGTAAAGTAGTAATTCAAAGTGTAAAGCCCACATTGTAGAGTAATTCAAATTGTAAAGCTCACATTGTAAAGTAATTCAAATTGTAAAGTTCACATTGTAAAGTAATTCAAATTCTAAAGCTCACATTGTAAAGTTCAAATTCACATTCAAATTGTAAAGCTCACATTGTAAAGTAATTTAAAGTGTAAAGCTCACATTGTAAACCTCTAATATTGCGATTTTGTATCAATTAACAATCCTTCATTGTGATCTCCGCGCACATACTAGTCATCATTAGCTTCAATATTTGTTGGTGTTGGCAACCCAACTGAGAATGGACTGGATTCATCATACTTATCATAGTACTGTTCTTCATCTATAGGATCTTCAATGAACTGTCTTTTACCATGAAGAACAACCGACCATTTATCATTTACAGGATCATCGATATAAAATACTTGTTTCGCCTGTGATGCCAATATGAATGGTTCGGCCTTCTCACCAATCTTTTCAAAGTTCACTAAAGTGAAACCCAATTCATCCACTATAACTCTTTTGGTGTTATCAACCCAATTACATTTGAAGAGCAGAATTCTGAAATCTATGTAGTCAAATTCCCATATCTCTTCAATGACACCGTAATATGACATTTTAGCTTCACGTGGACTCTTATCCTTTGCACTTGCAAAAAACATAGTCGATGCTTGAAGGGTGACCCCACTGTTTTGGACGACACTCTTATCATCTTGGCGCTTTGTGTAATATGTGAATCCATTAATGCCATACCCTTCATAAGACATAACAGTCAACTTTGGTTTAAAGGCGAGGCATTTGATAGTTTCAGTAATATCATCTGGTGTTTGAGATAGTTGATGTAAGACTTTATCTTCAAACCACTTAATAAAAGTCTTGTTATGCTCTCTAGAAAGCCACATTGTATTGGCTCGAGGATATTGTCTTTTGATGAAATTGGTATGTTCCTCGATATAAACGTTCACTTCGTCCATGTTGTATAAAATATACAAATGACCTTGTTCCAACTGCTCACGGCTGATTACTTTCACACGTGATCCCAAAATTCCTTTGCCAAATAGCTCGTCAATATTCTTGTCATTATCAGGAGTGTCATTACCACTGAGAAAGTCATTGCAGAAATCCATAACCTCTCTCGCCACATAACCTTCAATAATACTCCCTTCAGGCCGATAACGGTTTCAAACATCACCTTTAAAAATGCTCATGTATCGTTCAAAGGGATACATCCAATGCAAGAAAATCGGTCCCAAGATTTTCACTTCCCTAGTCAAGTGGACAACAAGATGTACCATGATATCAAAGAACGAAGGAAGGAAATACATCTCAAGCTGACATAGGGTAACAGCCACTTCTCTTTGCAAATTATCGAGAGTCTCAGGGTCAATAACTTTGCTGCAGAGACTGTTGAAAAAGAAACAAAGTCTGGTGATTGCAAACCTTACATGCTTCAGCAATATAGATCGAATTGCCACGGGTAATATTTGTTGCATTAGAGTATGACAATCATGAGATTTAAGACCTATCAACTTTAGATCTTTCATTGATACCAATCTATGGATGTTGGATGAGTAACCATGTGGCACCTTAACATTTACCAAGCATTCACAAAAAGCTTTCTTCTCCTTTCTAGACAATGTGTAACAAGCGGGAGGTAAGTATGTTCTTTTATTACCCATTTCACGTAATTCTGTTAATTCAGACCTTATTCACATTTCACGTAGGTCCAGTCTGGATTTTATCCCATCTTTAGTCTTACCTGGTATATTTAACAGAGTACCAATGATGCTATCACAGACATTTTTCTCAACGTGCATTACATCGATACAATGTCTGACTGTCAAAGAACTCCAATAAGGAAGATCCCAAAATATTGACTTCTTCTTGAATGAAGAATTGTCACTCCGTGTAGTACATTGTGATCTCTTACCAAATTCATTGACAAAGTCTTTTACTCTTTCATAAACAACCTCCCCTGGTATAGGTTTAGGTGCACTGCGTTCCTCATTCAATCCATTGAATGCTTTGCGCTTCCTAAGATACGGATGGAATTTTGGAAGAAACCTTCGATGACCGAGATATACATTCTTACCGCCATGTTTTAGTCTTATTGAATCAGTGTTCTCTTCACATATAGGACACGCTTTAGCTCCTTTGACACTATATCCAGACAAATTCCCATATGCTGGAAAGTCATTAATAGTGCAAAACAACATAGCATGCAAACGAAATGTCTCTCTTCGTGAAGCATCATAGGTCATCACACCTTCACCCCAGAGTTTCTTTAAGTCATCAATCAGAGGTTCAAGATAAACATCGATGTCATTTCCAGGTTGTTTAGGGCCCGATATCAACAACGACATCATTACATACTTATTTTTCATACACAGCCAGGGAGGAAGATTGTATATAACAAGCATGACTGGCTAAGTGCTATGTTGGCTGCTCAATGTCCCGTATAGATTCATCCCATCTGTACAAAGCCCAAGTCTTAGATTCCTAACTTCTTCACCAAATTCAGGGTACAATAGATCAATCTTCTTCCACTGTGTGGAATCAGACGCATGTCGTAGGATCCCATCATTATTTTTCTTAACATCTGCATGCCACCTCAAATTCTTCGCATCTATCGGATTGGAAAACAAGCGTTGAAACCATGATATTATAGGTAGATACCACATCACCTTGGCAGGAGAACCAGTTTTGGACTCCCCCGAAGTCGTCAATTTATACCGTGACGCACCACATTTTGGACAATCTTTCAAATCTGCATAGTCCTTTTGAAATAATACACAATCATTCGGGCATGCATGTATCTTCTTGGCATCCATTCCCATTGGGCACAACAATTTCTTTACCTGGTATGTTGAGATTGGCAGCTCGTTTCCTTCAGGAAGCATTTCTTTCAACAAAGACAGCAATGACGTGAAGCTTTTGTTGCTCCATCTATTGTTATCTTTCAACTTATACAATCTCAACACAGCGCTAAGCTTCGTAAACTTAGTACAACTTGTGTATAATGGCATCTCAGCATCATGCACAATGTTTCTAAAAATGGGAGATGGATCGGTGTGCTCTACCCCACAACTATCCAGCATCACATCAACGATGTCTAGTGGAACTTGCTCATTCACATCTACGTCGTCGTAGGCAATTTCTTCTTCCACACAAGCACTGCTATCGACATCCACTGGTTTCGGGTTTGAAATCTCTCCATGCCAGTGCCATTCTGTATAGCCTTGTATAATCCCGTTGCACATGACATGAGTTTTGATTTCGTCACCAGTGTTGACTTTCAATTTGTTACCGCAATACCTACATGGACAGTAGAACCTATCTCCAGGTTGTTTCCTATGTTCCTCGGCAAATCTAATAAACTGGTCAAGACCAGAAATAAACTCTGGGGTGCAGCAATTGTGAATGGACATTCATGATCTATCCATTCTATGATCAAAGAGAAAACAAGTATATATTAGGACAAGATTAGGGTCTAGGGTTAACAGATTAGAGTTTTTGCATGGTTAAAACTTTAGGCCAACAAATACATGTGATGTCATTCTTATATATAATAAATGTGTACCACCTATCCCATTCTTGACCACCTAATCTCACTAGTAAGTGTATAATGTGTATTGGGTTTTCGAGAAAATTTCGGAAACATTTCCCCGCTGTTCTCCAAGTACATATGTACTTAGAGAACAAACAGGGAAATGCTACCAAAATTTTCTTAAAAACCCAATACACATTATACACTTACATCCTAAGTGAGATTAGGTGTTCAAAAACAGTCCCAAACCGGGGACTATCCAAGATTTACTCCTAATGAGTAAATCTTGGACGGGGTTCTAGGCTAATGAGTACATATCCACTACATGTATTTGCTCACTTACATTGCATCACTCACAATTAGAGCATTATTATATAATAAATCAAGAATTCAATAGTTTCAAACATGCCATAATGCCCAATCATGTTTAAATCAAACAAAATATCCTAAGTCAGATTAGGTGTTCAATAACAGTCCCAATACATGTATATTGTCATTCCAATACCTACAATCCAACTTTCATCACAATTGATGTTAGGGTTTCATCACAATTTTAGGTATCATATAGAGTATGTAGATGTTAGGGTTTCATTATGAAATAGGGATTCATGTAGATGTTAGGGTTTCATCATGCAACTCGGCCAGATGTTAGGGTTTCATCATGCAATAGGGATTTCATCATATAATTGATTTAGTCACAAACTCATAATTGATTTCATTTTAGTATATATATATATTCTTGTTCTTCCTTCTCCATCCTTACCAACAGCAACCACGGTTGTGTGGGCTGGCACAATCGTGGCAGTGTTGGCCAACCACACGGCCGTGCTGGGTAGCACGGCCGTGTGGTCGGCCGACACAGCCACGGTCGTGCCAGCCCATACAGTCATGGTTGCTGTTGGTAAGGAGAGGGAGAAGGAAGAAGAAGAGCAGGAGAAGGAAGAAGAAGAAGAATGGAGGGCCTACTGTTGGTAGCAGCGTGGAGCCGAAGGTGGCTACCGTGGCGAGGACACGGAGCAGCGGCTAGGGCACAGACAGCCGTCGGTGAGCAGGAGCACGGTAGCAGGAGAAGGAGCAGGAGCACGGCCTCCGGTGAGCACGGCCGCCGGTGAGCACGGACAAGCGGTGAGGGCAGGAGCAGGAGCACGGAAACGGCGGTGGAGAACGGAGCAGCGGCGGAGCGCACGGAGCAAAAATCGCACGGAGCAAGAAATCGGGAATGCAACAGGGAAAGGGGAAGAATCGGTCGCGCTGGTGAGCTATTAAGTTGACAATAAGTGTCGGTATTTTACAAAAACCGACAACTAAACCTATAGTGTCGGTTCTTTTCAAAAAACCAACACCTATACTACATTATAGTCGTCGGTTTTTAACTAAAAGACAACCGACAACTATTCCTGTCTCGCGAATACCCTTTAGGCATCGGTTATTTATTTATGAACCGACGCCTTATGTCAAATTTTGGAGGCAATTTTTTCGCTAGAATTTTGGTTTTGGCGGTTGATTTTAGGTTTCGGTTTTTTACTAATTAACCGACACTTAATAAAAGCGGTACCCGTGTCTGGTCGACCTTCAAGATTGGATGTCAGTTTATGTTATCAACCGACACTGTAGAGTTTAGGTGTCAGTTTTTGTATACAACCGACACCTTGAAAAGTGACTTTATAAGGAATTTCTGTAGTAGTGTCCTAAGATATATGATGGTTCACCTATGTCCTTGATAGAGAAGGTATTTCCTAAGCAAGTCTTTACCATATGTAAAGTAGGGATGTGATTCCCCATCAATAGTATGCCATCCATATTCTATATGAGGAATACAATCATGCTTACACTCACCTTCTTGTAAAACAAGGTTCATCTTTATTTTGACTAAATCTAAACTCTTTGACTATTTTGTCAAATTGAAGATTCCAACTTTGAGATGCTTGCTTCAATCCAGAGATTTACCTTTATAGATTTTAGACATTGTTTGCATCCTTTAAATTTATAATCCTTCAGGTTGTTTCATGTATACATCCTCAAGAAAATTCCTATTAACGAATGCAAATTTAAGATCCATCTACCAAATCATGATAACCTGCATGGCCACCCTAGAAAAGGTTTCGTCATAGTCAACATCTTGAACTTGTCTGAAACCCTATGCAACCAATCGACCTTTGTAAGTTTGTACATTACCCTCCATGTCGGTCTTCTTCTTGAAGACCCACTTGCACCCTATGGGTTTTACCCCTTCAGGTGGATCCACCAAGGTCCATACCTTGTTGGTGTACATAGATTCCATCTCAGATCTCATGGATCAAGCCATTTCTCATATTCTAGTCCTTTAGTAACTTCTAGATTAGTTTTTGGCTCATCATCTATGACCAACTCACCGACTTGTTGAGTCACAAGATAACCAAATTTTTCTGGCTCAAGGCATGTACTACTAGATCTATGAGGTTCTTGTGTTACATGAGGAACCTAAGATTCCACAATAGTTTGTGATTGTCCTTGTTCCTCCTGTACCAGTATAAGTTTAATGTTTTCTTGTTGGTCTTGAACCTCCTTGAGTTCTACTTTCTTCCCGCTGCTTCCTTTGGAAATGAATTGCTTTTGTAGGAGTGCAACATCCCTGACAACAAGCACTTTGTTTTCAGTTGGGCTATACAAGTAGCATCCCTTAGTTTCTTTAGGATAACCAACAAAATAAGATTACAAATCCAGGGCCAAGATTTTCAAGAAACATTTTCCTAACAGAATCTTGACACCCCCAAATCCTCATAAAAGACATTTTAAGATGCTTCCTAGTCCATATCTCATATTGTGTCTTTTGAACCAATTTAGATGGTACCCATTTAAGTGTAAACATGGCGGATTCTAGAGCATGACCCCAGAAGGAAGTTAGAAGATTAGTAATAATCATCATTTATCACACCATATCAAGTAATGTGTGATTCCTTCTTTCTAATGCACCATTATGTTGAGGTCTTCCAAGTGGAGTAAATTGTGATACAATGCCATAGTCTTGAAGAAGATACTCAAACTCTTGGCTCAAGTATTCTCCACATCAATCAGAACGAAGTGCCTCAATACTTTTACCAAGTTGGTTTTGTACTTCATTCATAAAATCATTGATCTTATCAAGAGTTTCTGATTATGTTTCATTAGGTAAACATAACCATACCTACTAAAGTCATCAATGAAGGTAATGAAGTACTAATAACCATCTCTAGCATTTGTTCTAAAAGGGACACATACATTAGTATGTATGAGTCCTAATAAATCACTAGCCCTCTCCCTATTTCCAATAAAGGGAGTCTTTGTCATCTTGCCCAACAAATGACATTCACATGTCTCAATTTATTTGAAATCAAAATAGTCGAGATAACCATCTTTGTAGACTCTAAATATGTTATTCTCATTTATATTCCCTAGAAAATAATGCCAAAGGTATATTTGGTTTGAGTTATCAAGTTTTTGTCTTTTTGTATTTATGTTTTACACACTTGTCTCTACATCTATCAAGTATAGACCATAAGATATTAAAGCACTACCATAAAATATCTCATCTTTACTAATAGAACATAGACCATTCTTTATACAAAATTTGAATCCATTCTTTTCCAAACAAGATACATATACAATGTTCCTATTACTGGAAGTACATAATAACAGTTCTCTGACACTATTATAAGCCCACTTTGTAGAGATAACTCATAGGTTCCAACTTCATTGACAAAAACTCTTGCTCCATTAGCAACATGTAGTTCAACCTAACCTTTCCTCAAAGATCTACTTCCTTTTATATCCTTCACATTTGAGAAAATGTGAGATCCACATCCAGTATCAAGTACCCAAGATGAAGAATTAGCACTATTAATCTCAATGACTTATATACCAGAAGTAGGGATCTCTATCTCTTTCTTCATCTTCCTAGGTTTCCTTACTCCTCTCCTTATTTTGAGTGCTAAAGATTTTGACTTAGCCTCATAATACTTCTTGTTCATGCCTTTGTCCTTGGACTTTGTACCTCTGATCATTATCATGGTTTTGTTCTTCTTAATTTGGGATTCAAAATTTATCAACATGCCAAGCAACTCAGATAGTGGTCTGGCCATGTTACTCAAGTGAAAACACTCGATAAATTGGCTATATGACTATAGAAATGATTGTAGAATCATATCTGCGACCGACTCTTAACCTAAAGGAAATCCTAGTCTTTCTATATGTTCCAGATACCCAATCATATTGAGCACATGAGACTCTATTAGGTCTCCCTCTATCATTTTACACACAAACAACACTTTAGAGACATTATACCTTTCATGCTACTTATGCAACTCATAGTTCATATAGCTCAGCATAAGGTCTTTAATATCTATGGCATCATTGGGATGCTTCAAGTAAACCTCAATTTCATCCTTAGGTGCATATGGAGTGGATTTTGACACTAGTGTTTCAGGAACATATAAAACACTTCTCAAAGTCTTGAACTAGTTATGGAAGTATATCTCGTTTAGATTGTCCTTCATAAGAACTGATCACAATTAATGTGTGTTTTTCATTTGATTCTATAAGAAAAATTACAATTTTTTAGAGAACTTTTGATTTCATTCGATTTGATAATATTTTACTGTGTTTAATTAGGACTTTAATTAATTATCACTCCCACTATTTTGTTCAATTTGATACCCTCATATATCAATTCAGAAGATTGCAACATATAGTCTTCTAATGAGCTAAGATCCATATTTCATCAAATCATGAGTCAACTTTGGCTGATTGCCTAAAACTTGACTATTTAGGTAGGAAACTTTTGTCAATTGTATCTAAATGCATCACTTGGGTAGATGGTGTGCACAACTCTTTGTCATGATCCATCTCTATACTTATAGCTACTTAATCTCATTAAGATCACCAAATTATGACTGAACCAAAAGCCAACACGGTAGAATATGTACCCTACTTTGGCAGAACTACATATCTACCATCACACTTCCACGATATAGACGGTGCACCTTGCTTTGGCGTAACCCATGCTTAATCGATAAAGCTTTTCATGTTTGTTGATTATGGAAAGCATCTAAACTTAATATTGGATTGAGGGATTTTATATTTATAAAATCATATACATATCAAATCACCACATACTTATAGTACATATCATATAAATGCTATATCCCACAAATGAAAAACATGAAATTAAAACATAAGTGATTATTATGGTCATACAATTGTAATTCCTTGGATCCACAAGGAATTACCACCACCTAAGGTCTACTTTGCATGCAACGACCTATTGTTGGTGAAGATTTGTGCTTGAACCAATTTGGGTTGATTGGTTCAACCCTTGAACTGATCAGATCACCTCCTGGTTGGTTGGTTGGTTTGTCTGAACGGTCTTCTAGTTTATAGTACAACACCTTTTAGACCCCTCCCATCAATTGATTGGGCCACCAGCTGATCGGTTCCACTCCTCCTATTATCTATCCTCCTTAGTACTCTAACCGATCAACTTGTCATCTAAAATAGGCGGTTTGTTTGGTTTTTAACATCTTCTCCATCGTAACAAGAATTAAAACTATCCTAATGCCATTTAACATATTACATGGTAATAGAAAAACCTAAAGTTACATTTGAGGGGATCATAGGAAGGAGATAATAATACTTTTACATATGGAAGAGAAGATAGATGATCGGTATGCAAATGGAGATATAAACAAGAATAAACAACCACACAACCATGCACACAGATTTTGGGTTATTAGCCATAACCATGCTACGCATCCTCCTTTAAAACCAACATTTCAGGAGATGCATGTAAATTGCATATATCACATCATATATATACATATATATAAATATAGAAATATATAGATAATTAAATTATATATATACATATATATATTTATATATATATATATATATATAATATTTGGGATCGTATGTGGTATTGAATCAGATATGCATATTAATCATTTTATGTATTACCATCATATGCAATAAATAGTTGTTGAAAACCAATATTCGATCATATCGATTAAATCCCAAAGCATAGTAAATTGACATGGCATTGATGCTATTGTAGGTAAATATGGCGATAAAGAAGATAGTGGAAAAAATATTGAACTGCTATATTCCCTTTTAAATAGTAGATCATGTCAACAACTATGTAACAGGAATGATCATTGTAAGGTTGTACCTAGTCCTGGTGCAAGTCCACTGTCAACTTGCTCTTAGTAGCATGCACCTTTCTTCAAGTTACACTTGGACAACATCAGGAACTTCCTCCTAGATGATCACTATTGATAGCGGTTGACTTTGTCTTCTGAGCAGAAGGCAACAACCTCGTCACCTCTATACTAGTCCATGCGGACCACTAAAACTCCTATCATTCTATAAGAACAGACAAGAAGGAGTTGTCCCTTCTAGTTAGTGTACTAGCACTGACTTGCTCTTCAAATTGTTTATCTCTTGCTATCCCTCCCTTTGATGAGTAAGAATTGTTCTAGTTCTCTCGGTTACCACAACCAGAGAAAACAAAAATTGTTAGAACATATTATTGTGTCATTGGTAGGACCCCAGTACCCCTCTATTTATAGGAGGGCTAGGGTCAGGTTTCCCAATATGAGCAGGAGTGAAAGAGACAAAATATTTATGAATTTTCATATCCTGTAAATGATGAAACAGTTGGTTCAGAGGTGAGCTGATTGGTTGGCATGTGAGTCGATTGGCTCAACCCTTAAATTGGTCATTTTAACATGTTTCCCAATCATAATTGAATTGGGAATCAATATATGATTAATGCATAACATGACGTCAGTACTAATCCTTGATCCAATTCAATTGATCAACTAATCAGTCAATTTAGAACCTAAACCGATCGGGTCACAGACCTGAGCCAACAAGTTCACCTGCTGAACCGGTCGTCTCATGGTGTTGATTGCCAATCTTGGTTCAATTGACCTAACACTTGAATCGTTTGGTTCAATACTTGAACCAGTGAGTTCATAGTCCAGTCAGTCAGCTTTCAACCGTTGTTGTTTAAATATAATACCCAACTCTTTAGTAATCAAGCTTAAATTATATTCATGAATAAACTCCTATTCCAAGTCTATCCTATGTGTGTGACCCTATAGGTTCCAAGTTACATAGGTAGTGATGTTCCTAGCTAATTTGTGACATAACAAACAATGTGTAGTATCTAGAAAAATATCATTGCTACCCAAGTGATTCGAAAAGTTGGAGAACAACTTTAACCTACAATATGTGATTTGTGTTATAGTGTTTGTATAGTTCCTTTGTCATTGATATCTAGATTGAACTCAAGGCATGGAATCATCACCCTCTTTAATATTCGATCCTTGTTCCTTGAACTAGAGAAAATTATTTGATATGTATGTAAGCTCAATATCACATATTAACTCACATGATCATGGCCATGCATTTCTAAATCTTGCTTATCAACTGGCCAGGATAGCATACTCCTGCAGGAGGGACAAATCCTATCTACATTAGGCACAGTCATCCCCATGTGTCACAATGCCCCAAGCACCACCTTTATGGAAACCCTTATTCAAGGTCACAGTGGATGATGTCAAAGTACACCAAACGACATGTGATAAGTCAAGTAATTTTATCTCAAAGAGCCACAATCACCACCAACACTATAAGAGATGATTCTGTCTACCAATCATGGTTTCCATGTATAACTCTTAATGTGGGTCTGTCTGATACACTATTATCTAACATGTATCTATGAGTTTGGTTTGATATAACATATCAAGACTTAATGAGATTTTGTCATAAACCAACACAAATTCTAGTCTTATGTGTTATTATTGTCTCTCCGCCTTCCATAATAACATCTGACTAGAGAGATAACAAGAATGCATATACTCTTGACATCCATATGATCTCATTGTTCAGGTCCTCAACCATGAGACATACATCATTGAGTAATATCATTATTTAGACATTTATTATGTTACATCATTATCTCACAACTGAATAAAATAGAATAATTGGAAGATTGTATTTATTATTAATGAAATCATTAACAAGTTATGTTATTAAAATCATCATATGATTGACTCTAAGAGCATACATACCAACAACCTCAATGTCATAAAGGGCATTACGTGCCAATAGAGGGTGCAACACACCCATAGAGGACACTATGGTGTAACAAAATAGGAGTTATCGTATAGTGCTGGCCACAAACATATAGAAAATAAAAATAAAAGATTCCTCAATTCAATATAAGTGTACATTTGTAAGACTTTCATTTCATCTTTTAGATATAGTATATTCATAATTTTCTTATTAGAAATCAATGCCATTTACTCTAATTCAAATATTACTACTTGTGCATGTCTAGGGATGAGAACTTTAAAGGTGTTGAGCTTTAGACATAGTAGACAAGAAAGATTAAGGATGAATAGTTGGTGGGGCACCATCTACACAGTCTAAGTGTTTGAGTCATGGTGATAGGTTGTAATATCATCTATTATGTTTTAATGTAAAATGTGATATAGTAGAGTCTTTCTAAGAACTAATGGAATTTATTTTGCGAACTAGTATTTGATAGCTTACTTATATTTTTATTATGATGAGTATTATGTTTGCAACACACAATAAATTTTATTGAATGGTTATTTACACATCTACTATAGAAATTGGGGTGTTACAATATGTTATCAAAACAATAATGTAGATGGATACTAGGAAAAAACCATATTCTTAGTTTAGAACCCCACCAGAAGTCTAGTGAGACTAGAAAAAAAGAAAGGATTATTATGTCTTATTATAGTCTAAATGAATGAAAGATAGTATAATTTGAGCTAGCTAAGACATGCATTAGGGTTAGGTACATGTATTTGTCATACTTTAAGCAATAAATGAAGATATTTAGATAGAATAACCTCTCTCCAATGGTTGCAGTCCCATATACTTATCAAATGGGATTGTATAGAGAATTCCATTATTATTAAAATATTTACAATGCTTGTCCTATCCTTTAAAGTGCATATGGTATGAGACGTGCAATCATGAGGCATTGAGATATGTATGATAAGACTACACCTCCTTAGGTAAATATGAGGTTGATATATACTAGAAGATTTTAAGAGACAAAGTTGATACCAAAATTTTGAGATAGATAGTCACTTGAACCTAGTGACATTACATAGTAGAGTAAATAATCTATGCTAGTATTAGATACCCTAGAACTTATAATGGAGTGATATGAACATGACTCAAACTCATACCTAGAGATGGAAACAATACTCTTGTAAAATTATATGCCTGGAATGCATCTCCAAAGAATATGAATCTTCTTCAAGGAATGTTGGAATGTAGGTAAGTGAAGATATCCAAACTTTTTTTTTAGATATCCAAACTTTAATATTAACCTTATTACATAAAAAATAAGATGAATTATAATGATTGATGCATGATGCTCATTTGTAATTAGGGGCTAAAGAGATATTAAAGTTTGATACAAGCTTGTCTAATTAGGACTTATTGGAATAAGATGTGGGGATGAAATTATGAAATAAAGGGATTAATGTTGACTAAGAAATGAACCTTTATAGTTTTGTAAAATCTGATATGCTATTAAGAATTCAATGATTGTTGTAATATAAAAGGTACAAAAGTTTTTGATCTTAGTTGGAGTTAAGACAAAACTTATGCCTTACTGTGGGAAAAATAAATATGTCTTGAATAGTAGTGGTTTCAGAATGAACATTGTACTCTTTAGCAATCTAATGAGGGCAATCGAGAATATACTAAGACTTTTGAACAATAATAGTTATGAAATGAGACTCATGATTGGATTTTTTGGTAATTAAAATCTTGAAATTGGTATGAAGAGTGATTAACTATTAGATGCAAATGAGTTCTTTTCCTTTACTGGTTCAATGTGGAACATTGATGACTTAGAGATTTAGAGAGCTTAAACTCATACAATAGTCATGTTTAACCTCAAAGAATGTATTGTAGATTATTACAAAGATATGAGACTTATTTAAGAATGGTAAGTTCATACACATAAATGGGGTTTTAACTATAACCCTTAGAGATGATAGATATATCAAATAGATATTGAGGGTAAAGTTGAGACAACAATTTTAAATGACTCAAAATATGCTAATTTGAATGCTAATTGGTGATCTTCATTATTAACTAATCCTTATACTGAGAATTTGGCAGTAGTATAAGTATGGTGGACTACTGGAATGATTTTTCCAATTAGTTGAGAGAAGGTAACGACACACATCTCTATTACTTCAAAGCTCGGTAGTTGTCACATCAGAAGAGAATAGTTATTACATGTTACAATGAGTCTTAATCCATTTGACTTGAGGATCATAATGGGATTAACTCAAAATTCTCATGAGACAATCACGATAACCTAGACAAGTTATAAAAGTTTAGATATGCTTGAAATGACATGCAAAAATAAATGTCGAAACATTGATATTATAATGATTTGTTAGCCTTTTTCTCAGCTGATCACATGAGATTCGCCTATGCAATATATAATGCAGAAGCATGAACCTTATTGTAACATAGTTATAAGTAAATTAGAACAAGATTATAAATAAAAAAATTAGCAGAACCGTAAGGTTGGTAGATAAACAATCAAATCAATCAAATTTTGGGGACAAAATTTCTACATGGTGGATGAAATTGTAACATCCTAATTTCTGGGGATTTATGGCCAACCAGAGCTTAAATGGATTAATAGGCCTCATGAAACTCAAAACCTTAGTTAAAGGTTGAGTTAGGGTATCCTTATACCCTAAAAACCTAGATTATTTGTGTATATCATACATGCAGTAAATGATTTATGTTTTGATGAGTGATTTATGTTTGGTAGTTTAAGATTAACTATTTATGTTTATGAAGTTATAAAAAGTAAACGTCCATGAAAATATGATTTTATTACCACTTAGGCTTACTCTAATGTGATTATGTACAAAATATACACAAAGTTCATTTTGAGTTCTTGTAGTTGATGTGAATTTGGTGATCCCTATGAGATTAATTGGAAAACACATCATATAGTGATTTTTGACCTTGATTATTGAAGTAGTTATACTTGTTAGTAGAGATAAATGATACACACCTTAATTTTAGGTGTAAAATAATGTTTAAAAGGTGTTGAAGAAATTTGAGTATTGTTAGATAATTGTTGCTAATTGTTTTAGACTTTGATCTTATTATAAGGTGAACTTTTTGAGTAATTAGACCGTAGTCTAAAAGATCCCTTTGTGTCTTATTTTTAGACGCGTGTTGGAATGGACATTTAAAATATAATGCTTAAATTTTATATTATTTGGAAAATGGAGCAGGGAGTTCTGATTTGTTGAATATGACAAGAATCACTTGTTTAATATGGAATAGTCTGATTCTCTTTTTATTTGTTCTAGTTTCAATCATACCCAAAGATATAGCCTAAGGTCCATCCTTCTGATGTGCATAAGCACCCATTCCATACACTACTACAGAAACAACATTCAATGTCGCTTTTCCAGGCGTCGGTTATTTACAAAACTGACGCCTATAACATTCCACGTCGGCTATTTAGTAAGTTCGATGTCTATATTTGAAGACCAGCCAGACACGTGTACTTCTTTGTATTCAGCGTCGGCTAGGTAAACCAAACTGACGCCTAAAATCGCCTGCGAAATCCAAATTTCGAGCGAAAAGAAAAAGTGTCACATACATCGTCAGTTTTTTAGATACAAACCGACGCCTATGTATGATGAGAATTTGCGTGAAAAGTGTCACATAAAATGTCGGTTATCCTTTGATAACCGACACTGATAATGGTTCCCGCCAAATAATTTAGGGCAATTCTTGTCCAATTGGACGTCAGTTTTTATGATCAACCGACGCTGAAGATGTTTATGTGTCAGTTTTGTAGACAACCGATGCCTTTAATGAACCTAATACCTGTGATCACCCGACTCTTCCCCTTTCTTCTGTTTCATTGTGAGAATTCTCCCCCACTGCTGTTGCCGCCCGAATCAACCCCCACCCGCCGCCGCTGCTGCTTGTGCGCCGCTGCCGATCCCTACTCCTTCTGCGCCGCCGTCTCCGGTCCTAGTTGCCGCGCCGGCATTCCCTGCGCCTGCCTGCCCTGTGGCTACCTGCCTGCCCTGCGCCGGCGGTCCTGGAGCTCGCCGGTGTTCTTTGCTCACCGCCGCCCACCACTGCCATTCTCCTCTCCGCCGACCTGCTCGACCTTCTCGACCTCACCTGGCCTCAAACTCACCCTGCTCCCTTGCCCAGGTACCTTCCGACCTACCCAGGAGGCACCGAGGCGTGCCTAGGTGGCCAGGCATTCACCTAGGGTCCCAAACCCAGGCATCCAACCTAGTTAGGCATCTGGGATTCCTGGGCGATGCTTGGGCTGTGCCAAGGCACAATGGTGCTGGGTGTATTTTTTTTTATAAATTAAGTTATTTACTGATTTGTGTTTATTTATGTACTTATTTGTATTTATTTATGTATTGTTTCAGGAATTAATTGATCATCTACTGCTGCCTTCCATCTCCCTTCCCATTGCCTGCTCACATGCCTGCTTGCCTGCCTACTCGCCTACCCTCCTTCTCGCCCTCTCTCCCTACTGACGCCCGACTGGGCTCAAACAGAGGTAAACCCTATTTTATTACACTACTTGATCTTTAATCACATAGACTTAATCAACATTGCTAATTGTATGGTCCTAGTGATTAAAAGCACTCTTTCCTGGTCCCTTCAGTAACTAATGTTCCCTTGAGATGAGTGTTAATTGATCTAGTTTGCTTACTTTCCTTGTAATGCCATCTTTTATGTGCTATGACCCAGTAGTCACCTTTAGAGTATTAAAATGATGCAACTTGTACACTTGTTAAATTTGAATCTATAAATCTTATGAAATGATATCACCCCACAAAATCAGTAGTCACTATTATGTCTTGTACACTCTAGAATCAAGATCTAATACTCTTATGCTATTTTAACACCATGAGACATTTTTTGCTCATTCTAGTGGATTATTATGACCTAGAAACCCGTCCAAGATTTACTCATTAGGAGTAAATCTTGAATAGTCCTCAGTTTGGGACTGTTCTTGAACACCTAATCTTACTTAGGATGTAAGTGTATAATGTGTATTGGGTTTTCGAGGAAATTTCGGCAGCATTTCCCCATTTGTTCTCTACGTACATGTGTACTTAGAGAATAGCGGGGAAATGCTGCCGAAATTTTCTTGAAAACCCAATATAGATTATACACTTACTAGTGAGATTAGGTGTTCAAGGATGGGATAGGTGGTACACATTTATTATATATGAGAATGGCATTACATGTGTTTATGCCCTGAATTTCACTACTACAGAACATGTTTGTGGCGTCAGTTGTTTATGCCCTTTTGTTGTTGCCAACTCCACAAAATATTGAAGCTAATGATTACTTATATGTGCGCGGAGATCACAATGAAGGATTGTTAATTGATAAAAGATCACAATTTTAGAGGCATGCATGTTTATATTTTTTTATTGAAGCTAAATGTTTGCTTTTTTAATATCAATATCATTTTCAGATTTGATGTTTCATTATCTTCAGATGCTAAATGTTTGCCTTTTTAATGACATTTTCAGATGACTGACCATGATGAGCATGAAGTCCATGATGAGCATGCTGTCCATGATGAGCATGGCGAGGATACCAATGTAAGTTCTAAAAACATATCATGTATTTCTATAAAATTCATTATCTTCTAGTTATGTCATATATCCCATATTTCTATATTGCGCTAATTCAGTGTGTTTATTTTTCTCAAATTTTAGGTTGATGATGCACATGTACCCACTGAAGCACTGGAGGAACTTGATGTGCATCACCAAACACTTAACAAGAAAAGGGGCATCACTCTGTTGAAGAAGTTAATAGCGCTAAGTGGCAGTGGATCCAGATTGGTTGTGGAGTTTGATAATGGAGGAAATGCAATTGGAGTGAACCACAATAATTTTGTAAACTATCTTGGGGTTGTAACTCGAAGCCATTGTGGTGTTAAGTATGATAATTGGCATAAAGTTCCTCAGGCAAAGAAAGACTTGATATGGAAGGATTTATGCTTTAGTTATTATTATTTGCATTTCGATTTTGTAGATTACAAATTCTATTATTTGCAAATCTTTTTTTGGATACTAGTTAATAAGAATTCTATTTTACAGAATCTGTTTGCATTGGATGAGAAGCTGCATCGTAAAAGCATGATGCAACGCGCTGGAAAGATGCTAAGGAACTATAGGACAAATCTCAACAGAGAATACATAAAACATGGTGATAAGAAGAAGAAGTCGACCCTTGAACAGTGGAACTTCTTGGACAAAGAGGATTGGGACATGTTTGTTGCTTCAAGAAAATCTGAAGAATTCAAGGTATTAGGCGTCACTCCCAATTTAATTAATATACATTGTATTCACCTATTCAAGATTAACATTTAGTGCTACTAACCAAATCATTAATGTGCATACTAACTAGAACCTCAGTGAGGCGCAAAAAGCAAGGTGTGCACTGAATGTGCATAACCACACTATGGGTCCAAAGGGCTATGCAAGCATTCGCCAAAGACTACAAGCAGAGTCTACTGCTACTCAAGAGTCCTCTACTATAGGTAGCACACCTCTACCTCGCCATGATGTTAGGATAGCTGGGAGGAAAAATAAGAAGGGAGAAATAAGGAAGCCCGCAACTACTGAGGCGGTTGCAAAAATGGTAAAATACAACTCTTAGAGCAATCATTTGAATATTGATTATTTGTGGTGTTAACTTACCAATTTCTGTTGATGGTGATTAGAGGGAGCTGCACGAGCAGAGGGAACAAGGCACATTCTTCCCTTAGGGCACAAGGGATGAATTGACAGTTGCTCTGGGTAACCCAGAGCATCCTGGACATGTTAGGGGTGCAGGCGCTGGTGTGGGAATCAAAGCATTCTTTGGGCCATCCCAGTGCAATCCCAGAGTGGGACTTTCACAAGAAGAGGTAACCTATTCTTTTTTTAGAATGTTACTGCAAAAGGAAATTCAATAATAAGAAGCTAATGTTTCTTTTATCCATGTATAGGAAAATAAGAGAGTCGAGGATATAGTTGCTAAGAAGGTCAATGATATAGTTGCTGAGAAGGTCAAGGAAGAAATAGTGCGGTGGCAGGAATCTCAGGCTTCAAATCAGCCTATGGCGACCCACTCTTCTCTTGATGCACAGACTGAGAGTAATCCTGTAGACCCACCACCGCCTAATACGTCTACAGTAAGTATTGTTTATGACATTGTAGCTAGTCTTTTCAAGATGATATGTATATATGTATAATATTCTTTACGTAAATTTGTAGGCATTGAAGCCATGCCGCATAAAAATACAAGACTATGTTGTTGCAGAGGCGCAGGCTTACCCGTCCCTTCCTGGGGCAACATTTCACAGGACTCTAATGCCACAGGACTACGTTCGTGTGAGCCCGATACGTGTATTACCTGATTGGAGGGAAGCTACATTGCCATATCCCCACCCGGATATTGATACACTTGCTGAGGCAGAAGGCGGTGTGATATTGTGGCCCAAAGCAGATGTCGTCTACACTACTGAAATTGTAAGATAAATTTACATTACTTTAGATTGTTAATGTGTATATATGAGTTCAACTGATCTGAAATTATATATACAGGTTAAAAAGAAGACACCCGGAGCACCTAGGCCTCCACCTCCACTTCCTGCATTACCAAGTTGGGTTCTAACTGACCTAAAATACCCGTTAGGTCCTTCTTGTAGGGGAATGGCATGTTGGCTACGGGCACATAATATACATTTCCCTATAATTGTTTCTTTAGAAGCGAATTATGCAGGTCAATCATACGAAAGCTCCTTCTTTATACAAGATATTATTGAGATGTTTATGTATGATTGGCTGAATACATCAATGATAGAGACATGGATAAGGTGAGATCTTGGTTATACATCCATATACCTTGTGTAAGATCCCGTGATCTGGTTTCTTATATATTAATGCATACATAATACATGTTTTGCAGCTACTTAGTCGAAGATCAATGCAAACAATATGCATTTGATCATGTGGGATTTTTTATTCCATCATTGATTAGTATGGTAGCTAAAGACCCTGATAGTGTTCAACAATACTGTATAGATGCTTTTACAATTTTCGGTCAGCAAAAGAAGACGATAATAATGGCTCCATTCAATGTTAAGTAAGTTTACTTTATTTATAATTTGGACTTAAGAAAATTACATTTTTATTGTGGATTTTGAGTTATTAATTTTTAACTTTTTTACCTCTAGTGGTAGGCATTGGGAGTTACTAGTTATTCTCCCCGGGACGTTCACTGTTTATTATCTAGATCCTACGGGGAGTACATTGAATACTAAAACTGGACACGTAATGAGAATGCCATTATTCTGGTGATAAATATTTCATTTTTATATCCGTTAACATCTATTATTACATTACTATTTAATTATGCAATTTATTGTGTTACATTAACATGTAGGGGTTTAGATGCATTCAAAAAGGATGGAGGAAAGGTCCCAAGGAAAAAGAACCTACCAATAATTTGGGAGAACGTAAAAGTAAGTTCCCAACTCTAATGTATATATTATTTATGTGAACTGTGCTTAGTTGTATTTTTTAATATTTTGTATGTTTCAATTTATAGTGTGCTACACAAGACAACGGCTGGGCATGCGCATACTATGTGATGCAATTTATGCAGATGATTATCCGATATGCCGCATTGGACATCAATACCATACATGAGGTATTATATATAGTCTCATTAGTTAGTATGAAATATATCAATCTTATTTTTATATTATTACTTATATATATACATCATTCTTTTTGCAGTGTTTAAAACTGACCACATTATAGGTAAACGCTTAAAAGATGTGCATGCTCCATATACAATGGAAGCATTAAATGAAGTATGAGAAGAATGAGCAAGAGCCATACAAACAATGGCGATTTTAAAATATAATTGGGATGCTGATAGCGATGTTAAATGATATTTTTTAAATGAATATTTCTAAATGTTTATACATGTCTGAATGTTTCTACATGTATTTGAATATTTCTACATGTGTGAATGTGAGAATTGAATTTATGTCTGAATGTATCTACTTGTGTGAAAAGTATATATGTTGATTTTGTAGGTTTGTGGCCTGTTTGTAGGCTGATATCAATGGATGTCATAAACCTGCAGTTCAGAAAACTGAACTGCATGTTCTCATCCTACTGACCAGCCACAGTAGGCCTACAAACTGATTAGAAAAAAAAAATTAAAACATAGGCGTCGGTTATTTATATTACATCGTCATCAAAGGCTTACAACATCGGTTAGTGGATAAAAACCACCGCCTAATATGACTAACAACCCATGTGCATTGACATCTTTTTTTACTTCATCTAGGCTCCTCAGCCTTCCTAGTACCTCGTCCTCGAACTTGGAGCTGTAGCGTGGCTTTGGCTGCCCCAACCCTTGCCCTTCCTCGTTCTGTTGTTTCCAAGAGAAATTTGGGTGGTTCCTCCACTCGGGAGTGTAGGATTGGGACATTGGGCCCTGGTTGTTGCGGCCACCAAAGGAATGTAAAGTGTTAACTTCCTCGTCTACAGTATCCACAGCCATCGCAGGTTGGCTAGAAGAGCCACCCACTTGATTCTTCATCATTCGCATCATATCAGCCATCATTTTCATCATATCAGGGTCGGTGGCATTGTGTGTGGGAGCCACAGAAGAAGGGGGAGGGTTGTAGTTCTGGCCGCAATGTCCACCTTTAGTGGAAGCTCGGTGGTGTGAATTCTCGGTGAGATGCTCAAATAGAGGCCATGATTCCTCGGGCGACTTTGTCATGAACGTGCCCCCGCAAGAAGAATCGACATTGTTTTGGCTTTGCTCCTCAAGCCCGGTGTAGAAGGCCTGAACTAGCTGCCAAAGAGGAACCTCATGATGAGGGAAGTCACGAAGCAGCTTCTGGAACCTCTCCCACACCTCGTGGAAGGGCTCGTTGTCTTTCTGGGCGAACGATGTGATGCACCTTCTCATGTAGGATAACTTGGCGATGGGGAAGAACTTCTTGAGAAACTCATTCTTCACCTCATTCCAAGTGACCAATTATGGCCTCGAGACGTACCACTCCTTGGCCTTCTCTTTGAGGGAGAACGGAAAGAGCGTCCTCCTGATTGAGTCATCGGTGGCGGTAGGCGTGCGGAAGGTAGAGCATGTTTCAAGGAACGCGTCTATGTGGTGGTAGGGGTTCTCGTTCTCCATACCAAAGTATGTAGGGAGAATCCCCAAGAGTGCTGGCGGGATGGAGAACTATTGACCTGGCATCTGGTCAACTAGAGTGGCAATGGGGGAGTTGTAGTTCCCCGGCGTGAAGTACTCGTGAAGTGGATGATGTGGCGGTGGAGGTGGAACCTCTAGTGGTGGGTCATTCTGTGCCATCTCGGCCTCTCGGTGTAGGTTGCGGCGAGCTTGACGCCTTCTTCTTCCAATCTCGGGGTCGTAAACCACCAAGTCGGTGCAAGTCGAACGCGTGCTACGCATGCACAACTGTCACCTGCGCAAGTCACAAACAAACAACAAGGAGGCAAGTTAGCGAACCAATATGCAAGAGTAACACAAAGAATAAATAATAGCAATGGTGAGGGTAAAAGGAAAGGCTAAGCTACGCTATCTAACTAGGTCGAGAGCCTCTATCCCCGGCAACGGTGCCAGAAAGCTTGGTGCGTCTCCACTAGTGGTGCTTTTACACCCCACGAGGTCAGAGCGCACGGGATAAGATGATGGGATCTTTGCTTTCGATATTTTTATGGTCCCACACTAACTACCTACGGCTACTAAGACACTACACCCACAAGCGCACGGGGTCGTGTCGTAGTATAGGTGAGGCGGCAAGTACGGGGTCGAACCTCGGAGATAGAGGGGGCGCTAGAGTTAGACGGCGTGAGCTATGTTCCTAGTGCGGAGAGTAAGGTTTTAGGGTTAAAGTTGATTGGTTGATTACACTAATGAGCAAGTAAGAGATGCGAGAAGGAAACTAAATTATGAAAGAGAAAGCAAATTAGTGAACTAAGTTAGCAAACTAACTAAGCAGGAGCAAGAAGGGCTACACTACTCTAGCAAGGCAAGGAGCAAATAAGACTAAACTAACCACTATCAAGAGCAAGAACCTAAGTTAACACTGAAGGGTAGAGCTAAGCAATTGACTAAGTTAAACTAAAGTAATTGCACTAAGCTAGCATTAACATGCCGACTAAGCGATTAGGGTTTTAAGCAAGGTGATTAAGGTGGGTGGGCCGTTTGGGGAATGTCACTTTGATTTTAGTTGGGGGAGTCCATTAAACATGCATGGTGCTCAATTCATATATAGATTACCAAACCAAACAACAAGGGCAATGCCATTAGAACATACCCTATACTACTAGTAGAAGACTAGGGTTAGGTGTAGTTCTAGTGAGATTGGCCAAATCTAGGTTTCTAGGGTAAGTGATAGTGGACAATTGAGGGTTGAGGGTAGAGATGGGAGTGGAGATGAAGGGGTTTAACCTCATGCCACTAGCCACTCTAGCCTTTAGAAGGCCCAAGGCAATTGCATCACTCTCACTTACACTAGCCACTTAAATCTCACACTCATTTGTAAGAGGAGGGGTGTGTATGTAGGAACAAAGGGGGCTAGCTAGGGATCCACTAATTGGACCTAGGAGCCATTCCTAAGATTGCCACATACACCCCAATTCCTCCTAGAAATGAAGTGTCATCAAAAACCTTAAAACAAGCAATTCATACAAGAAGCACAAACCACATGCAATAAGATAGGAAAAGAGATGAAAGCAAGAAGTAATCATCATAAATATGAATTGAGTTCATTACAAGAATTTATCCCCCAACATGGTATCAAAGTAACATTTTAATCCCAAACAGCCCACCACAAGGGGGCTTAGCTAGACATAGTCATGAAAACAGGAAAAGAAAGGGGTAGAAGAGGAAGGAACTCCATGAAGCTTGATGAAGTGGCCTTCTTCTTCACCTCCAAGCAGCTGCAGACGTCCTCCCTCCTCCAATGGTGCAGGGGTGCATGAAAATGGTGGAATGGATGGATAGAAACCTAGAGAAACTGGGTTTCTATGGTGGAAATGAGTGGAAAGTGGGTGGAAATGGGGTTGAATGCAAGGAGATGGGTGGATGGGAGCAATGGATGCAAGGGAGCAGCTGGGTGACGGCTAGGGGGTGCTCTCTCCCGAGACCTAGAAGCAACTAGTGCTTATTTAGGGGCTAGGGCTAAGTAGGGGTAGAATAGGAAAATCAGTGAAAGTTGTACAGGTTTTGGGGTGGTAGCACATCCGTTCTGGGCAGCACGGCCGTGCTGGGTAGGAGTGGGCACGACCGTGGTGGAGGAGAACGGCTGTGTTGGCTAAGCGTTAAATCAACATGTTGATGGGCAAAAACGAAGGCTGGTAGCACGGCCGTGCTGGGCAGAACGACCTTGTTGGGTACTAGGTAGAACGGTCATGCTGGGTAGCACGGTCGTGGTGGCGGAGTTGGGAGGAGGTCGTTCTGAGCAGCACGCCCGTTCCGTCTTCATCCAACACGGCTGTGCTGGGCAACACGACCGTGGTGGCTGACTTGCTTGGACTTCAATGATTTGTCGATCAACCTGTAAATTTGCTCAATTGCCAGCACGGCCGTTCCATGGCACCACGGTCGTGCTGGGGTCTTTTAATGCTAGCATGGCTTCAACCTTCGTAATTCTTGGATGCCTTTGCTTGGAGACGATTCTTGACCACTGGAGGTAGGTTGAGGGAGACTTTGGGGCCTTCTTTGGGTCCCTCCTTGAGTGGGGGAACCCTAGAACTCCCTCTCTCTCTCGTCCATCTAAGCATGGTCCAAGTACCTGAAATACAGTGCAAAGAGCATCCATAAGCGTATTTGCAATGATAATCATATTGGGGGAAAATACTTGTAATCTAACATGTTTAGATGCAACTTAAATACAAAATGGCACAGGGTGGAGCCCTAAAATAGGGCTGCATCAATCACCTGGGAACTAGAGGAAGAGATGAGGAAGAAGTGCCCTTCTCTTTTCTCTTAATGTTTTCATTGATGATTTCGGGGATGAAATCCCTGTTAGGGGTGGATAATTTGTAACATCCCTGACCTGGGTTATGCCTTAACCCTAAATGTTTTGCTTAATAAAGTTAATTATGTGTTTTCTCTTACTTCTTGAGAAGTAATTAAGGCTCAAGAGGAACTTATGTTTCAATTTTAGTCCATTTTGAATAATGTTGAAACAATGTTTTGTTAGTTTTGGACCAAAGTGCAAATTACCCAAGTTGAGGGGTTACCTTGAAAATGTTACATGTTAAAATGTTCCTCAGATGTTGAAGCATCATAAGGATGAGAATGATGTAGATGTATGGATTGTAATAGCCTGAACACCAAGAAAGAGCTTGTTAAGCAATGTTTGAGCATTAAAACCTAATTTTGGTGTAATGTGCAATTTACCCAAAACCTAGGGTTCAATATGCAAAATACCACTTCTAGAGAGTCCGTCATGTTTCTTGACATCATGTAGAGAAAAGAAAATGAGAGGGCGCCTCATTTGAATCGTTTTGGAAGAGAGAGAATCTTGATATTAAAATAATGAAGATTTAAGCATAATTGAAACCCTAATTAAATTTAATGCAAAAATAAATATATTAATAGAAGTGCCCTTCAACGAAAATTGAGATGGTTGAAATTGCATAAGTGTAGACGTCCTTATTCCTTTCAAAGGCCACAAAAATATCTAAGTGAGTGGAGAGCCCACTCACATTTGTTAAATAAAAATTAATATCCACTCAATTTTGGATATAATTATTAAAATGGTTAAGGTGCTTAATTGCTTTTCCTTTAATTCAAGGATAATGAAGAGGAATTAAAGGCAATATAAGGTGGATTTGTATGCAAGGAAGTGAGGGGGATAAGTGTCATTATGTTGGGGAAATGATGGATTATTATAAAACTTTCTCTCTCTTGAAATTCCTTAATACACACTTCATTTCCTGCTCAACCAAAGACTCTTTTTCGGATTTATTTCTCTCCTTGCTTTGGCCATGCATAAGGGAGCTTAGGAGAAATATGAGGACGAAATCCAACTGGTAGGTAAGCTCCTTACTCATCTTCAACCTCATATTCATGGTGGAAATCACAAATCAATGCTTGATTTCTTATTTTCTCCATGCAATCTTCAATCCTAGCCAATCCTTTTCACTCAAAAGCTTGAGGAACGAACCTTGTGGAGTTGTGAAATCTTCAACCACCATTAGGGATGTGAAGCTTGGAGATTAAATTCAGCTTTGAAGGCGGGTTATATAACTTGAACCCTTAAATGTTATTACTACATTCAATTCTTCATCATTTGTTGATTGTTTTGTTCTTCTTGAAATTCCTTTGATCAATTGATGAAATTACCATAATTATGGTAGTATCATTTGAAGGATCGAAGCTTGATGATGATGACATCATCCTAAGCACCCACCTTAACAAATATCTAGTGCAAATGGTTTCAATGACTTGAGACCAAACAGTCTCAAGATCGTTTGAAACCAAACGGTCTCAAGACCGTTTGGGATCAAGCGGTCTCAGTCCGTTTGGAGGTCAAGTGTTGATGTTGTTGAACGTTAATCCATTGGCTTCAATTAAATTTACGATAATGATTCCAAGTTTAGGCGATCCACCAATTACAAACCCTAATCCGTTGAATGGGTTGAAACCCTAATAATTTTGAGTTATTTTTTATAGTGGTTTGACTCAAACGGTCTCAAGACCGTTTGAGGTCAAACGGTCTCAAGACCATTTGAGACCAAATGGTCTTAAGACCATATGGAGGTCAATGATTGATTGTGGTGGATGGTTGGAAATCCAAGGGCTACAATTTGATGTACCTTCAATAGTGCAATAGATTAATGATTCAATGAGAACAAAGCCTAAATTGATTTGATGATGGAAACCCTAAATGGTCCATTTGGTTTTAAGATGGTTTGGATCAAACGGCCTTGATACCGTTTGATTCCAAACAGTCTTGAGACCATTTGGGATCAAACGGTCCTCATACCGTTTGGAGAGCAAATGATCTCAAACTAATTGGTGTTCATTCAGTTTCAATGTTAAGTTTCTCATTTGGTTTCACATCGTTTGGAGTTAATATTATTTTAATTTAAACAATATCAAAACGTTTAAGGACCTTAGGATCAAGACCGTTTAAGGCCTAATGGTCTTCAAGACCGTTTGAAGATTGAGGTTCTTCAAGACCATTTGAAGATTGAGGTGCTTCAAGACCGTTTGAAGGCCATGTGACACCAAGACCGTTTGAAGGTCAAGGAGGTCAAAACCGTTTGAAGGTTCAAAAGTAACAAAACCTTTTGGAGATCTATTAGTCTCAAAGTTATGAAATATTAATCAACTCTATGATGGTTAATGAGGTTATCAAAGATAATTACAATGGTTGTACCTTCAAGGTACTTAAGTGACCAATACCTTTTGAGTGATTAACTCTTGATGCTTATGGAAGTAATGACTTAATACACTATGTCAAACCTACATGAATAATTAACATCGTAAAGAGGATGACAGAGAGAGAAATTCCTACATGAATAATAATCATGTAGTGGTTAAGCCTAAACACTTTCAACATGAATAAAATGTATAATTAGGGTATGATCCTTGATAAAGAGATCATGAAACCCTAATTAAGAAGATTGATGAGCCTTAACCCTAATTGAGGGTGATGGCATATGAAACCCTAACTAAGGGTGATGTCATATGAAACCCTAATTGAGGGTGATGGCATATGAAACCCTAATTGAGGGTGATGTCATATGAAACCCTAATTGAGGGTGATGGCATATGAAACCCTAATTGAGGGTGATATCATATGAAACCCTAATTGAGGGTGATGTCATATGAAACCCTAATCAAGGGTGATGAAAAGTGAAAATCTAATTAAGGGTAATGTAAAGTGAAACCCTAATGTAATTATATGTGAAACCTTGATATGAAATCCTAACCCTGATAAAGGGTAAAGGTATGTGAAGCCTTAATTTTGAGTTATAGTGAATGAAACCCAAATCATGGGCAATATGATGATAAACCATAACCCTAAACTGGGTAATGGGATGAGTATTCCTAATTGACATGAATTGTGAAATATTAACTCTAGTAAGGAATAGTAATGTTACTCTTACAAGGCATAGTGTTGATATGTTATTGATATAACTGTTATCATGTGCACTAATCATGCAGGTTTCATAAGATGTTGGACATAGCCAGGTATGAGTTATGATATTTTATTATTGAAATTGTTTTATGGGCCTTGTGAGCCATAATGTGCTTTGTTTCCTAATAAGTGGTGACAAAAGATTAATGGGCTTTAAGAGCCATGTGAAATTCATGCATTGCAAAGTATCATGATTACCTTCGTCATATGACCTGAAGGTGTTAGTTACCTAATTACTGGTAACAAGTGTTCTTGATGAATTGAGGGTTTAAATACCCATACTTCATACTCATGATGATGAGATGTTAAGGGATGAGAATGCCCTGATGTGATAAGGGATTGAAATCCCAATGTTTAATAAAACTTTGAATAGTATTTGATAAAAGCATTACACATTCTTTGTTGCTTTTGTTATAATGAATTATGTTTGAAAACATAATTGATGCTAAAAGGATATTTTAATGTACTTAATTAACCAAGTGAAATGGTATCATGTAGAGCCCTGCCCATAGATCCATCATCGTCAGTAGTTTGGTGATGGTGAAACAGGTTTTTCTACGGAAACTCCTTGATGGCATACTATTGAGTATGTGGGGGTTATGGGCACGAATATGCTTACGCCCTAATGGAGGAATTGATGTGAGGTAAACATTAAATCTCTCAATCCTTCATTATATATGCGGGGATGAATGTATCACTAATCTCCTGAATGGCGGGATGGATGTATCATTAATCTCCCGATGATCTTAATGCCGGATCGATGTGTGATAAACATAATATCTCTCGATTGCGAAGAGAGTACAACATGCCACTGTAACTCTAATAGTGAAGTTGCCAATATACCCTGGAAAGATATTTAGCAGAGACACTAGATGTCCTACATTTGGTCCTCACACTGACTGAGGAAGATGAGGTCATGGAAATCTAGCTCTTCTAATGAGCTATGTATGGTATCGATTTCGATTTCGCAATGGTCGATTGGATTATGAGAGGTATACCTCATCTCCTCAGGGCTTAACTATGATTGTAAACTGTAATTAGCCCTGTAGCGTATTTTCTTAAGGTTGAAATATGAGAATCATTGGTTGATGATATATTATTTAGTATATCTTATATGGATAAATATTATATATGTTCTTCATATTCCTTATTAAATAAGTGATATGCTGATTTATCAAGATATAGATGAAATGACTTGAATAGAGAATAATGATCTAATCTGTTTAGACATTGATTTATCTACTGTTGAATAATTATGATTCTTCTTCTCAATTTTATTCTAATACTTGTAATAATAATGTTTCTGGCGGAGAGTTATATCTCTCGCTGGGGCAATTCATTTCAATTGTCTCACCCCCGTGGGATCTAACATTTTAGGTAGACGCAGAAGAAGGAGTAGAAATCCCTTAGTGGGTGAAGAATAGCAGCAACAACAGTAGTAGGGACAGCAGTGACATCCAGGTCGAGACACTGGTTGTTATTTCTTGTATATAGAGTCATGTGTGTCGTCTATGTACTCTCAGGTCCTAGGAGTCAGTAGTTAGTTTAATATTGATATGAGATTTTGGCTTGATGCCTCGAGATTTTAATACTGCCTATGTACACTTTAACATGACAGTTGATGTTTGTAACTCTAGAGAAGGAATAGTACAAGATGTGTAATGTGAACCAAAATGTAATTGAATGACTTTGGTTCATTTTGAAAGAATTTTCCTGTGCCTGGATCTCTTTGTGAAAAGTTTTAATTTTTTAGTGATTTTCAGTAATCCGCTGCAAACGAATGCTTCCGCTTAGTTAATGATGTTTATTTGAGCGCTTTGTCTCAATTTTCCCCCATTTTGGAGTACCACGAACTGTGATATGTGACAGAGGGTTTCATTTCCTTGAAATAAGCTTTGAAGCTTTATTGAGAAAGTATGGTGTAACACAAAAGGTAGCCTCACCCTACCATCCACAAATGAGTGGAAAAGTAGAGGTTTCTAACCGTCAACTCAAAGCTATCCTGGAAAAGACAATAGGCCGCAATCGGAAGGATTGGTCTGTGAAAATCAATGACACATTGTGGGCCTACTGAACTGCTTTCAAAACTCCCCTCGGGACTACACCATTTCATTTAATATATGAAAAGTCCTGCAACCTGCCTATTGAACTCAAACACAAGGCACAGTGGGCAATTAAACAACTAAATTTTGATATGAAGAAAGTGGGCTAGGCCAGGATTCTACAACTCCAAGAGCTAGAAGAACTTCGAATGACAGCTTACGAGAATGCTAGAATCTATAAAGAATGCACAAAGTTGTGGCATGACGACCATCTAAAAAGAAAGGACATACAAGTTGGAGATCAATTTATTCTATTCAACTCAAGGCTAAGGTTATTCCCAGGAAAACTCCAATCACGCTGGTCAGGACCTTACATCATCAAGAGCATCTCCCCACATGGTGCCTTCTCTTTATGGAGAGAAGTCAGGTGAATTCGTGGCAAATGGTCAACGTTTGAAAAGATATTTCACCTTAGCCAACATAGGCACTGAAGCAATATTGGAAATCACCATTCCAACATATCCACCGTGAAAGTTGAAGAAACCAAGTCGAGCCATCGACATAAAATAAAGGCACTTGTCGAGAGGCAACCCGATAAATAAATTCATATTTACTTTTAATTTTGAATTAGGATTTTTTTTCTTAATTTTTTTTTACTTTTTAGATAATTTTACATCAAATAAAATTGCATCGCGAGATGCTATTTTGAGTTCTAAATGGTCTTTATGTTTGAGATTTCCAGATAGAGGAAATGTGCTGATTGGAACGCAACCAAATTTAGTGGTCCAAATGGCATGAACTTGCCCCTCCATCTCGGATTTAGAGTTTGCTCAGGACAAGCAAATTTCTAAGTTTGGGGTGGAGGGTGGGTGGTATGTATCTTACTTTCCACCTTCACCCATCTAAATCAGACTTACAATTTTATCGTCGCATGTTTCACCAAAATTTTCAAAATTTACAAATTTTAAAGTTTTCAAAAGAAATGTGAACATATATTGGATGACGTTTTGACAATTTTTATATCTCTATGCATTTTGAATCATTATACCCTCCTTATTCAGAGCAAATCCTCAAACGGACCTTCTTCTGAAAACTAGCCTTTTGATTGAAATCATGTTGTGAAGCTTATGAATCCTAACATCATGATCTTTATGCAAAAAGGGCAAGTGTCTGTCGAACTAATAGGGATTAAACACATCGTGCTTTCTAACTGACTAGTAGAACAACAACATGGAATCCCCACCAGATCCTCATCAAGTCATTATTAGAGTAGAATACAATAAAGAGAACAATCTGGTGCACGGAATGGTAAATCAAGAGGCATCCTGATCTGAAGTCTTTTCTACACTTCTTCCATCATCTTCGTACCCCTCCATCCATAAAAAAGAAACAAAAATAGCCAAAATAGTGCCAAACCCTAAGTTTGGGGTGGCACGCCACTTCCCTCTACCTCCACTTCTTCCATACCCCTCACAAATAAATAGGGGCGTACTACCAAGAAAAGATGCCAAAGCGCACACAAAAAGAAATGTAATCTCGAGTCGAATTGAGGAGAGATTCGCACAAAAAATATGCATCCTTCACTCCCTTTTATACCTAATGGCACAATAACTTCCTCCATCACCCTAACATACACCAGTGTCAGATCAGATGCACACTTGTTGCTCTGTGGGTATCTCTAGACTCTTACAAACCGCTTTGACATGCTTGTTGTTGGAAAAAGTGAGGAGGAAGTGAAATTGGAAAGCAAACTCAGGAACGAAGATATGGTAAGATGTGTTCAAATATCTCAAGAAGTTGAGATGCATAGTCATACTAAGCAAAAAAGGAAATAATCGTGATGTGAGGAGGAGGCAATCACATGACCAGAAAGTATTCATTTGGCGATTGTTTCATATTTTGTGTTACTCGAGGACGAGCAACGTTAAAGTTTGAGGTATTTTGCTGAATGCATATTCATCATGGAATTCAATTACCATATTAGGTCAAATTCGATTCAATACATCCAATTTTAGTTACTAAATATCCAAATGTGCAAAATTTCCTAATTGGTTCAATTATCAAGGTTCCTAACTGAGTTTATATATATTTTATGCAGGTCTTGATGAGGTTGAACAAATCATATGGGACCCAACTTTATCTGCCCTTGATCTACCCTCACTCGCCCATGCAGTCTTGACCATACGGTCTTGCCCATACGGTTTCACCCATATGGTCTCAAGACCGTATGGACATACTCAACTCGATACCGTTTGGGAAGTACTGGTCTGCAAGACCATTTGGAGAGTACTGGTCTGTGAGACCGTTTGGAGCTGGGGCTCCGAGACCGTTTGATGCAACTTTGAAACTGTTTGACAAAACTATGCATGAGACCGGTTGGGATAGCTACGTGCATGTGAGACCATTTGAGGACCGCTTGCAGTGAAGACCGAATGATAAAGTGGATACGCTGCAGATCATTTGGAGCTGGAGTTGCAAGAACATTTGACGCAACTATGAAACCATTTGATAAAGCTATGCATGATACCGGTTGGGATAGCTACGTGCATGTGAGACTATTTGAGGACCGCATGCAGTGAAGACCGAATGATAAAGTGGATATGCTGCAGAACGTTTGAGCAAGCTTTCCAAACTGTTTGGAGAAATGGGTAGCAGATTGAATGAAGGCATGCACGTCAAAACTGTTTAATCCAAGTACATAAGATCATTTGATAAAGAAGCATGCGAAATTGATCATGCAAAATGAAAATGCAGCGTTTTCAAACCGTTTGGATAACACTACGTGAAACCATTTGAGATGAACTTGTGAGACCGATTGGAAAATTTACGTGCAGTGATCGTATGGAAAAGCCATGCAATACCAAATTGCAAGAATGATTGGAAAAGGTACATGCAGTTTATGCAGACCAAAGGAAGGCAGAAATAACTATCAAAATTGTGTGATTAGATGCATAGCAGACCGTTTGGAGAATTATCAAAACCATTTGGACATAATATACCAAGACCGTTTGATTCTACTATCAAAACCATTTGATCACTAAGCATGCAAGACCGAATGGAGCTGCTAAAGTGCAAGACAGGTTGGAAAAGGTCTTGCAAGACTGTTTGGAAAAGGCAATCCAAGACCGATCAAAGACATGGGACACCCAAACTGTTTGGAGAAATGAAAGCAGACTGTATAGTCACACATACACTAAACCATCTGGAAAAGGTCTTGCAAGACTATTTGATAAAGGCATGTATACGAAGACCGTATACACATTTAAAGCAACCAAACCGTGTGGGAGTCTCACACCAAAAATGTGAGGACCCCATCCAAGCCTATAAATAGGACCAACATGGTCCTCATTTTGGGCATCTATTTCGGGACACCGACAGGCTGCCTGAACACAGGTTTGATCCAGTTCTGTCCACACTGGTGTCGTTTCACCTACTGCCCGTGCTGCAATCAAGGAGACCAAGAAGAGAAGGAAGGAGGAGTGAGAAAGACTACCTGGTCTGTCTTGGCATCCCTCATTCTTCATCCAGATCTGCTCTGATACGATGTAGAAGACCGCATCATCTTCACCGAGTTGCGACCACCTTCTACATCATGCTCACGGCGGAGTCCTCTCTCTTTATTATTCTTCTTATTTCTCGCATCATGAGCGAGTAGTCCACTTTTGCTGGGGTGTGGGGACTAGCCTCGATGCCCATGCATTCATGTTTTTTAGTTTAACATTCCGAGGCAATATATATAACTTTTCATTTTGTTGCTAATTGATATGCTTGTAGTTAATTACCTGCTTGTTTTCATCTTGTTCTTCTCCTCATAGTATAGAATGTTGATTAATGAGGTAGACTCCTTGATGAGAAATTTGATAGGGTTCCTCGAGGTTGTAAGTGTGTGATATGTGAGGGGACAAGCCATCTAACCTACGGTGACGCTTATGTGGTCTAAACACCCCTCAGGGAGGACCACAACCTTAGTTGGATGTTGTATCTTCTCATTAATTGTCAATGTTTGCTTGCAGACTAATTTCCTACACTCGTGTCGATTAGCACGGTTGACTCCTGAACTAGAAATAGAATGGGGTTCCTTGAGGTCATAAGTGTATGATCCATGAGGGGAGGATCCATCTGGCCCACAGTGACATTTATGTGGTCTATACATCCCTCAGGAAGGACCACAACCTTAATTGGATGTTGTATCTTCATAATCGTAAGTGCATGATCCAGATGGCGATGAGAAATCTGATGCCTAAGGGAATGCTTACATGGGCCTAAACATCCCTCTGGGAGGATTCACAATAGTTCAATTTGAGATAGTTAGATGCTTTCCTGGATGTTATGTGTTTGGATGTGTTTGCATGTGTAGTGGTGGTGAAACCCGATACCATCCTAGTGATTCCATATCATCTAATTTAAAACAAACTTTCATTCTGCTCATTTACTTTCCTACAATTAGTTTAATTCACCTCAACCCAAATCAATTGTTCTAAATATTAGTCTTACTCGAGCTAGATTTGACTGATAACGATTCTTAAAAATGTTGTCCTTTGGGATTCGATCCTTAACTATACTACGATAAGACTCGTCCGCTTGCGGTTGTATTATTGCACGAGGTTTTGGTAAAAGCTTGGGGATTTCAACCCCGAGTAAATTTTTTAGTACGATATTTTCCACATCATCTGCTTCCACTAGGGATCACCACAGGATAAGAATGAGGTTGAGAGAGAACTACCATCTTGTTCCTATAGTCAATTTGAGCAATATACTTGCATAGCCAATCCATACCAACTATAATATCAAATTCTTCCATAGTCAAGAGAATGAAATCAAATGGCATATCATGATTTCATAATGTATAGGTAGGACATTAGTTTTCTGTAATGTAGTAAATATTTTGCCACTAGGAGTCGACACATCCAGAATATATCCCAAATCCCTTATATGCAAATGCAACATAGATGTCAGATTTTGAGACATGAATGTGTTTGTTGATCCAGAGTTGAATAAAGATTTAATAGGATGATTATTCAAGAATAATATTCCTACATAGGATCTTAATATCAAGAATAACTTGAAGGAATTGAGTTAGATATTATATATATGAAAATAATTTAGGTTACCTTCAAAAAGCTAGTTGGGATTTGTCTTGGCTTCTTCTATAGTAACTATGAAAACTCTAGTGTTGTGGTGTCCCTGAAGAGGTTCATTACCCATTCAAGGGAGGCCAACGATGGATGAAATAGGGCACTTGGCAATGAAATGGCCCTTCTTTTGGCAGTTGTAGCAGACTATATTAGGGTGATGACAAGGTCCCTCGTGTCCTCGTTCGTAGGTCTTACATCTATTACAGTATGTCTTCATTTGATTTTGATTATTCTTCTATCCTCCTTTTTTTGAACCTCCTAATTTACCTAATCCTTTGTTATATCCAGGGTGGAACTTCCTAGACTTGTCCTCGTCTGTGGTGGTTAACCCTAGGTATCCCATGCTTGACAGATTCTGCAAACCTTGTTCCCTTTCCGACTTAAGGGCCATATCTAGAGCTTCATCTATGCTTTTAGGATGGGAGGAGGTGATTAGGGTTTTCAAGTGGGCAGATAGATAGTTAACATAGTGTTCTCCAGGGTGGTCCTCTATCTTAATGGGTGTGTGCCACTCTAATAGCATAAACTTCCAGGTGTAATTGGCCATGGAGAGTCTACCCTATTTAAGCTCAGTGTACATTCTCTCCTTCCTCTTCCTTTCAGCTATAGGCATGAAACAGTATGTGAAAAGGGTTTTAAAGGGTTCCCATTCCATGTTATTCCCGCCATAGTTTTCCCACCAGATTTTCCCCCCTCTCTTAAGCAGATGGGTGGAAAATTTGACCTTCTTTTCTAGGGTATGGAAGTCATTTTCCACAGACAATGTCCAAGCTTCATCCTTATCCATCACCTCAAGCTAAGGTGTCAGGGTTAAGTTTTATGAAGTCTAACACAGTCATCTCCTTCTCCCTAGAAGAGATGGATTTGAGGGTTCCTTTTAGAGAAATGGTTTCCATGAAATCAAGGAGGACTTCCTTTTGTTCTTCCCACCTATCCCTGGCCATTTTCTCAAAATCATGTTCTTCATGAGGTTTAGGTTTTTTCCTCTTTTTAGAGGATGACTCTTCATAGGCCTTGGAGTTACAGGTCTTCAGAGGCATCATGAAATTAGGTGGAATATATTAGATATATCATCATCATTTTTGTCATACTGTATTTCATTTTTTTTCTTTATTTATTATTAATGATCTTTATGACATGATTTGTGGAGGACACCCTAAAATTCTTATCATTCGATCCTTAGCACTTCTAAATAGAGTGACTCTTTTTCTAACCTTATATTATAGATATGAGAGGGAAAGATATGTATAAAATAAAGATGAGGGGGAATTTTTCTTTTGAAGGGGGTGAGAAGGAATATCTATAGATGAGAGGGGTCCTTAATTAATGTATTCCCAAAAGTATGGGACACTTATGGTATCGGCCAAGTAGACTTATACTACCATATAGGTAGCCTCGTGATTGCCAAGCTAAGTGGCTCAGAGACTTTAGCCAAAACCATGGCAGATGCTATTCTATCCACCTCCACCCTGCATATCCATAACTCAAGGACTACCCTAGACTTACAATAGGATGAATGTGGTTCATGTGACCATGATGTGTGATCCTGGATCTGATACCAACTGTGACGACCCCAATTCCTGTAATTCCTTAATGACATTCCCAAATATGTGTGCACTCATATCTAAAGATGTCAAAAGGGAAAATATAAGAGATTGTGATAGTCAACTAGATTATGAAAAGGAGCCAAATCTTGTTCACAAGAATCATTAAATAGCCACACCAAACAACAATCATTGACAATTAAAGTCATACATATTATTCAATAGAGGGAAAAAAATCAATAGTTCTAAGGAATGATAAATACATAGTAGATAATTCTTCTTATACATCATATAATGGGAAAACAAATAACTATCTAATAGAAATAGAGATAAGAAGTAGCAATCTAGGTAGCTATCCTCCATGAAAATTATTTCACAGCTTTTGGTACTTTGGGATGCATTATTTGTTCCTTATACGTAGAATGTATGAGAAACAAAAATCATCAACACAAGGTTGGTATGTGGTTAAAATATAGTACTATGATTGCATATTTCAAAATACTTTAAGAAACAAAAGAAAGAAAAGGAGCCCATTGTTTAAGGCCAAATAATCAGGTAAAAACCTCTTTTAGACATATCATTAGATGCATTTGTACTACTACTATTTCTTTCAGCACTTTATCATACATCCAGTATGGGCAAACTACTTTATTATACATCTGGCATGTCCAATTCATCATACATCCATACTAGGCAATATATCATACATCCATACAGGGCTCTCTCCCATTTTTTCTTACCTTAGTAGCTACAACTCATCAAAAAATTCTTTTATGTTCCATTTATTTTGGCAAAGCATAAATATTAGTAATCATCCAACAATGTATAAGCAAATAGGTTCACCCAAGGTACATCATATCTTATGCAACCATGGAAAACTTGTCTTATACTTAATAAAAACCACATACCTAATTTGATTAGATCTGAAGTCCAAGTGTCTATAGGAATAGTAGAATGGTCATCCTGAAAAGAAATTAAGGGTGTGGGTCACTATGAGTCCATATGATCCCCAACTAAGGTTTCTCCTTTACTTCAGGATATTTTCACCTTTCTATGATTAGATCAGGGTTATCCATTTTGTATGACTATTTTTGGAGTCACAAGATCAGATATTTATATTAGGGTTTCCATTATTTAATGATACCTTTTTATGTTCAATAAAAGAAGCACCCAACATTAGGGTGTCTACTATCAGTTAGTTCATTAATGCTTTTTTAAGCATTCCCATAAATCAGATAGGTCAGGGTTGAATCCAAGGTTTTCAGGGTCATCCACGATCAGAAGGGTAAATAAATATTTAGGGTTAGGCATATAAATGCATGGAGGTATTCATATGTAGAGAAAAGACCAAAATTTAAGGTTTTCTATAAGTCTAGAGTGAATTGTTCCTAATTAGCTAGGGTTTTGAGCCATGTGATATTTAAGGATTCTACTTGGGTTTAATTGTACAATTATTCAGGTTACATTATTAACAACCATTATTGCATAATTATATTACATAAGTATGATCATTAGGCTTTAGTCTAGTACTTTTAAAATAAGGTAAGTAATCAGTCCACAGAAGTATTATAAATACGTTCCTCATATTTCTCTGATAAAATTGATATGTAGATTTACTATTTTTTGATATTCCTAGCATTTTCTAGGATTTTTATAAGATATATTTTTATCTATTAATAAAAAGGGGAAAGAGGGCTTATTGGCTCCTCGCTATTGGTCCACGTCAGCTTTGTTTGGTGAGGGTTTTCTTGCCTTGCCTTGTTGACTCATGGTTCTTCTCAACTATGGTGGTGTTCTGTGACTGGGCCAGCTGGTTGCTCATCAACACCATGTCCTCTCCTCCATTTCCTTTGCACCTACTTGCTCGAGAAGTTGGGACCGACTCCGACGATGACCAACCTCCTCAGTGGTCCTCCTTGTGGTCAGGATAATGTGGTATCTCCTTCGTGGGGCAGGTCTGACCTTGGATGGCACTCTTTGTGTTCATGACTCCCACTGGGTTGGAGCACTACTGCGGCATAGTGAGTAGCTCACCGTGACCAGTGATGGGAAGGAGGAAGGAAGGTCTGGGACCTGGGGTCCTAGCTGGGCAACTTCACGAAAGGGAGGGAAAGGTATTGGTGATGAGAGGTTGGTGGAAGATGATCTGATGTAGAGGGGTGATGAAGGTGTTTAGGTTCATAGATTTCTTCAAAATTGACAATGGAGAATGAGAAAAGGAGTGATGTCGAAGCTCGAGGGATCCTTAAATAGGTGTGAGAAGGTCTAGAATAGGATGTCGTAAAACTAGTGTCACCGCCCGTGAGACTACCAAACAAACAGGAGCTCATTCTCCCTGATCTAATTCTTAGGGGTGATGTGTGATGCATGGTTGAGATCGATTCGGTGAGAGAAACTCATCCTCCAAATATCTTGCCATGAAAAGGTCCCAATTGTTAGGATGAGGGGGAGAAAGATCTTGACTTTGGGCGCTACCAGCCACCTGCAAATATAGGGGTTGAAGACAAATCGGTGGTCATTGATCTTATTTGAATGGCTCAGATCTAATGTCTATAGTTAAAGGCCCATGCCCAAGATTCTAAGGGTGTGTGTGACATTTATTTGTCACACAGAATCAATTTAAAATGACAAACTTCGGTCCAAGGGTTTAAATGAATGAAATAATGTGCATAATTTCAAAAACTCATAACTCCTAATTGGTTCATCCAATAGCAATGAAATTTTAGGTGGATCTTCATGATGTCATTATCCAACCATGGTATAAAATTGACAATCAAACTCGGATGTTTTTTATATGAATTGACTATGTAACCTAATACATGTATTCGATCTACTATGAAATTAGGGTTTGGTTTTTTATGAAATTGATAATCACTTTTAGTCAATTAAGCAAGGGAAAAGGTTGAGGGTTTTATTGGAAATAATAAAATTACAAGATGGAGAAAAATATAAGTAAAATACACTCTATCACAACCTGTTTCATGAAGATTTTCATGGATTTTTAGGCATTTATGCGATGGGGTCATCTATGATCGTCGTTTCTTTAATGACCTGACGATGCCTCCTGTTGTGGGGCCTCATAGACTGCATATGGGTGTACCACTACTACAGAAGTAGCCCTAGTGAACCCTATGGAAAGAGCCTGTTAAACAAAAGAAAGCATCGCAATGAAAGGATGGATGGTAGGAAAAAGAAAAAGCTTAAGACGAGGGTAGATCCAATGAGTAGGTAGCTAAAAAACAAGCAACCCCACCCCAACTAGCATTAGTAACTCCATTCCCAATATCATGTCCATAACCTGAACAACAAGACACGACTATGCCTAAAGAAGGTGAGATCCAAGATGAAGACCTACAAGAAGCAAGGCATGGAGAGCCAGCTAGGACGATAGAACCTTAATTCCCAGACATTGACTAAAGGTCGTTCGATGACCTAACTATAGAATCATTGTAGATAATCATAAAGAACTTGAAAGGAGACAATGAACTGGGGGAAGTAATTTTTGAACAAGAAGAGATATGTGCCATAAAGGATGATTTATAGGATGTACTACAGTCTAATGGCTACATGGCCATCAGTCTGATGACATCGTACCAATCCCTTCTAGGAGATAGCATGCCTAGCACACATATGCCTACTTCATGATAGTAGAAGATATCATTGGCAATAAAGACTGGAAATAAGAAGCGATTACAACAATGCCAATAGAGTTTGTTTCCAGAGTTTGTTTTCCTTCCCATTCTGCACGACAACCACTAGACACTCCTAGCAATAAATATTAAAGAAAAGACATAAATACTTTATAAAATTTTTGAAGCGGAATTCTATCTAAAGAAGTAAACGAATGCAACAACACCATTGATCACCACATAATAGAAACCACAACCATGTGTAGAAGAGATAATCACAATGATATAAACTCATGGAAGATGACACAATTGCAGCCACACTAAGGATTTCAAGAAACCACATTTCTACCATAGGAGTCCTCCATAGATACAATAATAAAAAAACTATGGTTTCCACTTCTTCTATTGGATGACAACCTTAGTAGAGTCATATGTAAACATAGAAATCATGAAGTAGGAGTGATACAATGTGTTCTGGGTGTATACACCGAGATGATATCATGTTCCAAATGGGCAACCAAAGAGTCTAGAAAGACCAAAACTAACCCATTTATTTCTATCATTTATCTTTGACACTCCAGGACAGAGTGTATGATAAGTTTGGGGAGGGGGAGTTATAAATGGGAATGAAAGGTACCTCTCTCATAAACTTTTATCAATTAATGCATCTACGTGATTTTGTATACCCTTACTTTGCAATATAGAGAATTTTGATGTTAAACATACACCCTTTGTGAGGAAAACTTTGAAAAATCTTGAATTTTAGAGCATAATCTACAAGAATCCTTAGAATCAAATACAACAGGCACAATTTTTTGATCAAGTTCTTGTTTATTTAGGTATGATTCCTATACTTAGTCTTACTTGTCTTCTGGCTAACTCTTAGCGTAATCACTTCAAGAATAATGGATTTGGGCTACTTAATTTACCTAAAATTTAAATGTGATAATGTTTTAACATCATCCTTACCTCAAGATAATGTAAAATGCAAGGACATGACTCCTACCCTAGGATAAACTTTCAAGGAAAGGACGACTCATCCTAACACACTCATGTCTGATCACGTGAATCTAAGTACATGTAGGAAAGTGCATAACCCCAACAAGGAGGAAACATCTTACCCTCCTAATTCAGAAATCCCCACTTTGGGATCTAAAGAGGCGTGGTGGCCCAAAACATCCTTGAAATCCTATCATACCCAAAGTCTATGAGTAAAAATAAAAGTCAAGTAAAATAAAATCATAAAGGGTGTGCTTGGGAAGATGCCAAAAGACTTCACCTGGCTGATGTATTGTTGCACTCAAGAATGCATATATGGTGTGCCTAATAGTGGAGTACAAAAGCCATACTCTTACACAACTACCTTTCAAAGGCAACCTCACACAACCACCAGACATTATATCATGATGCAGTCGGGTAACATTGTCATTATAATAGTAAACATGGTTGAGAGAACCTGAGAAAGGCATGAGACAAAGCAGATGCAACCTACACCAACATAATAGATATGATATCCAAAAAATAAAATTTGGGTGTGAAAGCTACCTCAGTTGGAACCATGTGCATATACAGCTCGAAAAAGTGTCATCAGTGTATCAAGACAGAGAAATCCTTCCTTAGAAGGTCATAGTATGAAAAATAAGTACCTCAACACTAAGTCTAAGAGAGAGAGAGTCTTGGGGTTGACAAAACCTATTCATGATGCATATGTCTTGATTTAAGGCTGATGTAATGATATTCTTGACATTCTAAAAAATGATAATCTAATAAAGCCCTCTAAAGTTTCTTGATGCTTTAATTCTACTTGTTATCCTGAGGACAAGCTAGATTCTATGTTTTGGGGAGCTGATAGCATCCAATTTTGTGAATATTTGAGTGTCTGCTTTACCATTATTTTATCATCTTTACTATGCTTTATCTACATAGTTCTAATTGTTTTTGTGAGTTTTGATGTAACCACCCAAACTCACCCATCTTTCTTACTTGACATGATACACATCATAGTGGTCACTAAGCCCAATGACAAGTGATTTCCAGAGTTCCTGACTCATTGGTGACCGATGAAAATTGTGTCAAGTGCAACAGTCACTTATCTTAAACATTCTTAGTGACCACTAGACTTCCCCACAATTGGAGACCGATGAGTTTTGCACCATATCTACACTTGATGATCTTGATGTCCCTATGATTGAAGGCCAATTCATATTAGTGACCGATGAACTTCACCTCTTTAGCACTCACTTTTCATTGTCCGAGATGAGCATCCTCTATGCTTGTCACACTTTGGCACCTTTTGAAGCTTACATGCCATGGAAACTGATGAAGATTCACCCTCTCAGTGACCACTATGGTTTTAAGTCAGTTACAAATGCCTATAAATAGAGACCCACTTCATCCATGAAGGGGGTCATGACATTCGAAAGATGATGAAGTATTGTTGCAGTCTAAATCCATCCACCAGTTATTCTATCGATCTTTTACTCTGTGGACAAGCGTCCAGGGAGAGAGAAGGTCCACACCATCACCATCATCATTGGACTATTCTTTAAAAGGACTAGATACTTCTCTACACCTTTGCCATATCCAAATATGAAGGAGACGTGTACCATCCTTAGTCATTTGTATCGTAGTTGGTGTATCTCACTTTGTATCCTCTCGATATGTTCATCTGTATCATCTATTTCATTTCATTTCATTTCATCATTCTCGCGCATGTCTCACTGTACTTGTAAATTTGTAATGATACTCGCTACCATGAGTGGCTAAACATCTTTCTTGGGTTGGGAGTAGCTACTAAGGCTCTCCCAACATGAAAATACTTATATCCATTGAATATGTACTATGAGCAAGGATTATCTCCATACTCTTGCTCTTATTACTTCACTTTTATTATTAGATACCATCTTGTGATGTTTGATTGTTAGTTCCTAAAAATAGTAGTGATGATCATATCTAAGTGTTATCAAGTTGCATGAATGCATGATAATGTTGAGATACTTCATCTTAATTGTTGGTATGTATGCCCTTAGAGCCAATCATATGATCATTGGAATGTGGCATAAAATACCAAATTTGATCATGATAAAAGTAATTATGTCAATTACATTTGTCTCAAACATGAGATCATGACAAAAATATAAGTAGAGGTCTAAAGAATGATGTTACTCGATGATGTATTTCTTCAATTATGTGACTTGAACAATGAGATCACACCGATGCTAAGAGTACATACATTCTTATTATGTCCCTAGTCAGATATTATTGTGGAAGCAAAATAGACAATAGTAATACATAAGAATAGAGTGTGTGTTGATTGATGACAATGTCTCATTATTCATGATATGTTATATAAAGTAAAGCACACATGCACATGTTAGAAAACAATGTATCATACAGACCCACTATAAGAGTGATACATGGAGATCATGGAATAGTAGTTTGAATAATCTCTCATAGTGATAGTGGTGTTTATGGTTCTTAGACCTGAAGTTACTACATCCATCATGTCACGTTCAGTATCCTTTGACATCATCAAACATAACCCTGAATAAGGACCTCCATAAATGTGATGATTGGATAGATGTGACACATGGGGACTATGTGTGAGTGATGTTGATGGGATTTGTCCCTCCTATAAGAGATTGATATCCATGGCCTATTGATAAGTGATACTGGTAATGTATGGTCATACTGATGTGGTTCAATATGTGATATGTGAACTCACTTGCATCTCATAAGTTTGCTCTAGTTCAAGGAGCACAATTTGAATGTTGAGAGGATGATGATTCCATGCCTCAAGTTCAATATGGATATCAAAGAAAAAGGAACTATATGATCACTATAACACTTATCATGGATAGTAGGTTGAAGTTGTTCTATAACTTTCCAAAATACTTGGATAGCAATGATGTGTGACTAGGCACCACTTTTTTATTGTGATGTCATAATTGGTTTTGGACATTCATTGCCAATGTAATTTTGGACCTGTAGGGTAACATTTATAGGATATACTTGCATTAAAGGAGTTTATTCATGAATGATATTTAGGTTGATTACTAATGGTGTTTAGGTATTCAATTGAACAATAAATCAACTGACTGGACTCAGAACCATCGAGCTCAAGTATTGAACTGATTGATTGGAGTGTCAGGTTGATTGAAAATTGAATTGGCTGATTTATGCATAACTCAGGACACCAAACAATCGAATTTGGTTGGTGATACAACCAGTTCAAGTAGTGAACCTATCGGCTCGATAAAGCCGATCAAACCTTCTAGTGATTTTCCAAATCATGAGAATAGTTGAATCATTTTACATGTTCAATTTGATTGGTAAAAGGATTGATGTTGGACATTTATTGGAAAGAAATTTTGAATTCAATTACAGATAGGAAACAAAGTGAAATGATGGCTTCACTAAATGAGATGACTGTTTTGCTAATGAGACAACCATTTATCTATGTGAAATGACCATTTTATAGTTTGTAGGTTCTAGAAGATTCATGATTATGGACCCTTCTGCCCCTACACTGATTGGGAAGCCTTACCCTGGCCTCTACTATAAATAGAGGGGTATTGGGGGCTTCCCAAGACATACAATTGAGAAATAGTTGCTCTAACAATTTTT